>CM042196.1:5358332-5382254 GCA_023539305.1 Ilex asprella
TAATATGTGATGATTACAACAATGATAAGATTATCAATTGAAAATCTAAGAACCAGACAAATCTAATCGAATACAAATGTATTTTGTGGGTCATAAGACAATAACATATGTGGAATCCAATAATTTTTTAAGTGGCAAAGCATCAAAGGAAGAGTCAGCATAGACCCCATCCAATGCCCGTATGAGTTTTCCAACACCAAAATAAATTTTTTTTAAAAATAAATTTTTTAAAAAAAAACAAAAATTTGAAGATAAAAGATAGGTAAAGCTGAACATGACCTCCACTTGCATCTTTGCTCCTCATTTTTTCTCTCTCTCCTCAATCTCTGTCTCTCTCGGGATTCCATGGAATTTTAGAGTTGCCCTTTTGTTAGGGGGATTCCAAGGCTCGATCTGTCAGTTTTATGGGCGATTCTTCAAATTGTTGACCCATTTTCTGGAGCTTTTCTCTATCAAAATGGAGGTAAAAAGTCTTAATTTTTCGTGTTCTGTATATCATTTGGTTCATTTTGATATTTTTATTATTTTTTTCTTCAATTACACAACTATTGTATGGGTTGTCTTTATTTTTCCTATTTCATTAGTGGATTAAGTGTTCAGGAAATTTGCAATTATATTGTCACACATTTAAGGATCTCCTGTTCTGATATTTTTCAGAAAAAAGGTAGAGATTGTCTTTTTTAATGGATAAATTGGTGAGGTATACATGTATGTAGCGTTTTGTATTAGCCGATTTTCTGGGTAATTCTGGTAGTTTTCCAAGTAATTATTTTAGGAATTACACTTGCTAGATTCGTGGAAAGATAAGGCCTTTTTTCCCTTCCCTTAGCAGGAGGTTTCCCTGCTTTCCCTGGCAGGAGGGTTTGTTTGGGTGTGCTATTTTTGTGGTAGTATTCCAGGTTTTGTTGTACACCTTACTAGTTTTTGAAATTAAATTTGTTTAGAAAGATAAGGCCTTTTTTTTCCTGCTATCCCTAGCAGGAAGTTTGTCTTGGTGTATTATTCTTATTGTGTATGATTTGTGAGTTTTTTGTGTTTGAAAGGTTCCGGGAGTTGATGAGATCACCAAGTCTGACAGCCATTTGACATCGGCTGCAGCTTTTGTGGAAGGAGGAGTTCAAGAAGCCTGTGATGATGCTTGCAGCATATGTCTTGAAGCCTTCAGTGAAAGCGATCCTTCCACTGTAAAATGCTGTATATTTTATGTACTATGGATGTAGGGAAATGTTTTATATGGTTATGTTAAAATTGCTTAAATCTTGATCTTGCAGGTGACTGGTTGCAAACATGAGTTCCATCTTCAATGCATTCTTGAGTGGTTCGGTCTCATTCTCACATTTTTTTTCAGTTTTAGATATGTAAATTATCTATTTTTTTAATACTCTTGTTGTATTGCACTCCCTAGGTAATCAATTGGTGTGCGGTTTTCCTTACATTTGAAATTTGGCAGAGGAAATAGGAGAAATAATGCAGCATTATGGTTGTTATTGTTCTTAGAAACTTAATAAGTCTCCTAATTATTGAGGACGTATGTGTCATTACTTACAAATGGACAGAAAATGTATGAACTAGTGTATCATTATCTTGTGATGCGTTATTTGTCAAATGTAAGTGTTAAGTAGCTTTGGTGGGAGTGCCGCTGAGCTGAGGTGTTGTGGGCCAAGGTGTCATCTAGGCTTGAACATTTTCACCTACTAGATTATAAGAAACAATTCCCTAGTGTGGAGATAATCTGTGAACGCAAAAGTAGTACAAGTTGCCATGCATCCACAGGCATATACTTTGAGTTTTAGCAATTCCTTCTTTTATTTTCGGAATTCTTACAAGTAGGTTGAACCATATGGGAACAGGGAACTATTGCCGAATCCCTTCTGTTATATATTTTCCATTCATCCTTTGGGCTTATGTTTTTGCCATCACCATCACTGCCTATCGGCATGATCATCTTCATCTTCAATCAAGGTTCCGTTGAAATTGATGACAGATTCATCATAGTTTTAATTAAGATAATGTGGACTGCAGCTGTTAAGAGTCCATATGATTTTCAGCTGTTGGAGAGATCTTTTCAGGTTGTGTTAAGATGTTAGAAGGAATACAGTTTCTAATGAAGTAAGGATTAGAATGAGGTGGCTTTCCGTAAAGCTAATGAATGGTGATTGGTGAATGGTTCTGGCTGTTTCACACAAAGTCAGCTAGAAAAGAAATTGCACATTCTGGAACTATGATTTGGTTTGAGATGTCATTTTTCTTTTCCCAAGCCATAGGTGGAACAAACTTTGTTTTATATGATATGGAATGGCTTATGGGTCACAGAATTTTTATTAGATGTTATGGTAGGTGAAGGATTTGGGAAACTCGACACTACCTGGATTGCTAGGAAAATAACCCATAAAAAAAAATTATGCTTCCTGCTTGTCAACTGTGATCTGTCAACATGATTATACATCATAAGAATTTTAGTTTCTAATTCTTAGAGATAAAGAGGATCCTTGAAGCAATTAATGGCGTACACAAGCATCGATTCTTAGTTTCTTGGTGAGTGCAAAGATTGGGGGGACCTTATCTTATTTTTCTGGTAATTAAGGCATACACATGGTTAAATATGAAAACCTTGTACTGCCAAACTTTTTTGTGTGAGTAGGTTTCTTTGCAACATATTTTTGGAACCCTTCCTATTCATTGAAAACATGATCATTAGAATGAATGGCAAAAAATCTGAAATCAGAGACAGCTGAATAAAATACAAAATTTGGCATGGTTTAGAGTTTGGAATCACACAAGCATATCTGGAGATACAGAGGGGAAAAACAAGGAAAATTTTAGTAGATGTTTATGGTCCTGCAATAGAATAGTTCATTATTTTTTATTTAGGCTCATCAACTGAGATCCACAGTCCTGTGGGCCTTGATGTTGTGAGTCTCTCAAATCAAAATGGTACCAAGACCAAGCCGATGTATCATGATAAGACATTTCTCTGATATACAATAGTACACTTCTCGAGCTACTTAATCTTTGTGGGAGTTGGTTTTAACTTGATTTAGAGCAGAGGTCCAATGCTCGAATCTCGTGTGTTCTAGTAGTTAGGGTTTACGTACTTGCTAGGTTCACAAATGGAGGAATGTCGTGCCCTTATGCAATGAGGCATGCTGAAATATGAAGACCTTAAGGTGCCCCCTTATTATTCACTTGAGGGAATTTAGAAGGGTTTGTTATTAATACCAATAATGACGGTTGATTTTGGACGTGGATTGAAAAGTCTGATTTAGAAACACAGTACTAATTGTCAAGACTTGTTTCTTAGTCACACTTCAGTGTATTTTTAGTTTATGCATATCTTTTGAACTTCTTTATTTGGGGTTTCGTTTTTTCGCTCTTAAAAAGCATGGTTGGAGAAGGTTGGCAGTAGACATGCTTTTAGAAGTACTTAGCTTTGGGAAATAAGTATCACATTACCTTGCTTTGGGGAAAGCAGAAAAAGAGGAAACATGTGATGGATTCACAAGTTTACTACAGAGGATGTGGGAGATTGCTTACATGTCCTGCAAAGTACTTCAAAATTTAATTTTAATTCATCCTTCTAGTACTCCCTTTTATACACCATGATCAGGATAACTGATCTGATGTCTTCTGCATGAGGATATATACTAGTGTACTGTTGTGGAAACACCATCAAGAAACTTTTGTAAACTATCAGATTTGGAAGCATGAACTAACACACCTAACTTTCTCTATTTTTTTTTTCCAATAGGTGCCAGAGAAGCTCTAATTGTCCAATGTGTTGGCAACCTATTAGCCTGAAGGATCCCACCAGGTTCATTATGGCTTTTCTCAATATTATTTTTTTCATATTTGTCTTTACTTCTTTTTTTGTGACTGTCCCTTGTATCAATTTCGGTGGAATTACCTGTTTTCTATCGTGGCAGTCAAGAGTTGCTTGAGGCGGTAGAACGGGAGAGGAGCTTCAGGTTTAAACCAGCAAGAAATTCTGCTATATTTCGTCATCCCACTCTTGGGGATTTTGAGTTACAGCATGTACGTTGCCAAACAGTAGTAATTGGAATTTTCTGTTTCTCCTTTAGGCTGCAAGCAGTTTGATACTCTTTGATTTCTTGCACTGTAATGCAGTTACCAGTGGGGGTAAATGATGCTGAACTTGAAGAACGCATTATCCAGCACTTGGCTGCAGCTGCTGCAATGGGAAGAGCCCACCACATTGCTCGGAGGGAGGGTTCAAGGAGCCGGTCATCTGCTCATGGTCGTCCACAATTCTTGCTGTTTTCAGCTCATCCAAATGCACTGCCTTTGGGTTCTGTTTCTGCTTCTCTAGCTCCGGTAGGTGGGGAATCCGAGCCAGCCGCAATCAGTGTAGCTACACCATCTATTCCACTTACAGCTGTTGGCGGTGAACCAACACAGCATATGCCACCATTCCTTTCTGTTCAAAATGATCAAATTTTGGCGTCTTCATCTGGGTCTGCTGTCCGACCAAGTACTCGACCAGGAATCTTCGTAGATAATAGGTACTCTTGATCTTAATTACATGTATCCAATCTCCCAACAGGTTTTGGTGATTTAATGATCTTGTTGCATTTAGTGCTTTTGTCAATTCAATTTTTATGCTAAACTTTTTATTTTTCTTAAATATTATCCCACTTCATGTTGCCTACTCGTAGGGGCTCTGCTAGTCCATCCTCCAATCAAGATAGAGCAGGACCATCTGACTTCCAGTCATTTTCAGACACTTGGAAATCTCGTTTTAATGCAATGTCAATGAAGTATGTATCTCATAGAAACACTTTTTTTCCACTTGCTCTTCATATGTGGCATAATTTTCTTTCTCATGGACTTGGTCTGAACTATACTTATATATTTTTGTTGTGTATAAGATACAAAGAATCAATTTCTAAGAATACCAGAGGGTGGAAGGAGAGACTGTTCTCTCGAAGCACTTCCATGGCAGATATTGGTTCTGAAGATAGGAGAGAAGTGAATGAAGGAATGGCTAGTGTAGCTCGCATGATGGAGCGCCTTGAAACCAGAGAAAATAATCCTAGAGCTGGCCATGTTTCCGCATCAAATAGTCTAGCAGATACTTCAGTTACAGACCAGAGCAACAATAATAATGAGGAGAGTCATCGTGAAATGCCACCACTGAACGATGACAATAGTGCTGCTTTTGCTGCAAGCTCTATTTCAAATTAAGCTGTTAGAAATTAGTTAAGTAGTTGCATCTTTCCTCATCATTGCATCTTTGAAGGTGAGTTATCTTGTTTGTATTTGTTCTAAGCCAAGATGTTAGTTTTCCTTATTAACTCCTTTTCAGATTCCTTTTTTCCCTTGTAAATTTACTTGTTTTAATGCAGAAGTTGCTGCTAATTCATGTTTGATATCTGATGAAGCTTGTCTATTTTTTTTCCCTTCTTTTCCCTTTCGTAATTGTTTTAGTTGGTAAAGAAAACCTCCATGACTACCAATAGGTTGTGTTTGAAATTTGAAAGAGAGAATGTAAATGAGTAATTGTGATAGGTTACAGCATCTTAGCTCGGGTTTTAAAGTCTGATTGCGAGAGGTTATGGCACAACAACAGTGTTTTTAGGTTTTGCATCATCAAATTGCTGCTTTAAGTTTATGAATTTCCAGTTAACATTTTAACAATCCATGCAATCACACTTCATCTTCATCGCATATTACGTTGAATATGCTAAAGTGGGTCCATTTTTGTTTTCAGGTTGTTAATTACTTGTCTCCAAATATGACATGCTGAGGAGAAGATGCATTGCATTTCAGTTCAAGGGCTGGAAATAGGCATGATCATTCATGGTTTCCTGATTCTAATATATAAGAGAGAGAGAGAGAGAGAGAGAGTTTCCTTCTTGGCAAAACTAAATGTATTCCATTTCTATATTGCCTGTAAATTTGTTGATATAAAAAGGCGGATTTCGAACCGGATAATCCGGAGAATTTGGCAGAGATGTTATGTGTTTCAATGTTTTTGCTTATTTGACTCTGAATAAAATGCAGCCTTGTTATTGAATTTTCTCTTATGATGCCTTGTGCTAAGTGTCTGTTATATTGGTGATGGTATTCCTTGGTGGAATATTTTGTAACTTATTTTTTTTCTTTTTGGGAGATGAAAAATGGTAGGTTTTCATATTCATGGTGTATGCCAATTAATTGAGAACAGACAGCCAAGGATAGCTATCTGAGGGAGAGTACAGCCTAACCATGATGCTATAATGGTCTACAAATCAAACAGACATTAACCTTTTAGGAGAAGTTTATTGTATCATTATTACAAGATTTGTGATTTATTTTTAGAATTTCTAAGAGTTGTTTAAGAAAGATATGAAAGAATTGATTTTGACGGCTTACTTTGACTGTGAGTGTGTTATGTATTTAAAACAATCGGGATGTACAAACTACACCAATTTCTCTTTGATGCAAGGAGTATATTTACAGCAACTTTCTATATACAAAGCAAAGACTAATGGGAGCAATAATCAACCAGCTGGAATTGTTGTTGAGATACTGTGAGAAGATTGAGATTTCTGTACTTGAGGAGATCTTGAAGAATGAGCAGCCACGGGATGAGATTTGTCTTCCATCAATTGAAGAGAATCTCGGATATGTTGAGAATCTTGGATATGCTTTACAGTTTTAACTTTTGAGGGTGATTTACAAGTTTTGAGGATCATTTACAACATTTAAGGATCATTTATAATTTTGGGATTTCTACGGGAGTTTTTGGGTGTGTATGTGAGTATATAGTGGTGCTCATCTCTTCTCCTTTTAAGTAGTTGAGTTAAGTTACCAGTTAGGATTAAACATCTGTAAAAAAAAAAAAAGCAGTGTTTGTCCGAAGTGTCTATTGCGCGCGTGTGTCCCAAACGCTCTCGGCGTGGCTTGGCTTCGGGGATGCGCCATGAGGTGTCGGTCTTTGACCTAGCCGGGGTTGAGATTCCCACATCGGGAGTCTTTGGATGTGTGTGTGAGTATATAGTGGTGCTCACCTCTTCTCCTTTTAAGGAGTTGAGTTGAGTTACCAGTCAGGATTAAACATCTGTCAAAAAAAAAAAAGATCATTTATAATTTTTGGAGGTCATTTATCAATTTAAGGTTATTTGTGATTAGAAGTGATAAATGGGCGAGTTGGGTTGGTTATGGACTGGTTCAAAATGGGTTGGATGCAAAACAAATTTCATCCATTTTTAACTCGCTTAATAAACGAGTTATAATAGGTAAGATCATAACGAGTTGGGTTAAACCCGTTTACCCATAAAATAATTAAAACTCTTAATATAAAGACATACTAATACACCAAATAAAACACGCGCTAATACATAAAAAAAAATACACACACTCATACACTAGAGTCGGGGTCAGGTGTACTACTTTTTGTGTGTGTGTGTGTTTTTGTGTATTGATATATGTGTATTTTTTGATGTATTAGTGTATATGTTTTGGTATATTAGTGTATATGTGTATTTTTTGATAAATTAATGCGTACCCATTTGTAATTCATTTTTAACCCGCTTAATTAAAATTAGTCATATTACCCAACTCATTTAAAACTCTCATTAATTAATATATGCATTCAACTCATTTTTTTATGGGCGAGTTAATGAGTAATAGGTTAAGATTGCTGCCTTTATTTGTGATTGATCCTAAAATTTTTAAGATTGATCCCAAATAACCCACAAAAATTATAACTTGAACCATAAAAGTCGTAATACAACCTCAAAAGTTGAAAAAAAAATTCTTGTCATAAACAAACCTGAAAGTTTATTTTTCAACCCATAAAATTTATAAAATTTGAAAGTACAATATCAAAATCTTTTGTTTAGTACCATAGTCGACTCCTAAGAATTTAAGTTCAAACAAGCTTAAATTAGTGATAATCAACTCGACTCGACTCTGAGCATCGAAAGGTTCTGTTCGATTCGATTACTCTACTACTTGTTAATCAATGTGATTGTTTGTAATTTATGTCATTACATTCGAAAGATGATTCAGTATTTTCTTATCAAATAACATTTTTGGTCCAATTTTTATTCTTTTAAAATTTAAATTTTATTTTCATTTGTCAGCTCCCACGTCATTTGGTCTCTATTTATAAATATTTTATTTGGTTAATATAGAAATGCAAATAAAAAAAAAAGTGTATAGAATTTGAAAAGGTTGACTCCGAGGGAATTACCTCCCTCAAAACTAACCCTATCCATTTTTTGGGAGGTAATTCTCATTCGAAGAGTGTGGCACGCACCAACTTTCTAACACGTACAATGGTCAATTAAGATTTGTATAGTCGACAGGGAGTCGAATCTACACCCAAAGTCTAGATACGGTTCGTCTAGTCAATGGAGGTTAGTCCTACTTAGACCTGTTAAAGGATTGGATATGGACCGGATTGACCTATATTCGAATTCGAATCTACTTAAGTTTTTGTCGATCCGATCCAATTCGATTATTCGACGGATTTGAAAAATTCAATCCATATTCGAATTTATTAATTTTTGGATACCCGATCCAAAAATTTGATCCGATCTGATTACCACAAAAACACACATGTACACAAAAAAATTAACAATAAGAATTTAGATAATGAGTTAAAAAAAAAGAGGAAAATTGAAAAGAAATGAAAAAATCAAACAAGAGAGGGAAACAAAATAAAAATGAAGAAAATGGATCATACATTGTGGTATTCACTCATTTTTTACTTATTTTTTAGTATAAGTATAATATATATGTGATATTTATTTACATTTAATGGTGCTCGAAATTAACAAGACCTAACTATAGAATAGTCTGGGGTATGGCCCCTAGAGTACGTGAATGTGTGTGTGATGGAAATGTGTTAAACATTAAATGCAAGATGGAGACAATAATGTGAGTGGTTCACCCTAGCTGAATGACTAAGATTACGTCCACTAAAATAGAACTTCATGCTCCTTAGGAATTATATTAGTTGAGGAAGAAGATTGTTGTTACAAGGTATTTGGCTGAGAGCCTTTTTGCAAAATCTTGTCTAGGTTCTAGGTAAGTCCTCCTTCTCTGTGGTATTATTAACTATTTATACATCCTGTCATTAGGGTTTCGTGGTGATTTATTTTCTGGTTGATTTTGTGGTCCTCTCGTCGTTTGTCCTTGTTAAAATATTTTAACTAAAAAAGTATTTTTTATGTGTGAGAATTCAATCTCACATCTACTAAATATCCAAAAGAACTTTAATATATATATATACACACACACTAATGTTATCTAGTCTTTGAATTAAAGAGAGATCTTGTGACTCTTACGTGCGCAGGGGTGGGACTAGCAGATGAGATATGAATTTCTAAAATCTTGTTTTAATATTTTGTTTAATTATTTTCGGTCATACTTTTATATTAAAATTTCAGTTGTTGAATACCAAAAACTTCCAACTGCTAGAATTCCAACAGCCATATTTTTTGAGTTATTATCCAATTAAATATAGAAGTAATTACAGTCTATTAAAATATATATTTTTTGTATATATATACACATATTTTCAGTATAGAGATATATAATTTGATGTTAACTATATTTTATATATATAAGTTTCTGGGCAATATTCAAAGGTGTGTGTGAAGATTATGTTTCATTCGATTGTGCAGATCTGAATGAAGCAACAGTCAATAAGTTAGGTTGTTGTATCTTGAGAACAACGCATTACTACCTTTTGCGCTATGATTCTTTCATAAAGGGACGCGAATCGTCTTAAGAGAACGACCTAGTCCGCGCCTCACCCTACCGTTCACTTTATTTAATCCAATTTTTCCTACAGTTATGTTATTGAGTCTATCATCCCTGACTTTTTTTTGCACCCACTACACCTCAAATGGGATACATGAGTCGTATTCACTACCTACGGGTATTCATTCGTTAGGGTTGTCAGGTACTGTCTCATGTCCACGTGTTGTAGTACAGCTTTTGGTGAATAGCTTGGTGTCGTGCTCCCAATTTCTGAGCCAGTATCTATACCGAGTTCACCAATGTCGAGCTGCCACCTATTTCGAGTTGGTTTGTTGTGGGCTTTTATGGGGCTAGGCAGCAGTCCAACTTGGGCCGAATGAACGCTATATGGACGAGGCGTTTAAGTCGTTTTAAATGAGTCCAAAGGGTTTGGGGTTCTAGAAGGGGTCTAAACTTAAATCCATCATCCTCAATATAATATATATTTTTATTCGGATCGGATTAATAACAGATCAAATTATTATAAATTTATATCTGAATCCGTTTAGATAACTCTAATCAGTTTCAAATCGAATCAAATTAATGGATTAAAAATCTAATTCATACTTGCTTAAACGGATTCGAATCAGATGAATTCAAGTTAAAATCCGGTCTATTAACAAGCCTAGTCCTACCAAAAAGACCCTTACCATCACATAAGGTTAGCGCGAAGGATTGCCAACATTTTGTCTGTATCTTCACTTGAACTACTATGAGAGTTAGTGTCAAGAATGAGAAATATTATGTAATTCAAATTTGTAGACCAAATGTATATCCCAAATGAATAGGAACCATCAGATGAGTTGGTCTTATTATTTTTTTTAATTAGGACTCACTCATCCAACCATCTTTATTAATTTAAAATATACGTTTAATATACAAACTTAAGATATATAACATTGCTCGTCAAGAATTTAGTATTTTATAGAAAAAGTTCATTTTAATAAAATATAATTTACATGTGATAAATTGTGATTGGTGGACTAACGAGACACATGAAGATCGCACAAAAAATGCACTAAAATTAAGCCATAATTTCGTGAGTCTTCACCGACAACGAGCCGTGTGTGTGTGTGAGAGAGAGAGAGAGTCCAGGTCTTAGTATTAATGTGGTGGACTGATTCATGAAGGTGACGAATGATCTTCTAGTGGGATAGATGTCTCCATTTGAGAATTGATGTCCTCGAAGGCTTCCACCAGGTAATTTGTCCATTTCTCACAAGCTATGTTGACCTCACATTTATTTATTAATAACATTATTTAAAATTAATTTTGTTAATTTAATTTCACTATGTCTGTTGAAATTGTAACGGGTCCAAACTAATATTAAAATTCATTATCAATGCTGATTAAGTTAATAATTTAAATCCATAAGCCATTATTTTTATTTATTCTGGATTTGAACAATTTTAAATAATGGTATAAAAAACCAAGAAACGTGAGGTGATGAGCTGATGAGTTCTAGGTGATGGCGAGGTGTGTGTGTGTTAAAACAAGTAAAGAAAGTACAAAAATTTATAGTGATTCGCTCAGTCAAAGAAACGTGTTTAATCCATTCTGATTGAAGGCTCTTACTAATTAACAATGTATTTCTTGAAGAAAACGAAGACAATTTTACAGAGAGTTGGGCGTCGAATCCCTTAATTCAATTTAGAGAGAAAGTTGAGGCAGTGTATATGCAAGTAAAGAGTTATTTTACTCATCGCTTATGATTGTTATCTTAATAAAGTTGTTAGAAAATATTTAGTTGTTATAAACTCTTATTTACAAGTATGACGTGATCTTCTGTAAGTGATGATATGACTTTTAAGAGGTGGTTTCTTGCTATCCAAGGTAGAATTTGATGGGAAAAAAGTCATCTTTTACCCTTTTCTAGTATTTTCCATGATATTTGTCTGTCTTCTAGAGTCATATTGTCTTTATAGTTAGTTGGTGTCAACCTGTTTAGCATGAGTTGAGCTGTCTTCTTGCGTGAGCTACGTATTTTTTTGGTATCAACACTAAACATATTTTGTCAATTGATTATAAAATTGACTCCAAATTAACAAATTTAAATTAAATCTCAATAATTACGAGTCTTGTTAGACATGTTAAATAGCTGTATTGACATTTCACAAACTCTATATGAGAATGGATATGAAATTATAAAATTTAGTTTAATTAGTGATTTTAAGTAAGAATCGTTAAATAAATAGATCGATACGCATCATCGTAAATTTAATCAATATAGTATTATTGTTACGGGTGTGAGAGAGAGAGAAAGAGAGATTGAATATGATCCTATAATATTATTGTAAATAAATTGTATTACAATATAATTTAATCACGGCCGAAAGTATAGAACATAAATACATTAACTACCCCGACACCCAATTACAACTTAGAAAACGACCTCACTTTAAAATCCACAAAAAGTACAGCCCATCACACTCCACATGTCCAACCTTTTTATCCCCAAAAAGCCACCACTGGCTTCCCTTACCCCCTTCGCTTGCTCAATCTCAAGCCCACCCCCTCTCTCTCTTCATTTTAATTCCTTCCACCAGCAAACCCTTATACAGACCCAGCACCACAACAGACCTTGAAGTTCTAGAGAGAGAGAAGAGAAACTCTTTCATTGGAGTGAGAAATTGAAGTCAAATTGTGTTCCCCCATCTCAAGAAACGCCATGGATTCTCAGATCTATGGTGTCTCCAACTTCAAGCACTTGGTCATGTTAATGTTTCTTTCACTCATGATTACAACAAGCGCTACATTGCAAGATATCCCAGTAACAAAGCACCCAACCTCACCCCAGATCAAGTCCAACTCTGTCTTGGTGGCTCTTCTTGATTCACACTACACTGAACTTTCCGAGCTCGTTGAGAAGGCCCTTTTGCTTCAAACCCTCGAGGAAGCTGTGACAGTCCACAATATCACCATTTTTGCTCCGAGAAATGAAGCTTTGGAACGTGACCTTGACCCAGAGTTCAAACGGTTCTTACTTGAGCCTGGAAATCTCAGGTCCCTTCAGAATCTGTTGCTCTCCCACATTATTCCAACTCGTTTTGGGTCCAAAGAATGGCCAATCGAAACATCGAGAATAGTTCAGCACAAGACTCTATGTGATGGTGACAATGACCACTTGTTCTTGGCTCTGCACAAAACCGGCGAAAAACTTGTGGGTCTGGGCAAATTGATTCGCCCAGATGACATTCTTAGGCCAGATGGTATTATTCATGGAATCGAAAGGGTCTTGATTCCGAGATCAGTTCAAGAAGATTTCAACCGGAGAAGAAGCTTGAGATCAATTTCTGCTGTGTTACCGGAGGGTGCACCGGTGGTGGACCCAAGAACTCATCGGTTGAAGAAACCGGCGAGTCCTGTCCCAGTTGGGTCACCTCCTGTTCTACCCATTATTGACGCCATGGCGCCTGGACCGTCTCTGGCTCCGGCGCCAGCACCGGGACCAGGGGGACCCCACCACCACTTCGACGGTGAAACCCAAGTGAAGGATTTCATCCAAACTTTGCTCCATTATGGTGGGTACAATGAAATGGCCGACATTTTGGTGAACTTGACTTCCTTAGCTACAGAGATGGGAAAGTTGGTCTCCGAAGGGTACGTATTGACCGTATTAGCACCGAACGATGAGGCCATGGCTAAGCTCACTACCGATCAGTTGAGTGAACCCGGTGCGCCGGAGCAGATAATGTATTACCATTTGATACCGGAGTACCAAACTGAGGAGAGTATGTATAATTCGGTGAGGAGGTTTGGGAAGGTTAGGTATGATACTTTGAGGGTGCCACATAAGGTTTTGGCTGAGGAAGCTGATGGGTCAGTGAAATTTGGACGCGGGGAGGTTTCTGCCTACTTGTTTGATCCGGATATTTATACAGATGGGAGGATCTCTGTGCAGGGGATTGATGGGGTGTTGTTTCCGGTGGAGGAAAAAACGCCGGCTGCGAAAGCTACGCCGGTGGTTAAGGCGGCTGCGAAGCCTAGGAGAGGTGAGTTTGTTTACGAACTGGTTTAATTTTAGGTTTGTTGTTTTAACATTCTTGGTCCTTCACTTTGTTATTTTTTGATATTGGCATGTGTGCATTGGTTCTATAAGTTGATTTAGTGGCTTTGAAGTAGTATAAATTGTTGTTTTAGGTTATTAGCTTATTGCAATATTGACATATGTGAATGTGTTCATATAATTGGTTGTCACAATGCCCCAAAATCCATTTGGATCGAGATCATATCCGTTACTCACTTTCACTTAATTTGACTAAGTAGTATGTTGATTCGAATACTGTTCGTCAATGGGTGGAAGTGGCTTCTGCTGATGAGAAACATGTTGATGCTCCAAGGATAGGCATATTCTAGTAGATGGGTTGTCCTTGTTTGTTGATAATTTTGGTGTGGTGGTGGTGGTAGTTCAATGGAATCATAGCAATAAGCATTGTCTATACCTACTCTTGCCTTGGCATTATGACTACTTTGTGCTATGAGCATATAAGCTATTGATCCTACCTAACTTTCCACACAGAATGAGCCACTTATGTTTAGCTACATCATGAAGTATTATATAAAAAGTATGGTGATTTTGGGTTCTTATAGGCTGGTTTTGTTGATTTATATGTTTTGTTGGCTATAGTGAAGGTGGGGAATTTAGGCAGCCGGTTGCAATCAGCTTTCAGTTTAGGTAGAGTTTAGTAAGCACGAAAGGTGGGCTAAACTGTATAATTGCGTGGGTTAAACGATTAGCAGAATAGTTTTAACATTGAGTAGGTGGTTTGATTATGCCTGTGAGATGTTGAAGAAATGTTGATCTGGTGGGATCAAGATGTTGAGGTGTCGAATGAGTCTCACATTGGTTGGTGATGAGGAGTCCTGGGCTATATAAGGGAGCGGGTCACTTACTTACTAGGTGCGCTTTTTCGGCTGAAAACCCATGCCCAACACAGGAACACCAAAAACTGTGTTAAGACATGAGGCTTAATCTAGGCAAGGCAATTACAGCTAATTGGTTGCACGAGGCGTCTGTACATCCCTTTAATTGATTAATATGCGCAAGATCCAATATGCAAATATGTGACATATCCAGCCTAACCCAGTTGTGATCCAAACTCTCCTTCCTGTTTCATAACATACATCATTGGGAGCAGCCTGTCTATTGACTTTCACTCCCACCCACCTTATTATTTTACCTAGTGTTCTAACTAAACACTTCCATTATCAGCTACGACATTTTATTTTGTTGCCTTTAGCTGCTTAATTTTTTGTCGAACCAACCATGATGGTTTGTATTTTTACTTGATTTTTTTGTATATTAATTTGAATTATTGAACTAAGTACCACATAAAAACAACCAGAATAAAAAAAAATGACTGCATCATCTTTTTTTTTTTCCCTGTTTCCTTTTTATTTTTTGTTGGTTCTCTTTTGTCCATAAGCTAACCAGAACTCTTAAAACCACGATGCTCCATCGACCTACAGTATCAACAGTCTAAGAGAGTTTAATGGAGTTTACGGACCCATTATTTCTGTATTTAATGAAAAATTCTATGATGAAAGCTCATTTTTTTTTGACGTACTTGTGTAGGAATATTTGCTTTGGTCAAAACATGCTTCCCTTTTCTTGCTGGCACTTGAGTTGTTGTGTGTTTTAGGTTATGTTAAACGCGCACTTCTTTGCTTATCTACGTGTTTTTTATTTTAGTTATTTATATGACTTGCGTGATTTCTCATGAGCCTGCCTAACATATTAGTCGATAATGTTGCTTTGGCAGGGAAATTGCTGGAAGTAACATGTAGAATGCTTGGTGCTTTTGGACAGGATTCTCATTTCTCTACCTGTCATTGAAATTACACCCTCAAAAAAATCCCAGGAGAGAGAAAAACAAAACCTTGCAATGCACAAGTGTGAGTATATATCGATAAATTCATATCATTCCGCATTTTGTAATAGCTAATTATGCATATTAGGGGTCACAATGTTTTTCGAAATTTGGCAGTTTTGGATGGCATGAGTAGATAAATGGAGGAGGTGCTTGTATTGAAGTAATTTCTACAAATCCCCATGAAAGATGAAAGAGGGAAGAGGAAATTTCCTGTTATTTTGTTACATATACTGTAATTACTTATCATTTTTTATTGTATTTATGCCTGCTTCACCAGACACTGTATGCACAATAATGAAAGTCCATCTCAATAGGTTCCTGGTTTGCTATTTTTGCTTATTTGCGCATCCATTTCTTCTTCAACCTGTTCCTCACATAGTACTATTCTATGGGTTACTACGTTGAGAAACCTCGAGCGCTGCCATAAACGTCTTTTTGATTCAGTACACGTAGTTTGTGTAAGATTGTATACATTTTGAGCTTACGCCATAGCTATGAGTTCAATGGGTATGTTGTTGAGACGATTTTCGGTTATAATGAAAATGATAGCTTTTACATTGTTCGTGTTCTCTTGTGTATGGTATGCGCCATTGTTTATACTTGTAGTGGTTGTCTGTGGTGTTTGTTTGATTATTTTTTGAGAGAATTACACTTAGACTTATTGATATTTAAAATATTACACACAGATTCCATGAAGTTTGTACGCAGGTAACACTTAGATCGCGTAACACCTAGACCCTCTGTCGTAAATATGTCCGTTAATAAATTACACCTTGATCCTCCTAAAGTTTGTAGACATATAATATTTAAGTTTAAAATGTTACATTTAGATAAAAAAAAATATTCTAATTAAAGATAGAATATCAAATATTTTAAATTTTATAACTAAAATTCATGTTTTATTATATTATTTATTGAAATAAAATCAAAAATAAAAATTCAATTTTTTCTTAAAAATTTGTAATTAATATATAATTATATTATTTATTGGAATAAAACTAAAAAAAATCATATAAGAGGTATAAGTCATTCATAATAGAACATAAATTTACAATCAAAATTTATGTTCGATTATGCCATTTATTGAAATAAAATTTAAAATAAAAATTATAGTTAGTATATAATTATACTCTCTATTAGAATAAAACTAAAAAATTAAACAAGGTGTCAAACTGTAATGGACAAAATATCTTTTAACTTTAATTGGAGTTATTTGGTATTTTAATTTGGTTGTTTAAACGACTATATTAAATTTCAATAGATAATATAATTGTATATTAATTTCGATTTTTTAAGAAAAAGTTAAATTTTTATTTTTGATTTTATTTCAATAAATTATACAATAGAACAATAGTTTTAATTGTACAATTTAAAATATTTGATATTTTATGTTTGATTGAAATATTTTTTTTAAGTATAACATTTTAAATGGAATGAGTCTGAATAATATATGTTTATAAATTTTAGGGGGTTTGAGTGTAATTTATTATCGAATATATTTATCGCAGAAGTTTAAGTGTTATGTCCGTACAAATTTGAAGAGGTCTGTATATAATATTTTAAATATTAAGGAGTTTTAGTGATTAAGTGACAAATTTCATAGGTTTAGTCGTAATTCTCCTTATTTTTTTGTGAAAAGTAGATGGTATTTCACAGAAAGTGCCAAGTCTTCCTTTTAATAAAAATGAAAAAATATGTCACTGTCAATTATTTGTTTATGCCCAAAAAAACTCTTTTAGTTATTTCTTAGGCTTTGTCATGAACAAGTTGGAACTATACTAAGCTACAAATCAATGTGCCAATTTAGGGTTTAATTTTATTATTTTGGTCAGGCATTATTATAGAAAAGGGGATAACAGGGTTTAAACATATGACTTTAAGGTTCCACAACGAGGAATGACGAGATTCAAACTTACGAATTTAAAGTTTAACAATAAAATTGTGATTATTATGTCAATTGTTAAATCATTTTTATTGAATTGTTTTGAGTTATAGTTTTTAGTAGCAAAGTCTTGCCTATTTCGAGTTAATTTAATAATATACCTTATGAAAAATAAAAATAATTAATACTCGTGATGTGCAAAAAATATCGAATTTAAGACTTCTACTTTGTATACCCATGTCAATTTTCTACTTCTACATGCTATTTTTATTGCTATTAGATTAATGATATTTTATTTTTTTGGGTGTTCTATTATTGAGGACTACTCACATCACCTGCCATGCTGTGAGCTGGCACACATGGAATTTTTGGTTAGCAGCAATGAATGGTAGTCGACCGGGCATGATCTTATTGACTTTATTCATTATTCTTTGTTTGGCATTCTAGCAAGTCCAAACTCTCACACACAAGCCATGGAGCATATTCAACTTCTTCCCCTCTCTCTCACTCTCTCTCTCTTTCTCACACACACACACACACCCCGACACTGCTATGGATCTCAAATGGGTTCTCAAATCTAGAATCGATGTTTGGATTAGTGGGCAGTTGAGTTTTTCTTAAACGGGATTCACTTATCATTGAGCAATTTTATGTTGACAAAAAAGGAGCTGGTATTAAGTACAAAATAATCAATGAAAAAAAAGTATAGATAGAAGGTCATGTCATCACTATGTCAGCAAACCTGCAGTGCCTCCCTAATGCCGATGCTAAAATTCTTCTGCAACCGCTTCTTACCAAAATCAGTATTTCCTTTCTGCATCATAGCCACGAACTCGCTGTAGTCTATGCATCCATCCTGAAATGCCAATATAACTGAGGTTAACTATCAATGCAGAAACAAGAAGACCCTCATACAAGTTTGTTGGTGTCTAGTTTACCCTTTTTGTGCACCTATGGATGCAATCAAATGGTGAGAACGAATAAGATCAGACAGAAACTTACATTGTTTTGATCAGCTTCTTGGATCATTTCGTCCAAGTGGACGTCGTCTATGCCAAACTCCTCACAAGCTTGTTGAAGCTCATCTTGAGTGATATAACCACTGCCATCTTTGTCAAAATATGAAAAAGCCGCGAGTAGATGATCTTCTTTCTCGATTTTGTTAAGATGCAACGTTGCAGCTATGAACTCCCCATAGTCTATAGTACCACTGTTATCAATATCTGCCTGCATTTTTTTCATCACAAACAAGGGAATCAAAAGAAGCTAAAGCAACATATAGCTATTCAGTGAAAGTACTGCAATTTCTAGGCTCGAATCAAAATTCAGTAGGATAAACTTCTAAGTTTACAATACATCCTATTGGCAATTGCAAACATATTCACCGACATTACCCAACGCATCAAATGTTGCTACTAGTCTTCCATTGGAATGATAAAGAGTTCATTTTGATTCCAAAACATAGAATGAGGAAAGAGATTTCTATAATAATACTTACAGCTTGCATTAAATCATATATCTCGGACTCGTTAAAGTTAGCTCCAAATCTTTTGAGTCCAGCCTTGAGTTCTTCAAACGTAATTTGGCCACTGTTATCTGTATCTATCATCTTGAACATTTCTTTCAACCCAGCAATTTCTTCTTCAGAGAGACTCTCTGCAATGACCTACAGGCAGAAAACAACAAATTTAACAATATATAAACCATGACTGATACCTACACAGAGCCAAAATTATAGTTTCGTGCGGAAGTTTAATATTCAATGTATGTATGGAAATAGAATTCTTCATCAAGAGTAGTCCAGATGTTAAAATAAGTGAAGCAGAAGTCACTGGTACTCTATACAAAATAAATTATGTGATATCACAGAAAACTCTTACCCTAAGAGCCATTTTCTTAAGCTTGTTCATGGCCGAAAACTGTGTCAAGCGACTAAAGACAGCAGGATCGAGAGGCTTGTCTGGAGCCATCCCATCAACCTGAACCCACGGGTGGCCTGCAGGAATCCAAATAAGAATCACCAGTGTAAGACATAAAGTTATGTACAAGCAAGAACCTGAATTTCAAATCTATTTATTACTGTGATTTCTGCTCTTTAAGCAAGAATATCTATAAATAACCACCTACTTTAATCAAATGAATGTATCTCTACAAAACTAAAAGAAGAAGAAAATTCCTATAAATCACCATAGAGAGGTCTAAACTCCCTGTCATATGGGATTATATACAGCTTCTTCTGTTATGTAAGCAACTGAAGCTGGAAATTATTTCCACAAACCTGACACGACACAGCACCAAGTCTTGTGCTTATACAACCAATATTTCACTCAACAGATATTTGAAAAGCTTTATTAATTGATCTAGAGGATCTTAAAGGAGCTAGAACTTCTTTCATCTCAAAGTTAACAAGCAGATGTATTCATCTTACACTGCACTACATCTGAGGTGTTATAATACAGACACTTGGGTTTTTATATCTATGCATATCTGAATCATAAAAGTTGAAGTAGAATGATTAACTCACACAGAACTTCATGAGCTGTTAGCCGCTTTTTGGGGTCTCTTACAAGCATTTTCCTGACTAAATCCTTTGCGCTTGGAGAGATTTTAGACCATGGATCTGATGAGAAGTCAAGATCACCATGCAAAACCTCTTCAAATATATCTTGCTCAGATTCTGGAATCAAATGGTAACACGGTTAAGAAACAGTTTTTATGATTGCCAAAAGTAAAGGTATCATATGAAAATCAAGGAAAAAGATATGATAAGTCATGGATAACTAGATCTTACCAGCCCAAAATGGAGGCACTCCACCAAGGAGAATGTAAACCATCACACCAGCACTCCAAACATCTGCCTCTGGACCATAGCGCTTACGCAAGACTTCTGGTGCAACATAATAAGGGCTTCCAACCACATCCGTGAAAGTTTCCCCTGAAATTTAGGACTGTCAGTGAAAAACTAAACATAGCAGAATCATACATTAATGCTACAAAGAAAGGTATATGAACGCCAAAAAAAACAACAGATGCTCAAAATATTTTGCTTCCACCACACAAATAGCTAACGTTAGATTGCTATTACTGTATTAAAAAGGGCGACCCAATGCATGAGGCTTCAAACCACAGCGGGGTTTGGGGAGGGTCAGACGTAGCATAACATATTCATCCTCAGTGTTACAACATTATAAGGGGTGGACTGTATTATTTTGTCTTTGGAAATTGTATTGAATTAAAATCATACTGTCGAGAAAGAAAGTAATTGCAATACAGCCCCTGCACAAATTACCCTGATATTTTAGTGTACCATTATATGAGTTTTTCCACCTCTTTAGCCATTCTAATCAATCAAAATTAGGCAGCAATAGATCCTACACCGAAACAGGGAAGAAAAATTCTTGAATTACAAGATTTTTCTTTAATAGGAAACTCCAGGGAAATTATTGTTTTGAAATTAAAAATAGAAACGTGTAGTGATTAAGGCATGTGAGTAAACGACACCTATGATCCATCTTTATCATCAAAATAAACTGTTAGTAAAGACAAAAGACTGAATTCTAAAGCTCATTTTGAAGTCTAATGTGATAAGTTCATAACTGCCTAATTGAAGGGAAAAACTTTGTGAGAGCTTGATCTACATTGTTTGGCACAACTACTGTTCAAGCTAGAGGTACTAAGGATGAGGAGAAAGGACAAGAAGACCGTTAGAGATGCAGGTGCCAAAGGGATGAGTTTGAAGGAAAATGCTTTTGGAAATTACCTGGCTTGAAGAATACTGATAATCCAAAATCTATAGCCTTAAGAGGTGAATCTTCCAGCTCATTGTTGAAAAGAAAATTTTCAGGCTTGAGGTCCCGATGCATGACCCCCAATGAATGACAGGCTTCGATAACACTGACTATAGTCCTTGTGAGCTCGGCTGCCTTTCTCTCAGTATAATGTCCTCGCTTAATAATCCTATCAAAGAGCTCACCTCCTGCACACAATTCCATGACAACATGAACTGCCACAGCATCCTCATAAGCCCCTTTGATTGTAATGACATTGGGGTGTCCAGACAAGTGATGCATGATCTCAATTTCCCTCCTGACATCATCCACATCATCTTTGGTCAATAATTTCCTTTTTGCAATAGATTTGCAAGCATACTCTTTTCCGGTTGCTTTCTCCACACAAAGAAAAGTAGTTCCAAACTGGCCATGCCCAAGTTTCCTCCCCAAATTGTAGTACTCCTTTAGATGACCCGTTTTTGTCTTTAAAACAGACTCTGCCTGAAGCCCTGCACTTGACATTCTTTTGACATTGTGGGTTTTCTTTGGTATTGAGGGATTTGATGGTTTATTCTCTTCCTTTACTATCTTGATCACCGGTTCAGGCCTCGTGGGCTCTGCTGGCTTCTTCTCTTCCTTCACTATCATGATCACCTGTTGTGGTCTGGTGGGCTGAGCTAATTTAGCATCTTCCTTAACTATCGTCACCACTTGTGGGGGCTTACTTTGCACAGATTCAGGAGCTTCAGGCTCTTTAGCTGCAGAAGGCGCTTCGATAGTAACTTCTCTATTATCATAGGTAATCATATCTGGTGATCGAGACCACCATATTGTATTAGAAATGGAATAAAAGAATCCATCCTTCGAGGTCCTCGCTTGAACACAGTTATTTCCCATCTAAAGCTTCGATATACTTCCTAAAAATTCCCTCTACTGGTCTTATCACACACAGTTTGAACCCTAGTTCCCCCACCCAAAAGGGTTCATTGATTTCAAGCGACAACACAATGTCTAAGCTTTTCTCACCACTGTATGATGACCAACTCAACTACAAGCCAAATCAATCACAACATCACACACACTAATTAATAATCTAACACACCAATTTGAAGGTCTGCTCCACCCAATAATGAAAATCCAATTAGGCCAATTCGAACCCAATTGGAAAAACTAGCAAACCCAAATTTACAAACTCATTCTATCAATAATCAATGCTTGAAGATGCGTATAAGACTCCAAAACACAAGCTACAAAGAGGCTTCAAACCCTTCAAATTGAATTATAAGTCTCTGAAGTAGATGATCATAAAATGTAACTAAGAACAATCTGACAAACCCAATACAAAAACAACAAGAAGGTTGTGGACTTCTATGGAAGAACAAGAAAAGTCTGCAATACAAGAAATAATAAGGAAAGAAAGTTGTCTTCCTTTTACCTGTTTACACTTTTATAAATGTGTTTTTTGGATTGAAGTTTGAATTGGTCGTCTGGGTGTGTCTTGTTTTTCACTTTCCTTCTCGAAAATTTATATGCGAATGCGAGAGTGAGCTGGGGAAGGGAGGAGGAAGAAGAGAAGAGGAAAAGTTACAGGTTTTTCTGTTGGAAAGTTTCAAAACGCGTTAGGTATAATATATAAATTTTTTAAAAGCAAAAAAAAAAGGGTTTTTGAGGTTAATTATAGTTTCTACCCTCCAAGTTTACATCATTATAACTTTGGTGCTAGAAGTTTTTTTTTTTAAAGTCAACTCAATCATCAACTTCGATCAAAAAAAATTGATGGAAAATATTACATGTAATTACGAAGAAATGGCATATGTGTTTCGTGTAATTAAGAGTGTTAATCGAGACACGTTACTCAAATTCGACACAGATAAGATTTGATTCGAGCTCAACTGGTGTTTAAAACAAATTGAACTTGAATAATGTTTTAGGCTTGTTAAAAAAAATAAACTTAAAAAGACTTGATTCGAGCTTACAAACTCGCCTCGTTTATATGTCTCAGGTTTGTCTCGAGGTATTTTC
The DNA here is from genome assembly GCA_023539305.1 of Ilex asprella. Taxonomy (NCBI): domain Eukaryota; kingdom Viridiplantae; phylum Streptophyta; class Magnoliopsida; order Aquifoliales; family Aquifoliaceae; genus Ilex; species Ilex asprella. The sequence continues at coordinate 5,381,633 of CM042196.1, forward strand.
TAAACAAGATGAGTTTAAATAAATTTTTAGTTTCATTTAGAAAAATGAGATCGACAAACTCGAATTCAAGCTCATAAAATTTGGTTCGATTGACACCCTTATGTGTAATGTAAACTCTACTAAATGAAAAGTTGTGTAATTAAATGAAAATTATAATTGTCATTTTGGTTGAATTGAATCAAAATCTGTCGAAAGAACAAGGTTAAATTTTAAAAGAAAACATAGGACCAAAGTAACAATTGAATAAAATTTAATGGTATTAAATATAATTCTCTTATTTTTGAAAAATTCAAACCAAAGTATTATTTATTATACATGCTTTTATCCTAAAAAAATTGACTTTTATTATCTTAATTCTTATTTTATATTATTATGACTTAGCTATGTGATCCACGTAAATATACAATCAACCTATATATGTATATCCGTTAACTTGGTAGTGGTAAGACACTAAGTTTCTTTTTTTAATAATTATTAATAAATATAACATAGTATTATATTATGATTATTTACGTTGTTGTGATTGTAATCTCAACTTTAATATTTTTAATTTGTGAGTTTGAAAGATTCAAAAATAGCAACACCAACAAGGTGGCGTTGGGACAGGCAACCTTTGAGCCCC
>CM042196.1:5382264-5407751 GCA_023539305.1 Ilex asprella
TAGCAACACCAACAAGGTGGCGTTGGGACAGGCAACCTTTGAGCCCCCGGCCGCCGGCAGCCGGCCCATGGCGGTGCCAATATTTAATTAATTATTGTGAATGGCTGTCTTGGGTGTTTGAGTTGTATAGGCCTAAGGCCATTGGGGGCATCAAATGTCGATGATAAATATACATGAATGGATTAATTTTTTTTATAAATCCAAATTCCGAAACTTCATATTCGAGGCTTAATAAACGTATAATTTTTAAATTTATAAAATCATAAACTTGAATTCAAAATTATAGTACAAAAACCAGTCATGTCGAGCCAAACTAAACCTAAAGAATCAAAACTCCGCGATCAAAATCAATCCGAGCTCGAATCATGTACCATGTTCAAAAAGCCAAACTTTTTCCTTTATTTGTTTTCTCTATAATTATTGTACTTTTATCCTTCAATTATACCCATTAATTATACTTTTAGCCTTTTACTAATACTATAATTTTCTTCTCTCTGTTGCAGACTTACTCGGTTTTTCCAGTCGGACAAAGACCCAGAAAAAATAAAATTTCAACGTCGCCACACACGTTTTGGGCGGCTGAGACGCAAAGTGGAAAGAAAAACTAGCCTTCCAAAGTGGGCAAAACCAACCCCCTTTCAAATCAATCGGCTTCACCAATCCACACGCTTGAAACACAGCAATGGCAAAAGTAGGTGTCTTGTAAAACATTAAGGGAGAAGACTTTTTTTTTTTTTTTGTTGGTTGTTTGGGAACTTTATGGTACCGAAAAAGTATTTGGTATCAATATTATTGGTTATTATTTTGTATGATAAAATTATAATTTTAAAAAAAAAAATTGCAACTATTCAAGGGAGATTATGATTGATCACAATCACCCATGATCGATCATGAAAAATGCGATATCGATCCCAACATTTTATGATCGATCATGTCCTTTGAAATTATAACTTACAAATCAAAAAAATTATAACTCAACCTTAAAATGTTGTAATTTCCGGTACCAATACCGCCAACGATACCGTAGAAGTTCCCTTTTTTTTTGTCATCATTTGAAATTGTTACAGGCAATGGGGGAGCCAACAGGAGACCAGGGCCCACGGGTCCAACCTGAATTTTTTAAAAAATATATTACCTATATATATTTATGTCAATTGTTAGGTATATTTAAATGTGTTCACACTACTATTTTTTTTGTTCTATCAATTAGTATGACTTAAAATTAAGTGCCTATAATTTTTTGCACACACTTTGAATTCATTACAGACATATTTAGATAATTTGTTGATATGTTAGGCTCATTTTGTGGTTATTTAAGCTACGAAATTTGTAAAAACATAGTTACATAATTAAATAAATGATCAATAATGAATCACTTATAGCTTGATTTTATATATAGAAATTTTGTTTAATGGTGATAATGGTATTATGAAATATCGATTTTAAAGTAAGAAAGTTCGTCAGGGCCATTTGTTTGAAATTAACCTCATTTTTTGTCAAGAGTTATAATTAATCTTTTATTTTTGGTTTATATATGTTATGTACATCGATGTCTGGCTCCTTTGTATTTGTGAAAGTATAAATATTTAAGTTATATCCTCTTTAATAACTTAAGTTTTTGGAGTAAATTGTTATTTAATATAATATCAAAATAAGATATCTGTGTTTGAATCTCGCCACTACCCAAATTATTAAAAAAGATTTACACGTATTAGACCCAAAATTTGGCCTGAACATGATGGTGTGTGTTAAAGTATAAATACTTAAGTTACATCATCTCTAATAACTTAATTTTTTTGAGTAGATAATTGTTTAACAGTATTTAATGAATATTCAAATAGCAAATATAATACAATAAATTTAAATATGTTAGTTTATTTTGATTCATTGCGGAGAAAAAAAATTAAACCATTTAGTTAGGGTGCCCACTTGGAATAAAATTTCTAGTTTTGCCACTAGTTACAGGGGAAGAGAGCGGTGAGGTTCAAACCCACAATCTAGAGGTCGAACGAGGAGCAACGATGACAATTATGTCAACTACTGATCCTCATAAAGGGGAAAATTTTGGTGCTCAAGTTTTTTAATTTATTTACAACAAAAAAATTTATAATTTTTTGGATCATATTAAAACTTTTAAGATATAAGTTACAATTGTTTTGCGCCAAGTTATCACTTATGTGGTAGATTACAATCGATTCTAACATAAGATCGATCGCAAGTTACCACAAAAATTATAAAAAAAAATCCACAAAATTTATAATAGTGAAACGATACTGATTTTTTTTTTCTCGGTACAGTAGACTTCTCCAACAAGAAGATATATTCAAACGTAAAGTACAATAACAGTTTAAATTATTTCGATTCGAGAGTTAATCACTCATTTTTATATTACACAATTGTCGTGCATTTGCATCAGCAAACGTAGTTGGCTAATCAATCGATTTTGAAAACTTTATATAGGGAAAACAATACCTTCTTCAAGTGGAGTTTGAAAACTTTATTAAAACACGAGCTCCTCCATTTTCTACCTAAATCTATGCCTTTGTAGTCGGTATCTCGTTGGTCAGGTCAAAACATTCGTGTGGTGACTCCATCAAAATGACAAAAAGGGCACTATGGCACTCAATACACTAGGGGATAATCATATCTATAAGGAAAAGAAAGACTTTACACGAAGGAAAAAAATACTTCACCTAAACTTCCTGGTATGATCCATAACAGACTTTAAAAAAAACGTGCAAAACGTTACCCATCACGTACTTGCGTTTTTCAACCAATAAAAATGTATCGTGCTTATAATTTATTTATTTTATTATTGTTTACTTAATAGTTGCCGATCATCTAATTTAAAATCGATTATTGAGATTTATGAGGGCACGGTACCAAGCCGACTTGGGTACCGTAGCCTTACCCTTGACAAGGAGGCAATAAGAAACTCAATCAAGATATGAGTCTAGTCTAGTGTGTCCGCCTTAAAGGAATCGGCAGAGGGTAGTAAAAAAAATAAGTTTCAAACTGTTCTTTTGAGAAGCGTTTGTATGTGAAGAAGAAGGCCGCTACACGTTAGAGAAAAGTATTCCAAAAACTTAAGTTGTTAGAGAAAGTATAACTTAATTATTTATACGTTAACCAAAAAATCTCTACCTATTAGCTGCCGGTTAACCCAAGTTGCAGAGAGAGAGAGAGACCAAACACAATCTAAATGTTGTGTATTATTTGTATAAAGTTACTACTTGCAAATTCAACCAGCTAGAAAAGAGGCAAGAAATAAATATGTACGTCCTGGGTTCAAGTCCAGCCTCCCAACTACATGAATTCTAGGTTTAATCAATGCATGTTAATTGCAAGTACAATTTTACGAATTAAAAGATTAAGCTACAAACATAAAACTATGGAGCGTGTGATTAGAGCAATTCCTCGTTACAAAAACAAAATGCTTTTGAATTTGAACCCCCAATCTCACGTTTCTTTACCCAATATTTTTACCACTAGACCAAACATTATGACAGAACATGGTAGCAAGAAGTAAAATAGTGAACTGACCTGTGCCCTATATCTGCATCACGAACACAATGATGGAGGGCAACATGGAATAAACAAGCCTGACAATCAAGTTTCCAAAGCCTCTATTAAGGTATGTACAGATACAGACATAACAATAATTAACAAAGGTCCAAAGAACGAGAGTCAACTTCTTTAAGTCCGTTGTTCCTCAGTAGCTCCGTGGTAAAGCGGTAGTAGGCTATTAATTGATTGGTCGTAAGTTCAAATCCTATTTCGGTTGAATTTATAGTTCTCATTTTTCTGACATGATACTACTAATTCTCTCAAAAAAAAAAAATAGTGCTAGTGTCAAGATAGCTTAGCTCAAACATCTCGGGCCAATCCAGAAATATCGACAGCTCCATCAGCATTATTCATTTTAGGAGAGGCTTCTTTAGGAGCATGGCGCTCAATGGGTGTTCCCCTCCTATTAGGTGTTGAGGATGAAGAATCCCCATCAAATATGTGGGGAGCCCCAAATACATGGAAGAAGCCATTTGTCACCTCTTCAGCTGCTTCGAAGAAACGGCTAAGGCCACCAAACAAGCTACGTTCAATCGTTTCAACATCACTACGTAGCCCAGGAAATTCAAATGGCCCAAGCTCTGTTGAGTCCATGTGAAAAGAACCTTTCATCATCTGCTCTGTAACATCCTCTTCAGTGTATTCTTCGTTGGATTGCACCACTTGAGAGGGCCTGAATAAAAAGATCAATGATGTGAAACCAATATGCAATGAGATAGATTGGGCAAGTTCACAGTATAATACTCCTAAATAATTCCAGGATTTTCGTTTGTCACAACACATAGAAATTGGCTTATCTTCGAAGAACTAGCAGAAATAAATGTGCATTCATAGGCATAACCACCTAGGTTTCCATCATTAGACTACAATATCTTTATCATTGTGAATAGGGGTGGCAATCGTGTTGTATTGTGTCGTGTCGGGTTTGTGTCATGTCATTGAGTAACACTAACTCAATATATTTAACTAATCGTGTCATACCGATCTTGTCGTGTTCGTGTCGTGTTGATCCATATAAACAACGAATAAAAAACTTAACGTTAAAATTAAATATAAGATTTTATTATCAATTAATTGAATTCATGCTTATACTTTTTTTATAAATTAAAATTAACTTAATAAACATAACAACAATAATGAGTAAAAATATATTTTTTGTACAATAATTATGTCAATTCTTAATAAAAAATAACAAATAATTAGCATTTTATTTCTATAATATTAGTTGAACGTAATCGTGTCAATTTCGTATTATTCGTGTTTGACACTAACCCAACCCATTTATTATTAGTGTTAACGAGTCGTGTCATTTACGAGTTCGTATTAAGAAATGATCAACCCTAACCTACTAATTATATGTGGAGTTCGAGTCGGGTTTTCGTGTTGTTATAGAAATTGCCACCCCTAATTGTGAACAGTTCATATCATGACTGAATAAATAGAAAATTGTCTAAATCAGAATTTCAGAAACATCAAACTATTGCTGTAAATCAGTGAAAAGAAGTTCAGATGCAGCGGTCTATTATGAGTTACAAGCAGCATGAAATTCCAAAAAATGGAAAAATAGAAGACATAGAAACTTTTTTATAGTCTTTTGTAAGTAACAGTTATGACTCATGACAGAGTGTAGTAATATGTATGTTCTCATAATTCTCTTATTATGTGATCACATTATTATAGCCATTAAGACATTTTCATTACGCCAGCAATTCAGTCCATCAAATGCCCTTTCATGTTAAGGTGCACTGGTATACTAGGAAGATTAAAACCTACCATTAGAACCAGACCTATTGGTCAGAGCAAAGTCTCCTTTATAAAAAAGTCTGAAACAACATTGCAACATTAGATGCTGTGCAATTCAAAGAATCAAATTTCTCTCAAGTCACAACCACATTTAGGTTAATAAAATAGATTAAACAAGCGATTGACATAAAGCCTATACATGAAACTGTCATAATCTATCCTTACCAAAGCACTGTAATAGGCCATAAAAAAAAGCATTGGAATTTCTGCTTCAATTGTATCCTTCAAGAGACCAGTGTTCTGCAAAAAAATTTTAAAAAATTGTGGACCCCTCCCCTTCTCTCTCTCTCTCTCTAACCCAAAAAAAAAAAGGTTACAAAAATTTGTTTCTATTTCCCAGTTAAATATACACAGATGATTGTAACGCTCAACCACACTGAACAGTGCGAAGTCATTGACAACCTCCAATGCACATTGAAAGCAAAACATACAAGTTCTATGATAGTTTAAGCAATAGATACTACACCTACAATCTAGAAACACATTCATACCCTTGCTTTCTTGCCATTTGGAACATTTGCCTGGTAATTCGGCATTTCATGTCCATGTGCTCATTTGAAATAGTTATCTCACCAATATGTTTCTCAGATACCCAAACCTTTTGTACTAGAAAGAATCACTAGCCTTGTCATCCACCTCAAAGTTTTCTCTCAATTTCATTAGGTCCTAATCAATATTATAGTACCTAGAAGCTCTATATAAACTGAAAGTGGTATAACCAACCGATCAATGATATATAAAAGAGAAACACGCCTTCAACACAATTATCCAATGATCACTTATGTTACATGCTAATATTTTCCTAACGAAACATTCTTCTTATTTTTTGGACAAGGCTTTCTCAAAAAGACATTCTTCATCTGTGAGTTGCTAGAAAACCCCATAAAAGAAAATAAGAGGAAACACTTCTTTCGTATATGGCATAACACATAACTAGGTCCCATTCGGGAACATAACTACCCCTGAATATTATAAGGATGCATAAGGGGACTTTTGCAATTTTGCTACCTATTTTGGGCCAGGGTGGAATATTACTGTTTTCCATAATAAAGGTCACTTTGCCCGGTGATATCCTTACTATCTAATTGTTACTTTACTGTCATCTACTTATTTGTTGACCAGATTACCCATAAATTGTCACCTCATTATCAGTCAAGTGGATATTAGTGACCTTCTCCGATACACTATCCAAAAAGGGATGTAACATGTACTAGCTGTTAGAGATACGAATTTACAGGATTAATCCTCTCATATCCCAGGAACTCGTTTATATGGTAATATGCATAACAAAACAAAAAAAAAATCCTTACCTCCACTACTAATGAGGTGAGACGCTTCAGTCCCTCACTCTTCACTCTCTTGTTTGAATTTCAGCACATCCATATTCATGTTCTTTCTCCTATTTCCTAATTTCCCATTCCAACATAGCTCCTATACTAGCCACTGCTATTTGGTAAGAAAGGCAGCTATATTCTTTGATTCAGGCACAGCTGCACTCCATCACTTCTAGCATCAGAGCAGTCAAGTAGATTTTACACCAAGCACATAGCATCTCAACACAAGCACAAAAGGAAATACAAGATAAGTAACCATCCTTATAATTTTTGTTGCAATAATACTATACATGATTCCAAAAGTAAGCAGATCCAGATTTCTGTTTCTAACCCAGCTTCCTAATATTTCATCCAAACAGGTTCCTATATTCGATTTGGTATGACAGGCAGTCAATTTACTTACTCTAAAGGAATGCACTGCAATATCATATCCTTCATCCTAGTACTGATTTCACTCAAAAGAAATACCTTAAATGAGTCATTTCCAGCTGACAAGATGATTCATCACTATTGCAAGGATGGTCAATATTCTGCTAAAAGCCTAAAAGTACCTATAAACTTGATACTAGACCAACATTTTCTTACGCCCAAGTTAGAGATGCAGATGAAATCACGAAAAGTAGCTCAGGGAAAGAACAGCTTTGGTCTTTCATCTGGCAGCAAACCATACCAAATAAAGTCCAGTTTCTTTGAAGGGATGTTCACAATATTCGACCTACCCAGAAAAACCTAATGAGGCAAAAAATCCCAGTTCATGATAATTGTTAGTTGTGTGGTAACAAGTCTGAAACAGGTATTCATGTTTTGAAGACTTGCTATTTTGCTCAGCTGATTAGGCAACACCAAGATTTACAGCAGAGCTCTTTAGGTACAAGTTGAAAACTCTTGCTCCTGCTATATTTGTTTTGTCGTTGATTCTAGCCTGGGCCACTTGACGTTGCAGAAATCAAGCAAGATTAGGTAGATTGGAGCCTTGAGGGGCCTGAATCCACCGCTCTCTTCGCCTTGAACTATCGAAAGGAATTTCAGCAAGCTCACACAGACACAGCAATCTAATTTCAAGAAGGAAAATCTTAATTGTGCCGTGGTTTTATCTGAGGAACAGGGATGTCTGTCATCATTAGGTGGGATCCTTTAAGGTATGAGGGAGGTGTCTCTGCACGCCACCAGATTTTCTCCGTTGTACCATGAGATTGCTTGAAAGGCAAAACATATTTCTTTTGTACCTAGAAATCAATTTCTTATTATCTCCCTAACGTTCTTCTGTACTTCTTTGTAGAGTTGATAAATTCATAGCTGTTTATCAAAAAGAATAACTATGGACATATTAGCCCGAATTGCATATCAATTTCGGCTTATTAAGTGAACATTGGAGCAAAAAAATTGAAAATTGGAAATTGAAATTTTCAACAACACAACTTCTGATTCACACCGAGTATCCAATTACTCAGCTCTCAAAAAACAGTAAAAAGAGATCCAAAATCACAACCTTTCTACTCTTCTCCAACAATTTAAACCAACCAAATGAAATCGAACCAAATAAACCAATACAAGAAAAAAATTGGAAGTACCTTCCAACGCAATCCTTGAAGATTTGCTCTGTTTTCTCGCACTTTCGGAGGAATTTTCCGGGCTCCACCTCTTCTGTGCGGCACTGCGATTTGACGACCCTCCTCGTGGCACATCGATCGCCGGACCTAGGGTTTGAGTTTTCAGAGAATTCGCTAATTTCACCGAACGAAGAACTGTCGGAGGTTTCATCGTGTTTCCGCATCCAACCCATTGTCGGTTGTTCCGCCTCGCTTCGAGCGCAATCCAGAAATCTTTCTCTGTGTCGAGGAGGAAGTTTGGGCTTATTTATAGTAGAGTTTGGGCTTATTTACATTGGAGTTTGGGCTTATTGACACCCAGTAACTAGATCCACCAATGTCGGGTGAAGTGTGCTTAGATTATGTAAAAATAGTATTTCATTTATATTTAATTTATTTATTAATTTGTATCTAATAAAATATGTCTTATTGGGTTCGTATTATATATAAAACGTGTATAACCAATACATAAACAACATAACGCATATTTTTTTACATGACTTCACTTCTCTTAAATTATTTATTAATCGTGTTTTGTTAGGTCCATCTATCTATAATATAAAACATAACAAACTTTAATAAATTCATCCAACAGTCTTAAATAGACTCATCCAACGGTCACCAATTTTATATCATATTTGTATCGTACTAACAAATCATATCAGATTTTTGACACCCGTACTAATAACTACCTAAACGTTTTTTTTTCTCGAGATATCAACTATTATGTTAATAATTAACTATCAAATGTGATAATTTTTCACCCAAACTTGATACAATGAAAAAAATTTTAATTTTTAAAAAATATTAAATAACATTTATTAATATGAATAATAAATTAGTTAAGTCGGTGTCAAAAACTTAATACAACAAACCCATTTATACATATTTTATATATATAAAAAAGAATATTTTTCTATAATTTTTTATGGTGTTTGTATAAATTCTTTTTTTTTTTTTTTGAGTTTACTTGTTAGTGCACATGAACTATTTTGATTACCATATGAAGGATATTATTCAATTATAAATTATAAAAGCTATCCCATCCATCAAAAGAATAACTTATAAATGGTTGTAATTCATAAAATTCTATTCCAAAAAGCTAGCATATGATAAATACAAAATATTCATGTTTCAATTAGTAATGGTATAATTATTTTAAAAGTTAAATCAATTATTAATTATTGAATAATACTTACTCTTAAAATCTTAAAGCTAATTACTCATTATTGGAGTGAGAATAATTACACTATAAGTCTAAAAGTTAATTATTTATTATCACACTAGCAATATCTGTAATACAAAAATTAAATATTGATCCTACAATATTTATATTTTAAATAATAATTTATTTATTTATTTTAATAATGTAATTTGAAATTAAAGTGAAGAGAGAGATAATGTAGATTAATTAATGAGATTGTTTGACTTTTATATTAAGGGAGACTCTATGGTATCACTGGCGGTAACAGTACTGAAAATTATAATTTATTAAAGTTAAATAACATTTTTTTTAGGTATAAGTTATTATTTCAAAGGGCATGATCGATCATTGAATGTTAGAATAGATATCCCATTTTTCATTATCGATTATGGGTGTTTGTAATCGATCATGAACTCTCTTGACCAATTATAATTTCTCCTTTTAAAATTATAATTTTATTATACAAAATAGTAGTCGATGGTACTAATATCAAAAAAAAAATTTGGTGCCATAGAGTTTCTCTTATATTAATGTACTAATTGAGTTATTTGATATTGATGATGGTGTAAAATGGTTGACATTGAGCGAAATAAAAAAAAATAGAATAAATTTTGCACTATTAGATCAATAAAAGATTCAAATTCCACGGGGTGATATTAAATAGATTGTTTAAGAGTAAATTACACTTTTTTTTATCTATTACTTTTATTTTATTTTATACTTTGAACTAAATTTTTTTATATTATACTCTAAAATATCAATTTTATTTCATATCACTTTAATAGATAATTACTGTCAATTTTTTGAAGGTAAATGCGCATGTAGTGGTTTATACTTTATAGTGTCAATTAGTAATTCTTTATTGCACATGTGCAAATTAAAAATTAAAAAAAATATTCATTCATAACTTTATCCTAAGCTCTAACTTTTTTCCTCGGGCCGATCTTTATTTTTTCTTCTCAACAACCATTTAGTTGTGAAAGAGATAAAATAAAGTGGTACTAGGCACTTGATGGTAAGCTCTTTGGGGTTTTCCTCATTTTTTTGACGGATTTTCAAGTTTGTTGTTATACATTTGAGTGATATGAAACAAAATTAATATTTTATGATATAATATAAAAAAAAATTATAGTTGAAGGTTCAAAATGAAATAAAGATAATAGTTTAGGAGAGAAAAGTGTAATTTACTCATTGTTTAGTAATAACGGAAACACTATGCTAATACAGATCTTCACTCTTTGTTTGATTGAATCATACTTGCAACGGTCGAAAATAATGAAGCTTTTGATAGCAATCCGACATCTAAATTCAAATTCCAGAAACAATCTTCTTTGCAGTCATGTGTCTAAGTTTCAAAATTTTCGTCTTTCAATGCTCTCTAGTTCATCTAAGCTTTACAATTCTAAGAAAAGTGAAGAATCCCACATGAAAAACCAGAGAGAAACCCAGAACTTTGGTTCGCTTTTCAATGAAATCGTCGAGATTTTAGGAACTGAAAACCTTGTTGTGGATAAAGATTCTTCTGGATTTTCAATATCTGAGAAAACCCATTTGAGAAGCGGTGAGAAGAGTACAGAATCTTCATATTGCGTGCAAAGTGTTTGTGAAAATGCTCAGCCTATGGATGCTATGGAGCTGGAAAAGGAAAATTCTTCATGTTTGGGAGATACCCAATCGGAGAACTTGGGTGAAACTGATGTTATTCCGCTAGTTCAGAAGATCACAGAGATCGTTCGGGGTGAAAACTGTGGGGCTTCAATTGAAGAGTTGTTGGAAAGCGCGAGTTTTGAGTATAATGTGGATGTTGTTGACAAAGTGTTGAAGAGGTGCTTTAAGGTGCCTCATTTAGCTTTCCGGTTTTTCAATTGGGTGAAGCTTAGAGATGGGTTTTGCCATACAACTGATACTTACAATACTATGATATATATTGCTTCAGAAGCAAAAGAATTCAGGCTGGTTGAGGGATTGATGGAAGAGATGGAGAAGAGTTCATGTGAGAGGAATGTTAAGACGTGGACCATTCTTATCTCTCATTTCGGGAAGGCGAAGTTGATTGGAAAAGCCTTGTTGGTCTTCGAGAAGATGAAGAAATCTGGTCTTGAGCCTGATGAGGCAGCTTATAAACTAATGTTGCGGGCACTTTGTGATGCTGGAAAAGCTGACATTGCAACGGAATTCTACAAGGAGATGGTTCAGAAGGACATGGAGATAGAAATGAGGTTGTATAAATTGTTATTGAAGTGCCTGGCACGGTTCGGAGATATTGAAGCGGTTCACTTGATTGTGGATGATATGATAAAGGTTTCTCAGATTCCCGAACATGTTGTTTATGCTTGCATGCTGAAGAGTTTTTGCATTTCGGGGAGAATTGGAGAAGCCTTAGAATTGATTCGCAACTTGAAACATAAAAGTATTACCCTTGACCCTGAAAGTTTTGAGACCTTGGTGAAAGGACTGTGTAGGGCTGACAGGATTGATGATGCTCTGGAGATTGTTGATATTGTGAACAGAAGAAACGTTGTTGATGGAAAGATATATGGAATTATTATTAACGGGTACCTGAGGAGAAATGATGTTTCCAAGGCATTTGAAATGTTCCAAAGCATAAAAGAATCTGGACATTCACCTACAGTTTCGACCTATACTGAGCTGATTCAACACCTATTCAGGTTGAATGAATTTCAGAAAGCCTCCGACCTTTATAATGAGATGCTGGAAAAAGGAGTTGAGGTAGATAATGTGGCAGTAACTGCTATGGTTGCTGGTCATATCCGCCAAAACTGCATATCTCAAGCATGGGAAGAGTTTAAAAGTATGGAAAAGAAAGGAATTAAGATGACTCGCAAATCCTATGTCATTTTCATCAAGGAGCTTTGTAAAATATCCAGGACAGATGAGATTTTGAAGGTTTTGAATGAAATGCAGGCTTCAAAAACACTAATTGGAGATGATTTGTTCAATTGGATTATATCTTATTTGGAGAGAAAAGGAGGAATGAAGGAGTTGGAGAAAGTAAAGCAGATGCAGAGATCTTATAAACATTATCCTCAAGAAAGTGAGGAATCTGGTAATGCTATATCCAGTGTACAGGAGCCCAATTTGGAGTTAAACTCCAACCAAGTAAAGCAAGGGAGTCTGCATTCTCACTTGCTGGGGTCAACTTCAAGTTCTTACAGTGAACTTGATCTGCAAGAAATTTGTCAAATTTTGTCGTCCTCAAAGGATTGGTGCTTAATGCAGGAAAAATTGGAGAAATGCTCTATATTGTTCACATCAGAACTTGTTGTGGAGATTTTGCGCAAGTGCAGCCTGCATGGTGGTGCAGCCTTGCACTTTTTTTCGTGGGTAGGAAAGCAAGCTGGATATGGACACACTAAAGACACCTACAACATGGCCATCAAAATTGCAGGACGTGGAAAGGATTTTAAGCACATGAGAAGCCTCTTTTTTGAAATGAAAAGAAATGGATTTTTAATAGCATCCGATACTTGGACAATCCTGATAATGCAATATGGTCGTGTTGGTCTTACAGAAATAGCTTTGCGAATATTCACAGAGATGAAAGCTAGTGGTTGTACACCAACTGGTAGTATGTACAAGTATTTAATCGTATCTCTTTGTGGAAGAAAAGGAAGGAAGGTAGATAAAGCAATCCAGACGTTCCAGGAGATGATTCGGGCAGGTTGTATTCCTGATAAAGAACTGGTTGAAATTTACCTCCATTGTTTATGTGAAGTTGGTAAATTGGTGGATGCCCAAAGATGTACGGAGTTTCTACATAAAGTTGGTTTCTCTATTCCACTAGCTTATTCTTTGTACATTAGGGCTCTTTGTCGAGCAGGGAGTTTAGAAGAAGCTTTAGCATTGGTAGATGAGGTTGGTCCAGAGCAACCCATCCTAGATCAGTATATTTATGGAAGCCTTGTTCATGGACTGCTACGAGGGGGACGATTAGAAGAAGCATTGGCTAAGGTGGAATCTATGAAGCAGGTTGAAATTTATCCGACTGTCCATGTGTATACGTCCTTAATAGTCCATTTCTTTAAAGAGAAACAGATGGATAAGGCTTTGGAAATTTATGAGAGAATGAAAGAGGAGGGTTGTGAACCAACCATTGTTACTTATTCAGCACTGATACGGGGGTATATGAGCATCGGGAAGGTTTCTGATGCTTGGAATGTTTTCCATCATTTGAAGCAGGAAGGACCACTGCCTGATTTTAAGACCTATTCCATGTTTATTACTTGTCTCTGTAAGGTAGGTAAGTCTGAAGAAGCTCTGCAACTTATTTCTGAAATGTTGGACAGTGGGATGGTTCCCAGTTCAGTTAATTTTCGAACAGTTTTTTATGGTCTAAATAGAGAAGGCAAACATAATTCAGCTCAGATTGTATTACAAAAGAAGTTGCATCTTGCAAGTAAAAGGAAGTTTCTAACATAAGTCTTGTCCAATTTTTAGTGTATGGTAGTATTAGTTTGTCTTATCCTGTTATTTGGCTTTGTCTTTCTGACCTTCATGAAGAATGGTTTGTCTTTGGTCATAATAACACAGGGCCAATGCCCCCCAACTGAGATTGTTTGGAAACCGTTAGGTTGTATTGCTAATCATACAGGGGACGTGAGGGGAGCCGCGGGGATGGGAATCGAACCTTCAATATGCCATTCCATTACAAAGGGCTTTTATCATTCGGGTGGGACGGGAATCGAAACTTCAATATGTCTCTCCATTACGAAGGGTTTTTACCATTCGGGTAAGACCTCAATCCTTCTTGGACACATAATTAATTAGCAAATACTTGGCAAGTCCTTTCAGCTAATGTTCCTATAAGGAATGGTTTTACTGTTGATAAGTAAATACATTTGCAAAACTATCACATTAGCCCGTTAACCAATTGTATTTCAAACGATTTAAATCTAAATTCAATACGCATTCTCAATAATTTCATTTAACCAATCTATTTTTCGAATCAATTAAAATCTAAAAATCAGATTTGAAACTCCGGATAATGTGAATAGATCAATTAGAATAGAATTTTATGAAATTGTATCTTCTTTTCACTGTAATTTAATTGTATATAATTAGGGGTAACTCGTGTCTGAAGGTACAGTGCAATGTGAATGGTTTTCAGAGAGATATTTGTGGTCGTTAGATGAGTCTATTTGAGACCGTCATATGAATTTATTGAAGCTTGTCATGTTTTATATTATAAAATCGACAACCCCTTATGGGTTGTCCCGGGTTCAAGTCCGGGCAGTGGAACAATTTTTATTTTTGCTAAGTGTACTGAATTGTTAATCTTTGTCTGCTAACAATTCTCTCTCTCAATTTTTTTTTTTTATATTTTAATCTGTTAAATTATCTTTGAACTCAATGTTAAATTAGTTCTTTTTACTCAACATGTTTTAAGGCACAAAAACTCATTATTTTTTTTCTTGCAAATTTATTCTTTCCTTAAAACTCATAATTGTTTAGAGGCACAATTATTTTTTTCTCTAAAATAGTTTTTTCTTCCAGGAGAAATAGGTGAGAATTAGTTGCCGAATTTTCATTCAAAATTCAGTTGTCTGCAACAGAATCATGCATTATTTACACCGAAATATTTTATTTATTGCAAATGAATTAGTTATCACATTTGTAGGTATTTTTATTTTTTCTAGTAATTATTTTTAACATTTTTTAAGTACCGTAACAGTGATAAAATTGCCCATAAATATTTCATAAATATGATAAAAATTACCACAAATATAATAAATTTAGATATGATACCGAAATTTTGAATTTCGGTATCATAAGTCAAGTCCAATAAAAAGTGGTTTGTCAAATGCAGAACGAAAAAGGACATTCATTTACCAGCAAAAAAAAAAAAAATTACATTCACTGGCATTTTTTTTTATTAAATAGAGTATACTTCTAAAACAAAAGAATATATTAAAAAATTCTGAGAGAGAAGAGTAAAAAGTCCGCTGTAGCTAATTCTCTTGGATTAAATCGGTGACCCCCTTGGGGGATGTCCCGGGTTCGAGTCCCGGCAGCGGAAAATTTTTATGTCTTGGCAAGAGAATTGGCTACGGCGGATATTGTCCCTGCCCCTTTGACCAAAACACTTTGGGTGTGTTTGGTTAAAAAGAAAAAGATGATAGAAAGTGAAAGAAAAGAAAGTAAAAAAAAAAATATTTTCTTGTATGTGTTTGATTAGGATGAAAATTTTGTAAGAAAGTTTTAAGAAAATTTCATTCTGTAGTTTGGAAAAGAAGAAAGTTACAAGAAATTTTATTTAATTGTCTGAATTATTCATAGTGTTAAGAAGAGTTGTGGTGTGCTAAAATAGGAGTAGGGTGGTAAACAATGCAACAGATAAACAAGTTTGACGGGAAAAAAAACTTTCTTGTAAATTTTGTGGGAAATCAAAAATCATCAAATACGAGAAATTTTTTTTTTTTTCCGAGAACCTTCGTTTTTTGCTAAACAAATGCCAGCATTTTTTCTTTTTTTTCTCTTTCCCCCTTTTTCCACCATTTTCTTGCTAATCAAACAAACCCTTTAGAAATCGAGTAATCTGGTTGGAGGGAGTTGTGTGTTGGTCGTACTAGTGATTAAATCGATAATCACTTTATAATTTTCGTATAATAATTATCTAACATTTTTAAGTAATGTGATCGAGATTGAGGTGGGATCATAAATTCCTGGCACGGGTCTGCCACGATGACAGGAAGAAGAAAAAAAAAAAGTGTGTGATAGAGAGAGAAGAAGATCTTGTAAAAGTAAATTAGAAAATATGAGAAAAGAACATTATGAGAGAGGGGTGCACTTTATTCATCACATTCAAACCAGATTACTCGATTTCTATATCATTAAAAGTTCGAGATTCAAAAAGGTAATTTGAATTAATTTATTTGAATTAATTTCACCAAAAAAAAACTATGCATTTATTTTTACATTGAAATTTCATCAGTGAAATATGATATGAAGGGTTTTAGAATTAGATTATGAGATAAAATACCAATTTTTTGAAAGCAATGACATACCTAACCATATGCAAGTCTTTTAAACTCCAGAGGTAAAAACTAAGAAAATAAATTAAGAAAAAAAAATGAGGCTGATAAGTAAAAACTCTAGTGAGTGTGTGAAAGAAATCAATTTAAGGCACTCATTAAGACTTACCAATAGAGGCTCATTTTAGAGAGACAATGAAGATTTTTAACTCACCAATACAACCTGGGTAGGGTTCGATCTCCGCCGTTACCAATAATATGCAAAGAGAGAGAAGAGATTTGAAGAAAGAGATAAATCATTAGTGAGAGAGAGAGAGAGAGATGGGTTGTGCATTTTTAAATTTTTACTCGCGTAAAATTTTGAATTTTGAATTTGGGTTGTGTACAGTAGAATAGATAAAAGCTTTAAGACAAAGCTGACATTGTCTACAAAAATTTCTTGAAACTTATACTTGATAACGGGAGTTAATGGAA
This sequence comes from Ilex asprella, assembly GCA_023539305.1. Lineage (NCBI taxonomy): Eukaryota > Viridiplantae > Streptophyta > Magnoliopsida > Aquifoliales > Aquifoliaceae > Ilex > Ilex asprella. The sequence continues at coordinate 5,399,228 of CM042196.1, forward strand.
ACATTGTTTAAATGCTGAGATATATTGTGTCTAACAGAATGCTCTCATGGTAATTTGTGATTTGGTGTACACACCACATCAGTGCAAAAATTTCTCCTACTTTACACCCACATCACCAAGTGACGTGGGATTAGTTCATCCCAAATGCAACTTACACACAGAGCAACGAGATGATGAGTTGTTTTACAATGGTAATCACACAAAAGCCTCCATCAATACGTAACAATACTAAATACCATCTGCTTCTACTTCTTCCGGGATAGGGTTGCATGTGAATGCCATTTTTTAAATTTATATTTGATGGCACTTAAGTTTTGGAAAATTGTGTTTTGCTGGTCCAACTCTGAACTTCATTCTCAAAGCCTAATGGAACTATAAACGTGTTAGTTTTGAATGAATCAAACTTTTTTTTTTTGGTATTGTAAAAAAGGGCGAGGGCAAAAAAAAAAATGCACAGAGACCATCCTAATAAGCCTTCACTGGTCGGATCATTACCCTTGACCGCACTTATTACTCTTCTTGAGAACGAACCTAACTAGGTTAACATAACGATCAATTAGTGAGTCTCAATGTGGACTGTGGACTCCAAGACTCAAACCTCTTTAGGACAGCATCGCTTAGAATCCATCCCTGTACGGTAAATTTTAGATATTTGTAATCATCTGCTAACCACAGATGATATCAATTAAACCAGAGAGACATAAGCAAGACGAACCCACAACGCACCCAAGGTGGAAGATGTAATTCAAATCTTACACACTGCCTCACAAATAACACATGCACATCCTCCCGAAAGAAAAACAAAGTCCAAAAGAAAAAGTAGAAAGTAAACATAAGTAAATGAAAAACCGGAATCTAATTCAATCTGCACAATCAAAAGTGATGCATGTACATGAACATGGAATTTGTAGGATGGCTGTACCATATCAAGTATCAACTCTGCAAACATCTGGACACAGCAAATTGTATTCTGCTCCGTTCTTTCTTATGCTCTATGTTTAATAAAACAATTACGTTCATGTTTGTCTCTTATAAGGTTAAGCACAAAAATTAAAAAAAGAAATGACAAAAGGACGTGTGCAATAAAAATCATAGGACTGAAGACCACTATTACAGCTTCTTAACAATTTCTTCGTTTGCACGTATGTAATAAGTCATTCTCCGGATGGAAGTTTGAGCTTCTTCATATTTTCGGCTTTGAAATGCATTTGCAAAGGATTTACGCCAACGTGTCAGTTTCTCTTGAATCTGGAGAGAGAAAGAGCAATAGAGTTTTGTTAGATTAGTATGCAATAACAGGAAGCATAAGATTAAGACTAAAATCAGGATGGTATATCGATTCTTCCTAGCCAAAAAAAAAAAAGTGGAAATCTATAGATGCTAAGTAGTATGGACATCCTCATTAAAGTAAACTAGCACATGTATCAACTTGGCCCAATATCCATCTTGCTTGGATGATCCTAACCATCCACATCAAGATTTTTCTAGTCATTCAGCATATTTTGTTTGGCATGCTGGAATAGCTTTAGGGATTTTGACTTTGAACAAAGGCCCCTCACAAGAATTTCCAGAATTTGGCTTCGAACTTTGCATACGACCCTGTTTGTGGTAGTCTGGAAGGTTTAACTGAATCTATAACTCTCTCATTACGAAAATCTAATTGTAAGAGTTCTCACTTCTCAGTCATACCTGAGCCTGAATCTGATTTAGGGCCTGGGTTTCTTGAGCTTCTTCAACAGCTTCCCTTATTTCTATAATCTGCAATCCAAACTAAGTATTAAATTTCATACAGCAAAATAGATCTCATGCAGCTTAACCTAAACACATTTATCAAATTAAAAACAAGCCACTCGCTTTTTGGGTATCATTACCAGACTAACCTGCAGGTGTTTTGAAGCACCCTGCCATGAAAGCACAATACCTCTACGTTTCTAAAGCATCATTTTTTTCCGTCCGGAAGGTTTTTAAAGCATCATTCAGGGAATGCACTTTTTTTAGCAAGCTTTAAGAACCTGTAGTTCAAATTTGGATCCAGTTTCTTAGTTCACAGAATTGACTCCATAGTTCAATTCATTTTTCTTTCACAGCATTGTCTGCAATGTTCATGCCTTCTCATTAAAATTCTTGTCAAAAATGACACCCCAAAAATATACACCAAATTTATGATATTTCAGAATCAAGCCTTATAGCTTATTGAAAACTAGCACAACTTTAACAAGCATTAGAACTATACGAACATCAGTTTACTAACTATTGTCAAGATTAGCAGTAAGCATTGACTAACTAAAAGTAAATCACCTTACTAGCTAAACCCATATATCTAAACCAATAGCACGAGATGATCAGACTCATTAAAACTAGCTAACCCTAAAGGGAATTTATGTGAACATTTCATATGAACTCCTCCAAACCATTACAACATGGATGATTCAATAAAAGTTAAACTAAGGTCTAAAGAGCATGTGCATGTGATTTAGATAAGAACTTCGTTGCCAAGGATATAAAAAGATAGTGTCAAGAGTTTCTAGCAAAGTGGTAAATTTCTCACCAATTTTGATTGAGCTTAAGAATTCAACATGTGGACAAAATTTGGAAAATAGAAATAAACTTCTCATCTGCTGTAATCAAGCTAAACAAGTATAAAGATAATATTTACCAGTTGTTTAACCAACTAAGCTTGGACCTTCCGAAAAAAAAAAACCAACTAAGCTTGGCACAATGATTACTCATGAATAGTGATTGATCTCAGAAAAGGGTGGCAATTTGATTGGTGGTTTGATGGCTCAGCTGACACCGCAGTTACAAATGGAGAATACAAGGTTACTATCAATGAAAAAGACAGCTCTCTTCTTCACATTTTGAAAAACCTACCTAACTATAAAATAAAGATGCATATAGATGTCCTGAAAAGCAAGTTCCCATTTCACAAATTTATCAAAGAAAACAAGCCATAAGAAATACATTTGCAAAGCCATCTTGAAAATTACCTCAGCCAGCAAATGCGGGTCTGAAATCCTTTCTTCTTCATCAACATCCACACCTTCTAGCTTCAGCTGAAAGGTGTAAAAAAAATCAGACTTTTAATGTCATTTCTTGTTAGCAAAAGCGAAAGCCAATCATATATATAGTGGTCCTTATAAGACAGCACTCAAAATGGGAAAAAAAAATGGAAGGCAGTGACAAAAGCTAAATGAGAAACCCAGCTATAATAATATCCTCCATTTATTGGCAATAAAGTGGTCTTCCTAATCACTGGGCCAAGCACCAAGCACCAGGCACCAGGCACCAGGCACCAATCCCAATCCATTTGTAGCCAAACCTTTTAAATAAAATCACTTCCAATGCGATCTAGTAATATCCAGCATGATGATCAATATTTTCAATTAAAAAAAGTCCTCATCAGTCCATCCAGTTATCACAAAACCAAAAGTTCGATTTTCTATCTTCACAGCCTTTTATGTACATTAACCATTAATTTTCTCCTTAATAGTATTAATATCAATGTCAATGATTCGATGAGGTGAACAGTATCCTCTTTTATGCCACAACTAGAAGATAAACATAAACTAAACTGTATATCTTGGTACACCCATAGGAGTTCAAACAATAAGCCACTCATGGGTAGAAAGAACACTTACAATGTATATTGCCCTTGACAAAGGATTAGTGAGGGTGCGATACGCATCAATTACACGAGCAGACTGTTCAGCAGCATACTCTCTTTCTTGCTAATACCAACAATAGAAACAGCATATACCAAAAGTAGTGAAAATCATAATAATGATGATGATTAGTTGATACCATGATGATTTAAAAAAAAAAGGAAAAAGAAGAAAAATGCCAACTATATCGTTATGAACCTTGGATTTCGAATGAACCAGATCAGGATGCAGTTTCTTCTGCCAGTCTTTGTACTTTCCCTCCAAGTTTTCATCTTCAATCTCATACTTCTTCTCTCTGTTGGCATTCAAAACAGTTGTTCTTCACTTATCACTGGTCCACGCTGAAAACTAAAATTCCATTTTTCTATAGCATCTTATGCGTGCTAGCTGATTATATTGGTAAATAACTCAGATCAAAATCCCAAGACAGATTTTTCTTTAAAAAAATACCCTTCACTCGACGTATCTTATGAAACAGTTCAACATAATTCAAAAAACCCATAGGTCACACAATCATTCCCATTTCCCACCGAAACCAATTATTGGTAAGCCGTGATCCAACTGATTGTCAACACTGGAAATGCAGCAGTATAACTTTATTTTGTCTAAATGCTCCTTCATAAGTAGCTCCAACATTCACGCATCCCATCTATACTATCTATATAAAACAATCAAATTAGGTGGAAGGTGGCTTGAGAAACCTTCCCCCACAGTTTCCTTTTTTCTTAGAATTGTCAATTATTTAATTACTAGACATGATTTTAACCAATTATATCATAACACATGTCTCATGTAACCACCCCTCTACCCCAATATTAAACTACCACTCATCTAATTTTATTTTAAAAAAAATCACTAATTTAAATTTTTTTAGAAATATAATTTTACCCCCCTAACTTTTTATAATTATTTTATCACCCTAATTTTTCATAATTTTCTATCTAACTTTTTAAAAGAATTTTATTGATGGGAATGGAGCTCAATTACAAATAGAGGGAAAATGAAGAAAAACCCCTCTAGACACCTACCTACCTAAACAGTAGCGGTTTAGAATGGTCCAATTACAAATTGAGAAGTAACAAAAAGAATGCTTTTGTTCCAGGCCCTTCTGTATAGCATAACCATCAGATTCTACCCGCATCTTAGTACAATAAAATAAGCTAATGATGGAAATAGGATTCAGGGAGTTGCCAATTGTATGCAATAGCTCAATCTTCCCTACAGTTCTTGAACTAACTAATTTTCTATCTAACTTTTCAAATGGCATGATGATAATAGAAAAATAGAAAAGGGAAGTAGGACGAGGAGGGAAAGGGATGTGTGCAAATTCCATGTGATGCACCGGGCCGCTGCTAGTAATAATAATACATAATCAAATGCCAACGGTAAAATACATTACTGGGAATTTCAATTTTATAGTATTATCAGCAACCAAACAGGGCTCTGATACAAAGATATGAAGAAAAAAAATCAAAATTAAGTGCTTACAGTCCAAATATCTGGAAGTAATCCACAGAGTGATCAACAGATTGAACACTTCGACAAGAATTGCAAAACAGAAACGGCGTCATTCCAGCCTCAGCATTACAGTTCCAACAATGAAATTTCTCGATAGATTCAGAGCACAAATTTGTCCCACAAAAATGGTGTTTTCCTAGGAAATAACATCTCGTCGTGGTTCGTAAAACCCTAGATTCTCCGACTGCTAGTTGTGAGGAAGATAAATTAGCAGTGGAAAATCGATTCTGTGGAATGCAATTGACTGAGAGACGAGAGGAGTTTATAGGAAGAACTCTGCGAAAGATTGTGGAGAGCAGTGTTCGGAACTTATTCTTCCACATTTTCGGTTGAGAGAGAGAATTGGAAGATTGGCGGGGAAGAATGTGGAGTTTTTATAGTGAGTCACGTGTAGGCCTGCCAATAAATCACGGTGTCATCAAAAACCGGACCGGACCGGACCGGCCAGTCGGATAGGTTCAACCGCGACCTGGGATCTAGAACGGTCCGGTTCTGTAGTTAGACCGCATAAGGCATCGAACAACATAGAAACCACTAAACCGAACGGTTGGAATTTCACAGTTGTCTTCCTTCCCCTTTTCCTTGTTACCCGCCTTCTCTGCCACAATGATACAAGCACAAATTCTCCATTACCCACATCAATAACAGAGAATTAAGATAGAGATAGTGATCGGGAATTTGAGAGAGAGAGAGAGGGGGAGAGAGAAAAACAGAGATTTAGAAGTTAGAACCCAATACCCAATTCAAAGCTAATCCTTCATCATGAGCTTCATTGGAGCTTTCATTAGTTGCGGTTGATTGTCCATGCAATTTTATTGGAGCTTCTTCAGCTATTCATCAGAGAGCGAGAGAGGGAGAACTCGAGCTTGATTGCCCATGGAGGTCTCAAAAAATCAAGCCTTGCATCAATTGTGTTAGTTAGGGTTAATCAAGCATTGCATCAAGTGTGTTGTGTGTGTGCAAGGGTTTGAGAATGGGATGGATCATGGATGTGTGTTGGTTAGAAAGAGAGAGATGTGTTGGGTCTGACGAGTTGAATTAGAGAGAGAAGGAAAAGGGTAAAAAATGATAACTTATTTTTTGTGATCATGGACAAGACTTGTGTTTGATTTTTTTTTTTTAAAGACTTATATTTGGTTTCATGAATTATTATACAATACCAAAAATATCTCTCATGGATAAAAATATAATGAATAACAAATCTTAAGGACTATAGATGCAATTTATGCTATATTTTTTATTTAGTTATTGTCTGTGCCTAACGGCACCATATAACACAAAAAATCACAAATTAAATTTTTTCATATATGCGCAAATAGTTTTTTCCAAACAAAGATCACATTAACAACATAGACAAATTGAAAATCATATAAACATAGATTAAGAAAAATTATAACTCAATCTAGGATAACAACCATTTAATTTGCTCGTCAATAACAACAAAGGCAATGAAAAACTACAAAAAAAAAAATGCTCTTTTAGAATTCATATTAGATTAGTAATTTATCCGTGCTTAAAGACACTTTGTAACACGAAAACAATCCATACAATATTTGGGTAATAACATTATTGACGTACACATTTATATTACGTTCACATAAAAGTTATTACACCAAATATAAAGTAAAGATCCAATCAAATGTTAATAAGCTAACCACACAAAAAATTAAATCATCACAAATAACAAATCAAAAAAAACCTTGGGCAATAGAAAACCCCATTCTCGAGGAAGAAATCCTTGTCTTATGGTTTAAACTAAATTACAACTAGAAGGAAGAAATCCTGATAAAATAAAAATGAGCAAAGTAAGGATTCCAATCTTGATTTCATAACTTGAGTAAATCTTCCTGGAAACAACTTTTTAGATAGTATCGTTTGAAATCAACAGCCCCCTTTTTAACACCAAAAAATAGTTATTTTTATTGACATTCAACATTGCTTGATAGTAACTCATTAAGATAGACATACCAATTAAATTCATGAGCAAATTTAAAGCCATAATATCCATTGATGTAGCCATTCCAGAATACCCGTTGCTTACTGGTCTTAAGGATTTGAAAAAAAATTAGAAAATACCCTCTATCATTAACTGGGACTAATTACAGAAACTAACAAATTATAAACTAAAATTCAAATTAAAACACAACCCACAATCATAAATCATATTAAAAACAAACATATCATCCTGATTCAAATTCATTCAAAAGTACAAAATTTCTATTTGCGGAGTGGTACCCCCGAAATCTATGCTTGCATAACCAAGAACATGGAATTTTTTTCATTTATTATGCAAGCTGCTTCAGTGAAGAATCAAACTATCAGTCATTCTCAAGGTTCTAAAAGGTAAGCATAACATATGGATGCAAAACTTATTACCAAATCCAAACACATACACGGCAAGTACCAAAACAATAAACCTTGACACGTATATATCGAGACATTCTAGGTTCCAAAACATTTGACATTTCAATATCAAATTAACATTCACAAAACCTGAAGCCAAAATCCCCACAAACGTCCAAAATAGAAAAATGAATGTGTGAGACTGTTAAGTGTGCGATTGTGGGGTTGGGTGAATCTTTGTGTTAGACTCTGTATGTGTGCGTGCGTGTGGTAATTGTGGTGGTGAAAGAGATCTAATAGAGATTGGGAGAAGAAGGGATGCGCCGAGAGTAGAGAGAGAGAGAGAGAGAAGAGAGAGAGTTACCTGGGTGAGGGAGGCTAACAAATTTAACACCAAAATTTAACAAATTATCGTGAAACTAAATCCAATTAAATCAACACCTAATTCCAATTAAAAAAATTCAACACCAAAAATTAAGAGAGGTAATCAATTTTTGTGTCTGTGCTTTGTGAGAGATGAGAGGAATCTCTTCGAGAAATTTTGTCGAACACATGGTGGTCGACCTGGGTTTAGGGCTATATATGGTTGTTGGAGGTGGCAGCTAGTGCAAAAGAGAAAGGGGGAAGAAGATTCGTAGATGATGAAAGAGAAAGATACCTCAGGATCGTTGTAAACTGGTAGTCGCTGGCAACGAAGCACGATGTCGGTGTTGTTTCGCTTGGCAAAAGGCAGTGAGCAGATGTGTTGCGTGGCAGAGGCAGTGGAGAGGGGGAGAGAGAGAGAGAAGAGCAAAGAGGGGGCAAGAGAGACCTATCTATGGTGGCTATTGTCGGTGGTGGGTGACTGGCGAGAGAGGAGAGGAAGGGCTCCGACGGGAAGAGAGACAGAGAGAGGAAGTGAAAAGTGAGAGGGAGAGATCTGTGAATGGAGTAAAGAGGAGAGAAAAATGTGATTTACTCGGAAGTTAGGGCAGAGATGCGAGAGAGAGAGAGAGAGAGAG
>CM042196.1:5421756-5441828 GCA_023539305.1 Ilex asprella
GTTTTTCTGGTGTCCGGAGAATCATTAAAGTATTTTTGTTCAAAACTTAATTTGTACATTAGGTTCAGTATTCACCATTGATTTTTCTAGGATGAATGCAATTAAGTCGTTCTTTTTCTTATGAATAATGCTATGAATATCAAAATATTTATCAAATATTTATTTTTACCATGAGTTGCCCAATTGGTTAAAATATTTTTTGATAAAAATTTGGGCATTCGTAGCGTTTTTCTTCTTTTATGTCCTATCAACGAGCTGAATGAGAGTAATCATAGTCAGATTAATAATGCATTGCCCGAGTTCAATTACTTTTTTTTCCGTAGTAAAAAATTGGTTGATGGAGTCACACTCATGTCGATGTTTACAAGACGCACACAAACATAAAAACACACAAAAAGGGCAAGCAAAGTTGGACAAAGATTTAGTAGAGTAATGGCACTTACTATTGTTTTATTTCGAACATAAAAGATGCCAAAACAAAAGGTTTATCTTACAATCCAATTCAAGTGTTCCACAAAAACCAGTAACTTTAACATCTCAATGTTTCCTACTTAAGACTTCTTGATTTTTTGTTGTTGTTGTTTTTTAGGGAGGGGGGGGGGGGGGAGAAAAAATTGGGTGCAACTGTGACACTGTCTTTATTGATACGTAATGTCACAATCCAATAATAAACTTTCAAATAAGTAAGATGAACCCTACTTGGGTGGTTATTAAATGACATGACAGAGTAGTTATTAGAATATGTGAGATCCACAACCCACATGTTATCTTATCATTGAACGGTTGCATGATATTTAACATGATGACATGGCATAACGGTTACACCCATTTTTTTTTTTGAGAGAGATTATGAATTTGCGAGTCTGTTGGTGCCTTGGGGGTGTCAATTATAATCCGTTGATACAAATCTGACACGACACGATTATTAAATACGTATAATAAATAGTTTAGACGAATGTTTGATACTCAAAACATACTAAATAATTTTTTTTCATAAGTCTTAACACGAATACGACACGAATAACAATGATACGATACAAAAATACACGACACGAATTGACAGCACTAGCCTTGGTGGGCTTGGAACTCAGTAATTTTCACAGGATGGAATCCTGATACTGCAGTGGATTTGTAGGCCCTAATCAACAATCACATTGGATAACAATTGTAATTGTTTAGTCAGAAAAGGATAAGAGAAGGCAACATTGTTCTAGTGGAGTAAAATTTCCAAGGATTCTCTCCTTTCTCATTCTTAATTTGAACTATTAAACAACAGATATTATTAGCTCATGTTGGATTTCATAAATCTCAAGCTAAAATAAAAAATAACATATAGTTTAGACTCCATTACCAAATTCTAGCTGAGGTCGATAGAATTTAAGTCTAACATTTGTCATTATTTGTACAAAATAGTTACCCTAAAATCAAACTCACGCCCTCAAGATTGTTGATTTTTAAATACCAATCCAACGATCCCCTATTTCAAGTCTGAAGGTTAAATATTGTGGTAAATTCTGCTAAACTACTCTTTTTTTTTTCTTTCTAAAGTGGCATATATATGAGCTAAAAAAACTTATTTTGGACACTTTTGACACTATTTTAATAACGTATCATTTACCATATTTCATTGCTTATTATCAAGTGCAAAATGTAAATTCCACAAATATTTGGCCAAGAAAATGATGTGGATATGCCATAGAGACACTGCATTTTTTAAGCGATGTATTGTCGGACTGAATTCAAGAATCAATCTTTTTAAAATTGAGTACATTCGTCACTAAACTCTCATACGTATGTCTTATTATAGACAAAAATTCTTGTACACTCGATGTAATCATCATATCTATTGATGAAAGGGAACCATCAACTAGAGCTTGTCACTTGATTAATGGAATCTTTTTAAGGCCACTTGGGGCCGGGGTATATTTAGACTTTATAATAAATCCAAGAGTTTGAAAACAAAAATAAATAAAGAACTAAACTATTGCCAAAATCCGTCTGCAATCAGAAATGACGTAGAAAATCTCTATATTATACATGGGGTACTGTCCATAAGACTTAAACTTCTGTATGGAAAAGGTCATTATCCAATTAGATCAATCGACTTAGCAAGCTCATTAACCTAGTTACGTTTTAAACACATTAAAATCAAATTCATATTTCCAAAATTTTATATCATTTTTATGTCGAGTTTTCATTATTATTAACATGACATTTTACCATTTGTACACTTTGATGAGCCCAAATTTGATTGGGTCAAACCCAATTAATGAGCTAGGCCTAAACCAGCTACAAGGCAGGTCAAACTCAGTTCGTAAGTCCGACCCAGTCCAAAAGTTCAAGAAGTCCATAAGGATTAGAGCACGTGGGGAACAATTATCGGGATACTCCATCTCGAAGATCAATGCTATCTTAATTGTACTTAGCTTTTGTAGCTATCCTCCTCGATAAATTAGTGTCTTTACTCTCACATCATCGCTTCACCTTAGAGCTTCATGCCTATAAATTGTAAGCTCTCTTCATTGAAAGGGGCATCTCACTACACATTGAACTCTTCCTCTACATCTCTCTACACTCACAAAATTTCTCTCTCTCCTAATTATTGTATCTCTCATAGAACTAATCATTACTCTCTCTCTTTCGTTCACCTTACTTAATCAATAAAAAGTCTCCCAGACACTGTTGCTGTTTTTCAGAGTGAAGTAGGTCATCTGCACCGAACCACTATATATCTGTGTGTTGACTCAATATTTACACTACTGCCATTGATTGTTTTATTTATTGTCTATTAATTACACCTTATTACACACTCAACTGTTGATCTTGCACGAGACTATTTTGTGTATCATCACACTTCACCAATCAATCTCATAAATATATCATCATCATCATGTCATTTGTACCCAAATCTCAAACCTTTTTTTTTTTTTTGTAAATTTTTAGAAAGTTTTAAGTAGACGTATACCATAACATTTCTTGTCACCTTATTGATCATTTATAATTTTGTTTGGTTTCTTAGATTGTTTGATTTACCTTAAATCCGCTTGGCCAATCAATCCAAACTTTTTTATTTCTAAAACCTCTTGGTACAGAATTGACTTATGCCTCTCTCACTCTCTCTCTCTCTTTTCGAGTTGGCCTATGCAATACAACTTCTATATTCCTCCATTTCTCCCACACGCTTATCTAGAAAGAATCCCTGAACCATTTAGAGTTAGTCTCACAGGTAAAATCCATACGTTCTTCCTTGATAAGCTTGTTTGTTTGGATAATATGATCGTCTTTATGTGATTGTGATGTTCATGCTTACAGTTATTGTTTATGCTTTCTTGACTTAATTTTGCCATTATTGGAGAAGGTATCTCCCTTTTGCAACACCTTTCTTCTGTGTGTCAAAGTCGCAAAAATTGGCTACATTCAGACATGATCCATAAATGACCGTGTTGTGCATGAGTCTTATAAGGTTGAAATCGTGTCTTGTATAGCTTGGTTCATGCCAACTATATTTACTATATATGTAGGTCTAGTAATCAATCTTGATATGGTTTGGGCTAGTTAAGGCTAGAGCTCATATGTAATATCTATTTGGTATCATTGCTCTCCTTGTATGGTGACTTAAATTCATGATCATTCTCAATTATAATGAGCTTTATTCACATTAAGTTTATGTGAACATTCTCAATTCTCAATTCATTAAACACAAACAAATAAAGTTTATTTATTGGAATCTGAGAATTTTCTGGTTTTGCAACTTCTTCGAAGGGTTAATAACATTTTTGGTCTCTAAAGTATGCATTTTTTGTCAGTTTAGTACTCAATATATCAATTTTATTAATTTATTCCTTAAAATATTCAATTCGCGTCATTTTAGTTCCTACAAAGACGGACCGTTAAATTTTTGACGGAATGATCGTGTGTTGGGCACGTGATACCGTCTAAAAAAAACACGTATCCAATTCCATCAAAAAACTTAACGGTTCATCCATGTAGGGACTAAAATGACAGGAATTAAATATTTTAGGGACCAAATTGACAAAATTGATACATTGACGATTAATCTGACAAAAAATGTATACTTCAGAGACAAAAAAATGTTATTAATCCTTCTTCCAATTACAAGGTGCTATGCGAGAACTTGCATGTATTCATGAAACCTAGAACTAGCCAAACACGGTATTGACATTCCTAGATTTTCACTTTCCACCGCTACCAGAACAAGATGTTGGAAATAAACATTTAAGGATGCTAAAGTTGCCCTTTAAGTGCCCTATATTGCAAATTCCTTTTTACATAAGGCTATCGATTGGAGAAACCCAATCTGGAAATGAATCTCTGTGAGTCATCATTGAAGATCAGAGCTAAAACCTCTTTCCACCAGTTGGCAAAGAGGAGGATCATATCTGCTTCTCCATGAATAGGCTCAAATCTAAAAGCCTGAAGTGCTTTGTTATAGGCTAAGGAGATTTGGCGAATGGAATTGGGATCTGTAAGGCAAAACCTCTGTGTTGCAGGCTCAGCTATGAAGGAATGCCTGAAAGACACTGAGATGCGTTGAGTCAGACAAACTGTCTGGCAATCTGACTTGGAGAATAGTTCTCAAACCCGCATCAGCAATACTTAGAATAAAAAATTATGCAACCTACATGGAGGTAGCGAGGAATATGAGAAGGGCGTCTGTCGATGTCCAGGTCAAGGAATGTTTTGAAGTAGAAATCAAAATCCTTATGCAAGGATGGAGATATTGGCATAAGGAAAATGTATTCGTAGTTGATGGAGCTATGTTTAGGGAGATGGTATTCTATGACCCTAATTTCAGGGAAGTAGGCATATACTCAAGCTTGGAATAACCAAAAGAGACCTCAACAGTTGCATCGATTCCTCTCTCAACCATATTAGAAAGGCCACTATAAAGAGCTCCTAAAGCCAAAACTTTTTGTTCACCCAAGACAACGACAATATCAAAATATTCTCTAGTAACTTTGAGGTTGTGGGAATACATAAAACAAAATGACAGAGGCAATGAAGAAGAAAAGCAATGTGTTCTTCATACGAAGGAGGACCTGAGTCTGGCTTGTAAAAGTATGAGATATGATCTAGGTAATCGAAGTTATCAGGGATGTCAGGTAAAATGTGTTTAGGTTTCAGACATGCATTGCCCTCAATGCTAGTCGATGAGTGCACCCCATCAAGGATGGAAGGTGCCATCATGCCAAGAGGGAGAAACATAGCATTGCAAGACTGAGACTAGAAAAAAATGGTTGCACCAATGAGCCAACGATTCATGTACAAATGCTTCGTTGAAAGTTCTATCAGCTCGTAGATTCGTTGTTGTCTCTTTTGATTAGTGAAGTACATTTTCATCTTCTCCACCCAATCAACCCATTACTGATCTAAATCAACCCACAATTTCAAAGCATTAGACCCTAGGTCCCATGACTTCCACTATAAACGAGGTTAGTGAAGAGTCAGGGTTTGCCCTAGTGAAATAGGATAGAGTGAAATAGGATAGAGTGAAGATAACTCTTAGGGTATGTTGGATTTAAAAGTAGGGCCTAATGCTAAGTTCGAGTCAAAATCCATAGAATGGATCAAAACATGGTTATCCACAAAGTTACGAATGGCATATGTGATACTGGTGGGAAAACAAGGAACAACATGCATAATTGTCCTTTCCCAAAAAAAAAAAAAACATGCATAATTGTTGTTAGTATGGTTTGCTCATCCTACTCTATATCATGTTGAATTTTAATTTCTTGAGTAGTTTGAACAAAAGCAATGTGAAATTTCACTTGTTTTATCTTGTTGAAAGTTAGAATCTTTGGGTTTGTCGGATTTGGATAAAAGTGTGGAAGCTTGATTTCTCGGGGACTTTTTCTTGTAAATCTTTCTTTTAACCGTTGAATGATGATCTTTTTTTTTTTCCCATTTTTAAATCATCTTTGATGATTTGAATATCAATTATGGTGCAAGTCTTATCATGATCAATTATTCGTACGTTCAGAATTGATGCAAAAGTGAATACATATGTTTAATGACATATAGGGATCCCTATATGCCTAATCAGCTAAGAGAGGATATTATCAAATGGACTCCCAGTTAAAATGGCAAATTCAAAACAAGTTCAGCATAGGAAGCTATTAGAGAGGTTTCACCTGTGGTCTCATGGTCGATTGTGTGGTATAGCCAAGCGGGTCAAAGATTGTGTGGTATAGTCAAGCAATGCCCAACATGAGCTTCATCCTCTAGCTTCAGTCAAAACTAATTAAGGACAGACTCCAAACATACACTAATAGCTTTGGAACAGACTGTATTTTTTGCAGAGCAGCATTTGAAACACACCCCCATCTTTTCTTTGAATGCAGGTATTCATAAAGCATTTGGAATCAACTCAGAGATAGAAGGTACCAATGCCATTCACTTCCTCGGAGAGAATTCATTGCATGGGAAGCTCTCAACTGGAAAGGGAAGACACTGAGTGTGGTAATACAAAAGATATGCCTTTTGGCTTGAATTTTTTAACCTTAGAGAAGCCATTCTTTCCCTGATTATTAGGAGTATCAAGGGAAGAACTTGTCCTAAAGTCCTTGTAATGGTTTCTGAAGATTTTGGAGTTTCTTTCATTCAAAGAAGGGCGGAGTTAGGAATTTTTTTTTGGGGCGCCAAATCTAATGTAACTGAAAATTTAAACTAAATATATAGTTTATCAATTTAAATTCTCGATGCACAAAAATATATCCAACAAATTAATATATGTGATAAAAAATAAAATAAAGATATGGGAAAAAAATCAAGATGAACAAAAAATAATTTTGAGTACGTGTCAACTTAAGGTGTGTTTGTTAACCTAAATTCTGCACTTAAAATGAATGTATTCAACACTTATTAATTAAGCTCGTTTGATAACCGAATTTAAACTCGCTTAATATGTTAAGTGCTCCTTAAAATAGGCTGCAATATTAAGTAGGAGATCCCTTACTTAATTCTGAAAGCTGAAAACGCTCAGCAAAATCATCTTTAAAAATATTTACAATATGATAATTATATCCCGAAATATTTTACAATCCTATCAAAACTCTAATTAGTCTTCTCTCTAAAACCCCTAACCTATATATTCTCCATGTCGATTTTTTTTCTTTCCTTGTCTTTTGTAACAAAAATATACATACATAATTATAATTATACACACAAACGCATGCACTGCACACACGGCACACACACAATTACATACAAACATATGCACTGCACACACACACATACTTACACACATGGACTGCACACACACACACACATATTGTTAATGAAATCTAATTTATTCTATTTTTTCAATATTATTTGATTATTTATTAGCTATTGTTATTTTTTTTATCAGATATTATTGTTCACTTATTATGTTATTCGATTTGTTATTGTTCATTTATTGTGTTATTCAAATGCTATTTATTTATTTATTTTGATCAAATATTTGTCAAATGTAGATTACAATATAATAATAGTGATTATGATTTATGTTATGACATTTTTATAAATATTTTTAAATTAAAGAGTGGAAAGGTAAAATTAAAAATTAATTTATTTTCAAACGTTAGCTCTGTGTAGTTATCAAACAGTTTAGTTTAATTCAGTATTTAAATTTTCAGTGAATACCAAACAGTCCACTAATTCCGTATTCAGCTTTCAACTTTTAGACTTCAATTTTATCAAACAACGTCTTAGTCGAATACTTAATTCGTAATACATTTTTTAACATTTTTTCTACCTACCTAGTTAAAGAGTCTATAACGAAATAATTACCTATCATATTGTAAAATCTTCTTTTGACAACGTTCGACATGATATGATTAAAAGACCAATTCACTCTAGCTTTTGGATTGATCATGAACTCTATTAAACATTAAAACTTAGTATTATTTCAAGAATTACAGTGAAATTGTATCATTAAATCAATAAATTATGTCAAATTTTAAAATCTTAGTCGTATTACTCAACATTTTGTTGTAAAGTTGAATATCATTACATTGGGAGTTGGCTTCATAGAAACTATTTTTTAGGTGGGGCCAATTCTCTCGACAATGTTCAGATTTTTTTGTTTAATATTATATCTGTTGGTGTTGGCAAAATTGGTGGGGTCATGGCCCCTTGGGCCAAGCATTCAAATGTGATAGATTTGGATTTGGGCCTTTATCACTATATTTCTAGACCTACCAACACCACACACATCGTTTTAATTTAAGAAACTCCATCAAAAATCAAACTCGAGACATTCAAGTTTATGATCTATCTTAGAGATACTTGTACACGATATATGCCTAATCAGCTAAGAGAGATACTTGTACACATTATTGTGGTAAAGAATCTGGTACGAGTGTAACCTTTGGGTCTTAAGGAAATATCAATAGCATACATTTAATGAAGAACGGTCAGTGTTTCCACGGCTATATGCACACTATGTTAGTTATTTGTTTGTCCGATAGGTGAAGGCACGAGCTCCTGCACTACAAAAAAAAACAATAATTCCTGGTGTTTAATCGCCGGCGTTAGACATAAACATCATTAATAAATTTACTCATAATTGGTCCCGATTAAAATTTTTAATCACCGGTGTTTAAGTAAACGCCACTAATTTCAGACGTTTACTTAAACGCCAAAAACTCGTTTAAAATAATATACCTGATGATACCTTAAATAAAGCTCCAAGTGTGAGTTTAGGAAACGAGGTCAAGTCAGGAGATCTGTCAAAAGCATTAGAGCTCAGGGGGGCTGGGTCAGAGCTCCCGACAAGCAAAGAGATAGCGGAATTGGTAAGGGGACGACTAGATGACAACAAGTACCACCGAAGAAATAGCCAAGTTGAATTCAAGATATTAAACTCTCAACCAATCAAGATCCTCTCCTAAAACTAAGGAGGATCCTACGGATGAAAGACAAAGATCTTGAAATAAATTCCACAGAGCCAGCTCTTACGTAGTGGGCCCATTGGGAGAGAAAAAGGAGAAAATCCCATGATTGTAAGAAATTAACCTGGATTAGAGGTAAGCCAGAGACTATATAGGCGGGGTAGGCCCCAGATTAAGGGGAGAGGATCACAACCCTAAAGGGGAAAGAGCCACCGGAAACGAAAAAAAGAGAGAGGGAGATGTTATATTGCCTGTAACTTTGAGGAAAGACCAATAAGATTATGGGAGCAAGAACCTCCATTACAGAGTGGACTAATCGAGCTCTTATGCCGGTGAACCACTATAATTTCACTGTGTGCATTCCCCCAAGTACTCTCTACCTTTTACAGTGTATATCACTCACGAGCATCAGCTCACAACTTAGGTCCATATACGACATACGTCACCATTCACACCATCTGCTCATCCACGTTAAACTTACACCATCAATGCTCACCTTTTATTTTCTGATCCTTACCCTAATTTTATTCCCCCAGTATTGACTTCCTCATATTCTCTCTCTCAATTTTCTCTCTCACTCTCAATTTTCTCTTTCTCTCTCTAAAGTAAAAATTTCATAGACAAGAAGGATAAAGGTATCCAAAATACTACATACAAATGTGTTGAGGCTTTTAAGCAGGTTATAGTGCAAGAGGAGTAAAGGATTTACATTGAAAGCACGCAAATTTGAGAACTAGTATTGTAATAACCTACTAAAACCTTGAGAACTAGTATTTCAAGCACAACGTATAATAAAAAAATTCCGTTGCAAAAACAATTATATATATAGGACCATCAACTCTTCCATCATTCTCTCACCAGTGACCCAAAACCTCAACATCAAAAGTTTTAGGGAGAATTATATTCAGACCCTTTGAAGTTTGTCACTTAATCACTAAAATTCCCTGACATTTAAAATATTACATACAAATCCCCTGAGATTTATACAAGTGTAACACTTAGATCCCTACAGTAAATGTCCATTAATGTATCCGTTAGTAAATTACACCCAAACTCCCTGAAGTTTGTAGGCGTATAATACTTATATAAAAAATACTCCAATCAAAGATAAAATATTAAATATTTTAAATTTTACAACCAAAATTCATGTTCTATTGCATCATTTATTGAAATAAAATCAAATAAGGAGTTTAAGTCATTTATAATAGAACATGAATTTTAAAACCAAAATTAATGTTCTATTATGTTTTTTATTGAAATAAAATAAAAAATACCCATTGATTTTTTTCGTAAAAATTTATAATTAACATACAATTATACTATCTATTGAAATAAGACTAAAAAATAAAAATGGTCAAACTGTCATGAATACAATATCTTCTAACTTTAATTAGGATAATTTGGTAGTTTAATTTGATCGTTTAAACGACCAAATTAAATTTTAATAGATAGTATAATTGTATACTGTAACGCCCCAGTTTTTCGGACCCATTACTTGATTAAATCAATTGATCGATAATAAACTACAAATAAATCTCCGAATATAAGGCCAGAGCTTTACTTACCTCAATAAATTTATAATTACAATTTTGATCTCCAAATAATAAAAATAATCTCCTCAATATACAAAGTTAAAAATTATATCAAGATTCGTCCGTCTTCGATTCCTCAAATATTAACTCTGGTCCTTCTCTCCGAGATAATCCTGGAAAATTTTAAAGGCGGGGAAGTATACAATATGACAGGAAATAATATGCTCAACGAGAAAAGACTACGAATGATCAAATGCCAAATAATTCAATCGATAGACAATCATAGATAAAAGAATGAAGAATCCAGTTCGTTAAGTCACATAGCTCAATTGTTATCAAACATAGCTTCATACTCGAGTCCTCTTGGTGCATTGACAAGTGACACTTGGACATTTAAAATTCGTACTCATATCGAACCATTACACCCCTTAGGGCTATAATCACAATCGCACCCTACAGGGCCATAATCACATTTCACCAATTATGCCCCAAGTACACTTCATACATGTACTAATCAATCCCAAAATATTTAGCCCAACGTACAAGTACAGGTCAACCGATAATATTGACATAATTTCATATCAATCAGATAATCGATAGAAATACAAATATCAAATAATGTAAGGACAATTTTTGCAAAGAGATTTAAAAAATATGAGTATATTGTATATTACCCCGTATTTCAAATCAATTATTGACTTTAATAGATGCGAAATTTGAAATACCGCAAATCAAATAATCAAATTTGATAGCGATCTAAAATAAAATAACTATTCAATTTTTGATCTCAAGATCTCATAAATTTTTCTCTCTTCCTTCCTTCCTTCCTTCCTCCCTCCCTCTCTCTCTCTTCTCTTTCTTCTTCTTTTTTTCCTTCTCTTGTTGCCTTGTTCGAATGGCTGCACTTGGCTGGCCAACATATTACTTGGTCTCCAAGATTTTGACGTCACTAAGTGGACAATTGTTCATTTCTTGCCAATCTCATCTTTTTTTTCTTTTTCTTTCTTTTTGCACGATTTTCATTTGCACCACTTACTTGCCCTCTAACACTTATACAACACCTATACATATATATATAATGAATGAATATATATGTATAGGTGTTGTATAAGTGTTAGAGGGCAAGTAAGTGGTGCAAATGAAAATCGTGCAAAAAGAAAGAAATGTGACTTGTTTTCATTATCTTATCTTATTATTTTATTCATTATCTTATTACGAAACTTGACCTAAATTATAGTCATGTGACTTGTTTTCACATAAAAAATTCATATTTGAAATCCATTTATTTCTTTGAAATTTCTAAAAATCACTCTTAATTATATGAAATCATAATTGACAACCTAAATAAACGTATTAGTGATTATTTTATATATGGGTCGTCACATATACTAATTATAATTTTTTAAGAAAAAAATAAATTTTTATTTTTGATTTTATTTCTATAAATGTCATAATATATAGAACATGAATTTTGATTGTAAAATTTAAAATATTTGATATTCTATCTTTAATTGAAGTATTTTTAGTCTAACTATTATAACATTTTAAACTTGAAGGGTTTAAATATTATATGCCTACAAATTTTAGGGTGTCTGAGTATAATTTAATAATAAATATACAAACGGACATTGACGATAAGGGTCTAAGTGTTACGCGCGTACAAACCTCATAAGGTATGTGTGTAATATTTCAAATGTTAAAAAGTTTAAGTGATTAAATAACAAATTTTAAGGTTTGAATATAATTATCCTTAAGTTTTAAGCAGTACGCACAAAATTCTGATTCAGAAATGAATACAGAAATCATTTCTCAATTTGACTTGGTCGTTCTTGAAGCGGTTAATGACTCAGTTTGAAGATTTTATCATTGAACTTTTAACTGGGAGTTGGTTGGAAGAAGTGGAATTCAATATGTATCACTGACAGGAGACAATGAAAGAGTTGGCAGCAGTGAGTGGTTGGACGCAATATAGAGAGGTGAGGCGGCAGCCTTGGGGAAGCGTGCAGCGGAGATAAGGAGTCCGCTGAAGAAAGGTACGAGTGTGGGGTTTTTTGGCGTAGTGTAAAACGGCGTCGTATAATAAGTGGGAAACTATATTTATTTGTTTTTGTGGGCCATTAGCTGAACCGTTTTGTTTGGTGTCAAAACGACACCGTCTTCATTAACAGGAACAGTGCTGTTACTCGCCAACAGCAGACGAGCCGTGCCCTCTCAGGCTCAAACCCTTGCAATACGGTGTATATTGGCAAAAAAAACCTTTTATAGATAACCAAGCAGGTTTTGAGGATTTCTGGTTGAATTTGATGAAGGCAATCCTGTCCCTAATTGTCTAAATAGTAATTTTCAGTTGAACAAAATTTTCTCAAAATATATAATCCGATTTTTTTTTTAAAATGTATATATTATCGTATATAGATAATACGTGAAATAAAAATTATGTTAACTATAAATTAATTAAATATTAAATAATTGAGTATGTGATAAGATGGATGATATGAAGGAATTGAGGAGAAAAATGTTTAAGGGATAACATTCAACTTCTCGTGTGATTTATTACATAGATATTCAAGTAGAACACCACTTCATTTCAACTATACTGAAAATAGTTACGCAAACAACATATATACCTTGAGGGAAAAAAAAACCCTCAAATATGGGTATCCCTCGATCGACTGGGCGCTGAGATATTTGCCATTAGCGCCCTTGACGGCGACAACGACGACGACGTGTTTCGGAAATATCACTGGTGATTCCGAATCACTCATTGCCAACACACTGACTCTCTCTGATCTTCGCCCTTGTGCTACTTCCCCCAATTCCCAACGTTTTTAAGGAAAAATCTAATAATAAGTCTTCCATAATCCATGGACACGCTCAAGTGAGAATCGAATTCCTCGAGATCACCCTATCCAAATTTAATCGGACATGCTCAAGTGGGAATCCTATTCCTTAGGATCACCTTATCTAAATCAAATTGGACACGCCCAAGTGGGAATCTTATTCCTTGGGATCACCTTATCTAAATTTAATTGGACACCCTCAAGTGGGAATCATATTCCTGGGATCAACTTATCTAACTTGTCTATTGACAACGATTCCAAATGAGCCTAATTACTGGGGAGTACCTAGTTTATCAACAACAACAACAACAACAACAAAAAAGTCATCGATTCATGATGTTTTTTTTAACCCAAATTTAACACTTAAAATAAATTTAGCTTGTTTGATAACTAAAATTTCAATATCTTAATACATTAACTACTTCTTAAAAATTGGTTATAATATTAAGTAAGAGACTTTTTATTTAATTCTGAAAGTTAAAAATGCTCAATAAAAACATCTTTGATAATATTTATAATATATGACAATTTTATCCAAAAATACTTCACAATTCTATTAAAACTCTAATTTTTATTCTCTCCAAAACCCCTAACCTAGATATCCTCTTTGTCGTCTTCATTGTCTTCTTCAACAAGCGACACATATGAGTCTTCTTTCTTGTCTTCAGTAATACACATATACATACAAAATTACACACAAGCACGCATTGCACATACACACAGTTACACACACACACACACACTCTGTGCACACATACGCACAGTTACACATACGCACAGTTACACATACGCATTGCACACACACACACATAAATACATACACGCACTGCACGCATATACTCTTCGCACTACACACCCACCCACACCCACAGACACACACACAGTTACACATACGTGTTGTACACAAACACAAACTCTCTGTGTACACAAACATACTTTGTGCACATACACACGCACTGCACACACGCACACACTTTATGCACACATACTCATACACACACATTTACACATACTCTTTGTGCACACACTCGTACACAGACACAGACACAGACGTACACTCTCTCGCTTTCTCTCTCCATCTTTGTGCACACACAGATGCACTGCACATATACACATATTCTATGCACACACACACACACACACACACTATTTTCTTGTCTCCAAGTTCAGAATGTTATCTCACCTGGGGTGTCAAAAGATTGTTGCTCCAAAGTCTGTTATGAATAATGCAACGCCTCAATCGACAAGCAGTTCTCAGATGATTGCTTGTGGATGGGTTCAATTGTCTTATTTCTTGACTTCCTTGGATGGAGTTTTAAGTGATGAACATAGAATTATGAATTAATAAAAGTGAATTCCATTATTAATCCAATCAAATAGGTTTCATTTACAGAAAGACTAAATTAACAACCTTTGATTACAACACTAACTATTTCCTAAAATCAACTTTAACACTACTCCAAAATGCCTTGATTGTGGTTCTTGTGGGGAATTTGAGTTGTTCTTTCACTTCCTTCTTGTCCGCCTTTTATAATCACTCCCTTCAACGGTTTCGCTATCTATTGACGATTAATTGGCTTGTAACTCTTAGGTAGTTACTCTCTTTTTTCAAACAAGACCATGATTGATCATCTCTCATCTCTTCTTTAGATTTTGACACATGGCAATTCTTTAATGTCTTCATGCTTGCAAGTTACTCATGCATCGAATTTTCTTTAAATTTAAATTTTAAGTCCAAATACGGTCGTTCATCATTAACGCAACATAGTTTCTTACATGTACCACAACATTAGCAATTTGTCTAACGTGATCTATAATTGAGAAGTATATATATAATAAAGTCCAACAAATGTCTTGTGCCGAAGGCTATTCTTGTTATTGTAACACCCCAAATACCCCCTTGGATGACATTACATGCTAATCACCATTCACATCATGAGAGCACTAAATAAATCCATCAATAAGAAATTTTTCATTCATCATGTATAAAAGTAACAAGATCATTCCAAAAGAATAAGCTAAGCTATGACCACAATATCAAAAGAATATGTCAAATTATGACATTTACATCCCAAAGGAATTAAATTACACTTACAACGAAAATACAAAAGAAAACTAGACTTCTAAATTCTCAAGTCTAGTACAAAAGAAGCTATGTCTCTACAGGTCCACCTCGGGTGGTGCCTCCCAATGTGCTGGCTTATCAACTCTAATCTCCTTCTCCAGCACATAATCTGAAAATATGTAATTTGTACGGGATGAACACGAAGCTCTGTAGCAAAATCTTTTCAAACTCCAACAAGGTTTAGAAAAACATATAAAAAGGCCGGTCTCATTTCACAAATAGCATATATAATCTTTGAAGTAAAACAGAGATATTTTACAACTGATATCAAGTTTAAGTAGCAATAATAATAGAAATGAATAATACCAACCAAGTTCCAATAAAAATGTATTTTCGAACTATAAACCATTTTCCACACCTGATATAATATTGTCCTTCAAAGTATGAGCATACTTACAAGGAACCTCTCACCCACAAGGTTTGAGTTTCTCAAGCATCCTTACAAGGAACCTCTTGAGAAAATCTTATACTGTTCTCTTTTAGCATGAGCATCCTTACAAGGAACCTCTCACCCTTAAGGTTTAGTTTCTCAAGCATCCTTACAAGGAACTTCTTGAGAAGATTACACATTGTCCTCTTTTGGCATGAGCATCCTTATAAGGAACCTCTCACCCTCAAGGTTTGGTTTCTCAAGCATCCTTACAAAGAACCTCTTGAGAAGGAATAAACATCCTTACAAAGAACCCCTCACCCTCAAGGTTTGATTTTTCAAGCATCCTTACAAGAAACCTCTTGAGAAGGAATGAACATCCTTACAAGGAACCTCTCATTCATACTTGTCCATACAACTATACAAGCAATACATTACCCATCCTTTTCTCAAATATCCAACAATTCCACAAGTCCCCAATTTAAAAGCAATTTTCAAAGTATTAACAAAATCCTCAAATTCATCATGTAATAACTCCAATAATCAAATATGAAAAGTACAAGAGATCACAACAATATCATTATATTACTCACACCAAGTTCTATGGTTCCAACATTAATAATAAAGGAAGAATTTAAGAAGCAAATCCATCCCTCTCCAAAATCTAGGGTTTTGAAATACAAAAAGAGATTTCATGGATATTCAATCATAACTTTGTTAAAAACATGTAATCTTTGCTCAAAAGGCTAAGAAAGGATGATTTCATATCATATATATAACATTTAGAGCAAAACATACATATATACATAAGCCATAATCTCAATGTAAGAAAAAGAGAATAAATCCTCTACCTTGGATCAAGATCTCCAAGTAAAGCTCAAGCTCGAAAGATCTCCTTCCTCCCCTTTCTTTCTCCCTTAATCTTCTCCTAGAGTTTTAGGAGTTGTGCGGTGAGAATAGAATGGAAGAATGAGAAAAATGAGGCTTAGAGGGGTATTTTAAAATACCAAAATCCCGTCTTTTTTTACTGTTTAGCAAGCCTCAGAAAAATCGTACTGGTACGCGTACCGATACGGTTTAGCTACTGGAGTTCGGCGTACCGGTACGGTTTGACTGATAGATTTTTGATTCAACTTCCAGAATAGTTTTGATCCATTTAGAGGTCGAATTGAAAAAATTTCATGAAATAATTTTTTTTAGACCTAGATGTCTACTATCTACTGTCCAAAATTTAGATCAAATGGACATCAGGATAAAAAGTTATGGCTAGAATACTAAGCGGTGTACAAGATCCTTTCTACCCAAATTTTCTCTAAAGTTTGCTTTCGCTCCAGGATACTTCCTAACTTCTAATACACCCTATGTTACCTCTTCCAATGTTTTTTGACCTTCCGGATTCAATAGAGACTTTAGTTTGACCTATTTTTTTTTTTTTTGTGATTAATCCTAATACCCAAGTAAATATTTACCAAAGCTTTAGAATACAAGGGCTAAATAAATCTTTAATTGATTTGTTCTTTTGAACTCCAACATTCCACCATGAGTACTCTATCATTGCCCATTTACAAAAATCGAAGGATGAAATCCCTAGCTCAAAAGCTTGGCAAACAAGGGTCAAAATTTCAAGTTTTCACTAAGTGTACCGGTATGCGTACCGGTACGGTTTACCTACTGGACCTCGGCGTACCAATACACGTACCGGTACGGTTTGTCCAGTTTTGCATGTTTGGCCTATTTTTCATTTACAATTCATTCTAAAACCTTTTGAGGCTACATACATTTGCACTTCAATTAGAGGCTGTACAAGTTCTATTACATGCGGGGGTTTACAGTTATCATTCATTCAATCTCATACATGTATGTACATTTTGAAAAAAATAATAAATATCATAAACTATTTAAATAAGAACTGAAAGTGTTAAATAAATAATTATTATGCAAAATACATGACATTAAGTGAACAACCATCATGAGTTATGATGAGCTCATATTTAACTGGGATAGACCCAATTAATTAAGTAAGCTCAAATTACCTAAAAGACAAGTCATGCCTAGCTTGTGGCCTTGGCCCAATCCAAGATTCAAGAGACCCAAGAAGCCAGTACATGTGAGGAGTAATTACCGGGATAACCACTACTCAAAGATTAAGGTCATCTTTAATTGTACATATCTTTAGCTGTAGTTATTCTCTTCGAAGGATTTATCACCTATCCCATCACGGCACTGCTTCAACCAAGACTCTGTGTCTATAAATTATAAGTTCTCTACACATGAGGGACACACCTGCTACACACCCTTTACACAACAATCTCTCTACCCTGAGGTTACTCTTTTTCTCTTTCTCACACATTCTATTTTATTAATAAAGTTCTCCGGCCATCGTCACCACTTTTGAAGTGGAGTAGGTCACTCTGACCAAACTACAATACATCTGTGTGTGGCTTATGTTGACCCAATCTATGTCTCCTTTATTAATTGTTGTATTGATTGTCTCATTAATTATTCGACTTTTGATAGTGCATAAATCTATTTCTGTGCATCATCAAGTTACAATCAACATTTGTCAAATATATGAGAAGAAATCATAAATCAGATTAGATGAAGATGCACAATTTATCTTATGTTTATCCATGGTGTTCACTGATCTTATAGATAGACTTTGAGTCTCATGTAACTAACGATACCATTGAATGGTTGGAGCCCTCCATAATAGAGTGGTATACTAATGGTTTGAGTCCCCCTCTCCCTCCCAGAGCTTTTACCCCAACCCATGGGGTTTTTAAAAAATATACCCAAAAGATGGTTGCTTTCAAAATATTTTTCTATAAAAACGTAAGTTGGAATGACGTTTTTTTTTTGCAAAAGACGTCAGTTGGAATAACGTTTTTAGCATAAAAAACATTAGATCAACTGACTTTTTTAAAAAATATTTTTATTTTAAAAATTCTCATAAAATGTTGGTCTGACCAACGTCTTTTTTTAAACATTGGTTGAACCAATGTCTTATGCCTATTTTTGAAAAGCAACATATCTGACCTCCTTGGGATCGAATACTGCATGGACTTCTGTCATTCACGAGTGAAAGAGAGAGAGAGAGAGAATATAATTTGGAAGATGAGAAAGGGGGGCTGCATCAAGTACATATAATGTTAAGTATCAACACAATCTTTGATAACTAGCCATCTTTTTGTAAAATAAAGGATGAATTCATTAATTATTTGATGGGTTTTTGTAATTTATGCAATTACATAGTATTAAGTTTATCATAAATGGTCATTGTGATTACATATATATATATATATATATATATATATATGTGTGTGTGTGTGTGTGTGTGTGTGTGTGTGCGCGCGCGCATGTGTGTTGATGGTGAAGAATATTGATGAATATGTAAATAAGTTTTATTGAAAGTTGTTTTTTTTTTTGAAGAGAAAAATAGGGGAGGGGGGTGACCAGTAAGTAATGCCCCCCCTAGGCGTGACCATAAGGGCCTATCCCGATGTGAAATATTCGGTTAGCCATAGCTGCAGACCGCTTTGGAGTAGTCTATCACCACACCACCACAAGAGCACTAGTGAGCAAGACAGGGAGACCCCGTGGATCGAACCTTGTTTTGCAACCTCATGGGAGTCAAGGGGACCCTAAAATGGGCCTGTCTTACCACTAGACCACCAGCTCCGGTAGTTTATTGAAAGTTGTTAAGTTAAGTGTTTTTAAACCTAATTTAGATTGATTGGTCTTAAAGTTTTTAAAGAATTTATTTAATGTGTTAAAAAAAAAAGAAAGCAAAGGGGAAAAGGAAGAAAGTTCTGTAAATTTCAAAGGGTGGAGAAGATGGATTTCTTAAAATTATAAAAACATCCCCTTTAGTTTAAAAAAGTTTTACTTTAACTCTTATATTCTTCTAAACTTAATTTTAACCACGGTTTTACTTGGTAATTTGGAAAAATAGAATTTTGAAAAATTTATGGTAATCTCGAAAACAGAAAATTCGTTTTTCAAATAAATTACACTTTGACTTCAAAAGTTTTAGAAAATTATGATTTGATCCCAAAATTTTTTAAAAAAATTCTACACAGCCTAGACTACTTCTACACCCTATTATCTCATATTAGAAAGGATATATATTAAGTATATATCAATGCATAGGAATTACGTAAATTAAATATAGAATCGTGAAATGACGAAGATAAGAATATAAATTGATCGCTATATGTTATTTTAGATTAGGTGATGATTTCATTGAGGTTGAGAAAGAGGGCTTTGAATTGAATTTTGGGAATCAAGGTGAGTAATTTACTACTTCTTTTG
>CM042196.1:5441928-5457434 GCA_023539305.1 Ilex asprella
AAAAAAATTAAATTTTTAAATTTTAAACCCTAAAAAAAGGCCCCAAAATATTAGTACAATAAACTTTTTTATTGTAATAATTTAGGATCATGATTCAATTCATACATTAAAAATCTAAAAATCATAAGTTGAAAAAATAAAAAATACTCAAAAGTCAACTTATTTTTACTCTTATTCTCTCTCTATATAAAAATTAGTACAAAACATTAAAAAAGTTAAAATTAAACTCACTTTCTAATAAAAAAAAAACAAAAGTTAAAATATTTTTTCAGTAACACTAGCACGTTCTTCTTCGGTCTCTCTCATATAATAAATTAAAAATAAATTAATTTTTTTAAAGAGTTAATTGCGACTGTGGTTCCCAAAGTATTCATTTTGTCTCATTTTAGTCCCCAACCTTCTAATTGCATCAAGTTGGTCCCTAATATATTACATATGCACTTACCTAGTCCCCGCCGTTAACTCCGTCCACAATTTTAACAGTTTCAAGTCATGTGCCATCCACATGATCCAGGTGAAGGGCTTTTATATCCTACCTTCATAGGAATTAACCCAAAATGGAATATAGTAGAGTGAATCCAAACACACCCTTACATATCTTGAAGATAGAGGGTGGCTGAGAGACCGACTCAATGGCGGCGCTGAGTTTATTTTCAGACTGACTCAACTAGCCCATATAACGGTCGACTCAAGAAACTCAAAGGGTTCTTGTCAACCTTGTTGAACAAGACTTCTATTCATTAGATATTCAAATCTCTCTCTACTTCTTTTTTTTGGGTGGCATAATTGCTTTGTTTTTTTGCCATAATCTTCTGTATATAGAGTTTCATGTGTGGGTTCAAGGTGGCGAATATTAGAGAGCATTCCGGGAAGAGTGTGCGGCGGAGGAGGGGGGAGGAGAGAGAAAGTGATGGGTTATATGAAGGTGGAAAT
Source organism: Ilex asprella (assembly GCA_023539305.1). Taxonomy (NCBI): domain Eukaryota; kingdom Viridiplantae; phylum Streptophyta; class Magnoliopsida; order Aquifoliales; family Aquifoliaceae; genus Ilex; species Ilex asprella. Next base: position 5,442,862 of record CM042196.1, read on the forward strand.
GTGTTGGAGTCTGTTTTCTGGGATTAGTAGAGAGCAGGAGATGTCGGCAATGGTGTCGGCTCTGACATATGTGGTGGCCGGTGAGGATTTGGTTAGTCATAGAGAGGTGGGAGGTGGTGGCGGCGGCGGTGATGGTGGTGCATCAAGTGGTGGTTCTGGTTTTGCTGGGGCTTGTTCTTCGTCTTCTGCTGCTTTCTTTGTTCATGGAGAGAAAAGATGACAGAAAAGAGGACGTGAAGATGAGGGTGGTAGTGTGCAGTATTCTAAATCAGGTGGATTGGTTTTTAGAGCACACAACTGATTCCCTTGGAGGTAGGATTTGAACCAAATTGTTTAGCATGTGTCTAACCCAATGCCTATGCTCAGCTGCCAGTACTCTCTCGGTCAATGGTGAAAGCAAACCCATAATAATGTTGGCGGGAATGTTTTCCTCCAGGTATGATAGAAGGGTAAATGACATAAAAGTCCCTTATCTAAGTCATGCGATGGCACATGACTTGGAACCGTTAAATTGTGGACGGAATTAAGCGGGGACTAGATAAGTGCATATATAATACATTAGGGATCAACTTGATGCAATTAGAAGGTTGGGGACTAAAATGAGACAAAATGAATATTTTGAGAATCACAGTCGCAATTAACCCTTTTTTAAAAAAATAATATTAAAAATAAAATTTAGTATTTTCGTTTTAGGCTTCCAATTGCCTTAAGCCACCCCTGCCATCCGGATGAATACTATTGCAAAATTTGTGAGATAGAAATAAAGTCAGGGTGTTGGATCTACCATTGTCGTGATTGTGACCAATCTTTTCACCTTGAATGCGTTCAGGATAAAAATTTAAACGTCAAATTTGGAGGCACCCACCAAATCAAAGATCACCAACATCCTCTCACCTTTACTCGAAGGATGAAGAAGGTTAGAAATTATAGTTGTGGTCATCCGTTTGACGATGAAAAGCCACTATACGAATGTGCAGAGTGTCATTACACGATTTGTTTGGATTGTATTGACTGATTCTTTATGTTTTGCATTTGGTAGAAATTTATTTCATGGGTTGTGATGAATTCTTAGGTGGAGGGGGTGATATCATGTGTAAGGGATTGCAGTACCATTTAACTTCTAATATTTTGAATACATATATTGATGTGTCTGCTCTATTTCTATAGGAAGAAAAATGAGAGTTGTTATAAAACTTTTGAGAATGGATCAAGTGTCATATGGTGAGAATTATTTTTTGTTTTTTTTGCCATACACGCATATCATGTCTAATGAGTTTTGAGCCTTAGGCTTTTTAGAAGGGATTGCACCTGTAGCAAGACTAAATCGTGATACTTCCAATTCTTGTTATTTTTATTAAAAAAATACTCAAAAAATTTTTGGGTGTTGAATTCAAAATTTCTTTTAAAAACCAAAGAAGTTAAACATTCTATTTTGGAGCAAATTACCAATTCTAATGGCGTGCTACCACATACTTATTGTCGATCCCTAAATATTAATAAATCAAACAGAGAATCAGAAGATGTCATAAAATGGACTGAGGAACTTCCTTTAAATAAAAGTTGGGCCCCACAAGGTCATCACCACTAGGGCTAGCATCCTTTGTTCTATGTTTTCTTTTCATTATCTTTTTTTTTAATTTGTACATTGTTCATAATGCTTTTTGGGATTGAAGGAACTTATTATAATTTTTCTAATATCACTGTCATAGATAAGGAAAAAATGATAAGGTGTCAATGAAATAATGGATCTTCTTTATGAGTGAATGGAAAAAATTATAATTTTTTTTGGGGGGAGGGGGGGTAATCTCACACAATAAAAGACTGAAACAATCAAGAATCAATCTCTGCCCCTTTTTCCCTCCTGTTAAAAAGTGTAATTAACAACAATCAAGCATCAGCCATACTCTCTTTCTTTCTCTCCTTAGTTAAAAAATGTTATGTGCACGTTTTTTGGTGATTTGTAAAATAAAGAAAAAATAGAATCGGAGAAGAAAACCCGCTTCGAGGGGGTGAAAACCTCCGATAGTTCAATTCGAGAAATACCTATCTCCAAAACTTCATAAGAAAGTTCAATACATTATTCAACATATCATTTCTATTGATAGAAAGATCTTTAAATACAAGATAATAAAAACTACATTAATAACTAACATAACCCATGACTCCACTATTTTAATAACCACTTAAGAAACTACCCACGAAATACTCTATCACTAATTCGCTTACTAAAATAACTTCCTAATAATTACTTCTAATATTACATAAAAATATATTAAAAATGTGTACATAACAAAAAAAAAAGAATAAGATTAATATCATTGATCATTCTCTTTCTTTGGGCACAAAGGTGTAAACGAAATCCATTATCATTCACTCTTTAACTTTATTCTAAAATCAAAATAGCAATCAAACAATTTATTTTCATCCCGTGTCACCGAATCTCCTCTTTCTTCTTTTTTCTTTTGTATTAAAACACAACCCTGATAAGGAAGATCAATTGAGGTCAAACACTATTGGGAAAGTCTACCACTTACGAGAAAGAGAAAAATTAAAAATCTAATTGAATCTCAAGAAAAGATCTCTAGATGAATTTATTATTAGTAAGAAACAAATTATAGGTGAAAATTCTATAAATGAGCAAGTAATGAATCCTAAACAAGTAGAAGATAATTAAATAATACAGTGAAAAGATCATAATAAAATTATCCATAATAATAGCCAAACAACAATATAACGAATTTTGATGAAGAATATATTATAAAATTTGTAGAACATGAGATCCACTATGTAACAACAAAGATTAAGTCCATTAACTATACTATCAATTGAGAAAGATATGTTGGCAAATTTTGAATACAAGAATTTAACTAGTAATTTCATAGAAAACACAGATACAGATAAGTATACGACTAGGATGCGTCATAATGAAATATATACCATCTATAATATAAAATAAGACAGACTTCAATAAGTCCATCCAATGGTCTCAAATTAACTCATCCAACGATCACCAACATCCCTCTCAAAACGATTCACATTACACCGTGTCTTCAGACATATGTTATCTATAGTATTTTTATAATTATCTATTGACTTTACAATTGTTTTTTTTTTTTTTTGATAATTCTTTAACATAATAAGCAAAATTGCCAATTTTTCTTTAGTTTGAAAAATTATATATCGTATCATTATGGTATATTCATAAAGTGGCGTGGCTAATTAAAAGAATCAAAACTAATATTTACTTAGCTGGTTTGTTTAGAAGTATTTGTTGTCAAGATTATAATTTAATTGATTCATTTTATGCTCTTTTGACATGTAATAATTGATCAAATAAAAAAATACTTATTTGTTTTCAAATTCGTATGAATTTTTGTTGATTTATTATATGGTACGTGAATTCGAAAGAAAATGTTTAAAGATTAAATTCAAAAATTATCCATATTACTCTGATACAACAGTATACAGGAAGCATCTAACTATTTTATTATTCTTGGATACATTGAAGATGTATCTGTGTTTCTGGTTGTTAAAGGTGCAATTTTTGTTTTGATTTGTGTATCATTTTAAAATAATATTTTATTATTCATCTTAGAATTATGGATGTCAATGAATCATGTCGTATCTTATTTTTAATAGGTATCGCATGGTATTAAAATTTGTTCAACCTATCTTCAAACCATTTTTATCATGTGTACTCAGTTTCATATTGTGTATTAAAGATGCGTTAGGCCAAGTTCGTGTCGCTTATTTACCGACAAATTTAACGAGTTCACCTGTTTAGCACACAAATCTGTTGGCTTTTATGGCTCGGTTTACATCCTCGTGATGGTTTAAAGGTTTTTGTAGTCAAGACATGATTTCTCACATACTTTGATTATCATTACATTGACAGTGAGCTGTAATGTAAGATGGTTAAGGTCAATTCTCAATTCCATAATTATGAAGGATGAACTCAAGATGATTAAAATAAATTCTAATAATATTAATGACTTTTTAAAATAGGCATCGCAACATAAGGTTTGTAGTTAGACGTGCATGTGGGGCACCCAAGGAAAGACCCCATTAGCAAACGACTTTTCATATTTCGTGGGTGCAAAGAGTAATGTTATTGGGAGATGATTTGAAGACTTAATAATAACATCAGTGGTCTCAAGATTGAATACAATTCACTATCAATTCAATAAGTAAATGTTGGGTGTGACGAGCCCGAATTTGACTGGGCCAAGCCCAATATAAGTAAACCGAGAGGCCCAAGGGAGAAAATCCAATCAAAGTCCACCAAAGTAGGAGAAAGTACAAATCAATGATGGATCGACCCATGGATAAAGAAGGCATCAAGAGGAGGGCGTCAAGAGGACAACACCCAAGAGCCCAAAGGCCCTCGGGCGCCGCCCATGACACCCCTTGGGCGCCGCCTAGGCTGGCCCACTTGGGCACCGCCCATGGCAGCCCCTTGGGCGCTGCCTAGGCCGGCCCCCTTGGGCGCTGGCTTGGGCTGGCTCCCCTTCGGACGCCTCCTCCTCTCCCTCCTCCTTCGGCCTCTTTACTCAAATCCAAGACGACCGAGTCCACTCCAACTCCAAGCTTAGGCTCAAGTCCAGTTCAAGACGACGATCGAGTCTAATGCCAGAGGAGAGTCCTCATCCGAAGGAGTAGGAGCACGAGGGAGAGAAAGACGGGATACGGAGATCTCCTACCTAAGTCATACTTACCAAAATAGCAGAGCTCCTCTTATTCACGGCACCGCCTTAAACCTAGCCTATATAATATAAACCCCTCTCTAGAGGGAAGAAGAAGATCTTGATCCCTCACACATACACTGCTCTCTCTCTCTACACTGTAAACTCTCCGGAGTACCTTGGAACATTAATAAAGATCGCCGGCCACCGCTGCCATTCAAGAAAGTGGACGTAGGCCACAACCGAACCACTATAAATCCCTGAGTCGGCTATTTATTTTATGTTCTCTATTAATTGCATGGTTATTGCTCTTTGATTGCGACCATACGAATACTTGACTGTTGATCTTGCACAAAGGCGATTTTGTGCATCATCAGTTTGGCGCCCACAGACGTCTTCGCCTGGTCCCATGAGGACTTGGAGGGAATTGACCCCGAGGTGGCCTCCCACCGGCTAAATGTTGACCCCAGATACAAGTCTGTCCACCACAAGTTGAGGAGTGTGAGCACTGAGAGGGGACAAGCCATGTGGGAAGAGGTGGACAAGTTACAGACTAATGGGTCAGTGAGGGAGGTAGCCTATCCAGAATGGCTATCCAATGTGGTAATGGTGACAAAAGTCAATGGGAAGTGGCGCCTCTGCGTAGATTTCACGGAGCTCAACAAGGCCTGTCCCAAGGACAGTTATCCTCTCCCACGAATCGACCTGCTCATTGATGTCACGACGGGACACGAGCTCCTGAGTTTCCTTGATGCCTACTCCGGTTACAACCAGATCAGCATGTTCCCTCCAGACCAAGAAAAGACCTCATTCATCACCCCTAAAGGAACCTACTGCTACAGAGTGATGCCTTTCGGGCTCAAGAACGCCGGTGCCACATATCAGCGCCTTGTTAACAGAATGTTCGAGGCCCAGATTGGGAAAACGATGGAGGCCTATGTAGATGATATGTTAGTGAAGAGTGTAGCAGTCACAGATCATATCGCACACCTACAGGAGACCTTCGATGTGCTAAGGGCCTACAAGATGAAATTGAACCCTGAAAAATACGCCTTCGGTGTAGACTCAGGAAAGTTCTTAGGCTTCATGGTGCATAAAAGGGGCATTGAAGCCAACCCAGATAAAATTAGAGCGGTCTTAGAGATGAAGTCCCCTGCCTCAACCAAGGAGGTCCAGCGCCTCAACGGAAGAATAGCAGCACTTAAAAGGTTTGTTTCTAAATCTGCTGATAAATGTCTTCCCTTTTTTAAGATCCTCTGCAGGTCCTTCCAGTGGGGCCCAGACGCTGAGGAGGCCTTCCAGAGGCTCAAGACTTACCTCTCCACATCGCCACTACTCTCTCATACTGTGCCAGGAGAAATCCTCTACCTCTACCTCTCATCTTCTCCCTCTGCCGTAAGTTCTGTGCTTATCAGAGAGGATGGGGGCATCCAGAAGCCAGTCTACTATGTAAGTAGAGCCTACCGAGGAGCAGAGGTGAGGTACTCAGAATTAGAAAAATTAGCTCTCGCCCTTGTGACCACCGCCAGACGTCTGCGCCATTACTTCCAAGGTCACACCATTACGGTGGTCACCGATCAGCCACTCAAAAGAATCTTAGGGAAGCTTGATGTCTCTGGGAGGTTGCTCAAGTGGGCCGTGGAGTTGAGCGAATTTGACATGCAGTATCAACCAAGGGCCGCCATCAAAGCACAGGCGCTCGCAGACTTTGTAGCAGAGTCCACACCGCCCCAGGAGTCCCAAAATGAAGAACTAGGCGCCCCTGCGCGCACTTGCTCAGTACATACTGACTCTCTCAACCAGGAAGTTGGACCAGTTGCCATACAAAGACCCGCCGACCCAGATGAGGAACAGGGGACAGAGCCATCGACCAGGTAAGCCAGCGCGCCGCCCACCTGGCTTAAGGCGCCGCCCACCCTGCCTTGGGCGCCACCTTCTCAGGCTCCCTCACTCCCATCTTCACAACCTCTCCTGACGTCACCCCCGCCATCCACTCCGCCATGTTGGAAACTCTATGTGGATGGGTCCTCTACCAATGAGGGAGGTGGAGCTGGACTCGTACTAATCAGTCCCCATGACACTCCGTTAAAGTACGCTGTCTCCTTCCACTTCAACACATCTAATAATCAAGCAGAATATGAGGCCCTCATATCGGGTCTAAGGTTAGCCTTAGAAATGGAAGCACTCCGTCTCGTGACTTACAGTGATTCTCAGCTCGTAGTCAATCAGGTAAGGGGAGATTTTGAAGCCAAAGAGGAAAGGATACAGGAATACCTCTCGGTGGTCCAAGCCCTCCTCCCAAGGTTTACATGTTTCGAGATCCACCATATACCTCGAGAAGAGAATGTCATGGCTGATGCTCTCGCCAAGTTTGCCTCTGCCAATATACTTATGGGATCGGCGTTGACAGGCCACCAGTTTGAGCCTGGCACCACCAAGTTAGAGGAGGTCGATACTCACTATGTATCATCGGAGTCCAATTGGATGACTCCTATCAGAAGCTACCTAGAGGGAGGCACTCTCCCAGACAATCCAGTGGAAGCCAGAAAGTTGAGGATGAGGGCATCCAGGTATGTTATATCACAAAACACCTTTTACAAAAAGAGTCATTCTCTCCCACTACTCCGCTGTCTCACCACAGAAGAGGCGGACTATACCATGAGGGAGATTCACGAGGGGATATGTGGGAACCACTCAGGAGGACGTGCATTGGCTCATAAGGCAATCAGACAGGGATACTATTGGTCCACCATGATCAGAGACACCCGAGACTTCGTTAGGAGATGTGATAAGTGCCAGCGTTTTGCGATTGTGCCCAGACAGCCGCCCGAGGAACTCACCACAATTCAGAGTCCGTGACCCTTCTCCATGTGGGGAATTGACATTCTAGGTCCCCTCTCTTGTGAGTCGAGGTCAATGCAAGTTCGTAGTCATAGCCATCGATTACTTCACGAAATGGGCAGAAGCTGAAGCCTTAGCCAGAATCACAGACCAGAAGATAAAAGACTTCATATGGAGGAGTCTAGTCTGCCGCTTTGGGGTACCTCATGCCATCGTGAGCGACAACACCAAGCAATTTGATAACAAACTCCTCAACAATTTCTATGCGGACCTCCAAATTAAGCAACCCCACTCTAGTCCCGCCCATCCACAGGCGAACGGACAAAAGGAGGTCACTGTCAGGACCATACTCCGTAACTTGAAAGTCAGATTGGAGACTGCAAAAGGGAAGTGCGTAGACGAACTCTCAGGAGTACTATGGGCATATCGGACCACACCAAGAGGTCCTACGGGCAAGACCCCATTCTCTCTAGCCTATGAAATAGAGGCAGTGATACCCGTTGAGATTGGGGTACACTCCCTTAGAGTCCAGAACCATGATCCTACAAGTAATGAAGAAGACCTCTGCATCAACCTTGACTTGGTGGAGGAGGAGAGAGAGATAGTCATGCTCAGGAATGCAGAGTACAAGCGTCACATGATCAAATACTAAAATTCGAGGGTGAAGTCTCGTGCCTTCTTACTTGGGGACCTGGTCCTCAAGAAGGTCATCCTGTCCACTAAAGACTCCCGGGAAGAAAAATTGGAACCCAATTAGGAAGGACCCTACACGGTCACGAAAATAGTAAGGTCGGGTACCTACAGAATTCAAAATTTTGAAGGAAGGGTCCTAGGTCACCCATGGAATGCAGAACACCTAAAGAAATACTACCAGTAGCTGGGGGCAGTAAATCATGAGTTAGTGACCACTGTTTAGGTTATTTACCTTGTTAGTTAATTTCCTATGTTAGTCTTTTCCTTCAAATATTTACTTTGAATTATAAAATTGCTCAGTATTTTTCTCAAAAGAGTTGTATTTCATCCAAAAAACCTTTACAAAGGTGATATGTCATCCAAACACATGAACTCTTGACAAAAGATGGACATAGTGTGTTAACATAACAAAAGACAACACAATCCTAGTGACCCTCACAGCCTTCACTCACATAGTCCTCATCATCGGACTCAAGAGCCTCAGAAGACTTAAGGTCAGAAAGATCACAGTAAGGGAATACTATAACGGCCTTCCTCCTGAGCTCTTCGTAGCCGTTAATGAAGGCACTGGCCCTAGCCCTCTCAACAGCATCCCTCTGAGCCTCCGCCCTAGTAGCTCTCTCAAGTGTTGCGCGAAGGTCAGCCTCAAGTTGAGCAGCCTTCCCTTGCGTCTGCCTCAACTCCTCAGCGGCATCCTCTCGTGCCTGCCGCTCGAGCCTCTGGTACTTCACGACATCCTCTCGTGCCTGCCGTGTTAGCCCCGCGGCATCCTCTCGTGTCTGCCACAACTGGTCCTCAATAGCCTCACGAGCCTGCCTCTCCTTCACCTGGCCACTAACGGCCTCCCCGATCTTCAGGGTATTATTGAACAAGTCGGGCAAGGCAGGAGCCATCTATAGACATTCGAAAACAAAATACAAAGAGAGTGAGGAATTAAGCCAAGATATGACAAAGGAAGCCAAAAACGAAACAAGAAGGAAAGCATACCAGAGCAAAGCCCTCAACAACGGTGTTGACCATTCCTTCTGGACCCCGAGAGGCAATCTCTTGAGCTTCAACGCCGCTCACGAAGTCACAGAGTCTCCCCCTTTCTAAACTCAGATTTCGGAGCATAGACATCGGAGGAACGTCCGAGGAGGGGTGACTCGGCGTGTCCACAATTTTGGCAGAAGATGGCGCCGGGACCTCAACCCCCACGGCTGTGCTAGAACAATCCCTCGGGGGAAAGGAGACATCAATCAGAGAAGAGGGTGGAGCATCACCAAGCTCAGCCTACGTGAGACTAGTAGACCCCGGTTGAGAAGAGCTGGGGGCACCAAACTTCGCCCTCTTAGAAGGAGGAGGGGGAATAGACGTCACTCTAGAAGCGAGTAACTCGTCCACAATAGACCTTTCAATGGGGGTGCCTGCGAAGCCAGTGTAAGTAAGAAAGCCTGTTACATCACATTCTTAATAAGACTACTAAGGTATCAAGTACCTTTCTTTTTCTGCTTTGACAGAGCCGGGGAAATACCGACTGCCTGCATGATCTCGGAGGCATCCGTCATGGGATTGTTGCGAACCATATCGAGAAACCTAGCTTGATCCCGAGATAGAGTCGTTGAGGCTGTAAGATGACAATTACACTACGAAAAACACATACATGAAAATTAAGACAAGAATTGAAGGAAAGATCCTCACCCAGCTTAGTATTTGGGACTGTATTCCATCGGGTAGGCACCACATCACGATCGGAGTGAGAAGCCCACTCACCTCCAACAAAAAAAAAATTTCTCTTCCATTTGTGGAGATTTGGAAGTGAGACTAGTGATAAACTTGCCCGCTCTCGGGGCAAAGCGATACCACCCCTGGTGGGGAGCAGGGTTCTCAAGAAGCGTGTATGTAACAACAAATTCTTCAAACAGAGGGGGAACAACAGCGTTGTGTACCAGCCGCCACAGTGCAAAAAATACAGAGAGTACCCTTCAACCATTGGGGGCCAGCCTCTCCGGGACCAGAGACAAGTGCCCAAGAACCCGACATATGGGTCCAGGGATAGGGAACCGAAGTCCCGCCTCTAACATGCCCTCGTAAACAACTATCTCACCCGAGGAGTCACAGCACGCAGACTCGTCGCCCTCAGGACGATGGCAAGTCACAGAAGACGGAATATGATACCGGACAACTATATCAGAGATATCCTCATCACGCTCAAATAGGCTAAATAGAGAAGCTACCTTATGACGGTCGCCTTCGCCTCTTCCACCGGGACATCTATCGAGGTCACCAACAGTCGCCATCTCGCTTGAATGAATACCAGTAAAAAGCAAGCTCAGACCATAGCAAAGAAAAATAATTACACCAACAAAGATAAGTAAATACCGAGACACATACCTTGGGAGCTCGTGTCATCCGTCCGTTTCCTAGACTCGCGAAGGGAGGTCTGCACGGCACCCAGGGAGCTCGCAGCGTCGCCTATGCATGTGGTGCCGCCCACTCCATGGCAGGTGCCTCCGACCTCTTTCGGCGATCCACTCCGCTGCTTACATGCATCTATGGTCCCCCGTGATGTGCCAAAATGATTAAACGAAGACTCTTTGCCCATGCCTGGTCTCGGGCCAAAAACTCCGAAGGGTCTCTCAACCGTTGCTTGGACCACGCTGAAACCACCATGAGGAGAAGGACCCAAGCGTCCGAAGGCCAAAGGGGAGCCACCCAAGCCCCTGGCGCCGCCCAAGGAGGCGTCACCCAGAGCCTGGGCGCCGCCCATGGAGGACCTCGCCCTTTCCTCGCCTTGCTTAAGCACTCCGACTCCATTGCCTGCACCAAGAAGGACTCTGCCTGAAGCTTGGGCGCCCGCCTGGGTCAAAATGGGCGTCGCCTACATCACACTCCCAAAGTCACCGCGAGGAGAAGAACCCGGACATCCGAAAGCCGGAGGGGAGCCGCCTAGGCTAGACCCTTGGGCGCCGCCTGGGCTGGACCCTTGGGCGCCGCCTGGGCAGGCACCTTGGGCGCTGCCCATGGCAGCCCCTTGGGCGCCGCCTAGGCCGGCCCCTTGGGTGTTGCCTCCCCTTGCCTCATCTCCCCCACTCTTCAAGCCCCTAGTTCTCATTTATGCCTTGATCTTAGAAGAAAAAAGAAATAGAAGAGAATGGGATGAACAGTAGCTTGAAGACCCTTTAAATAGAGAATGAATGACTTCTCAAGGAAGCCTTGCCAAAGCTTCTTGAGGAAGCTTGGTGTGTAGCTTCTTGAGGAAGCTTGACTAACAACTTCTTGGGGAAGCTTGGGAGAGGGAGCCTCTGGTCAAGAAAATGAGGAATGAGAGAGAAGTGAAGAAGATGGGAACAGTGACCTCTATTTATAGAGGAGGGTATATATAAAAAATAAAAAATAAAAAGAGAAAAGAAAAGTTATTTTCGATCAGTTTGTCGGGGTTGCGCTAAAAACTCAGTTTCAAAGAGATAGGAGCCTTTTTTGGGAAAATTTGTTGACCAAACCGCCTTTTTTATATATACCCGAAATAAAAAAAAAATCTCGAAAAGATACCCGAAATCAAAAAAAAAAAATCGCCTCAAACGGATTTTTGTGCGCAAAGTTATGACCGTTCGAAGATTTACCGGTAGTTCTGACACTCCAGCGGCTCCTCTCACCCATGGGCGCCGCCCACCACTTGGGCGCCTGCAACATGGCCATATAGGCCCGCCTCAGCCACATGGGCGCCTACCTCATTGTCTTGGGCTCCCAGGAAGCCTCACTTGCCATTACACTTATCAGCAAGTTCAACTAGTCCCCGAAGACGAAAAGGTACCGAGGGAAATGCAAGAAAAATCTGACTCGCTCCGACGAAGATGAAACACATGTCCACAACCCCTTACTCTCACAAAAAGTCAGAGGCATGGGGCATGGGGGGCAAATGACGAGCCCGAATTTGACTGGGCCAAGCCCAATGTAAGTAAATCGAGAGGCCCAAGGGAGAAAGCCCAATCAAAGTCTACCAAGTAGGAGAAAGTCCAAATCAAGGATGAATCGACCCATGGATAAGGAAGGCATCAAAAGGAGGGCATCAAGAGGACAACACCCAAGAGCCCAAAGGCCCTTGGGCGCTGGCTTGGGCTGGCTCCCCTTCAGACGCCTCCTCCTCTCCCTCCTCCCTCCTCCTTTGGCCTCTTTACTCAAATCCAAGACGACCGAGTCCACTCCAACACCAAGCTTAGGCTCAAGTCCAGCTCAAGACGACGATCGAGTCTAATGCCAGCGGAAAGTCCTCCTCCGAAGGAGTAGGAGCACGAGGGAGAGAAAGACGGGATACGAAGATCTCCTACCTAAGTCATACTTACCAAAATAGCAGAGCTCCTCTTATTCACGGCACCGCCTTAAACCTAGCCTATATAATGTAAATCCCTCTCTAGAGGGAAGAAGAAGATCTTGATCCCTCACACATACACTGCTCTCTCTCTCTCTCTATACTGTAAACTCTCTGGAGTACCTTAGAACATTAATAAAGATCGTCGGCCACCGCTGCTATTCAAGAAAGTGGACGTAGGCCACGGCCGAACACACTATAAATCCCTGAGTCGGCTATTTATTTTATGTTCTCTATTAATTGCATGGTTATTGCTCTTTGATTGCGACCGTACGAATACTTGACTGTTGATCTTACACGAAGGCGATTTTGTGCATCATCAGGGTGTAACGGTTCAACCAAGGAAAAATTTCAACCACACCCTTTTTAGTTTATTATATTTTCAAGAACATTCTTTCTATTATCAAAAATATTACTAACATCTCTTCTAGTTTATACTTAAACATCACTAACACCCCATGCCATTAAATCACAATTTTTAACAAAAATAAATTATCTCAAATACCAAAATTATCCCTACATACACCCCAAATAATTTTTCTACAAAAAATTTGATTTAAATTCGAACCAATTAAAATTTATTTTTTTATATATTAAAATTCAAGCTGATTAAATTTTTTTCCTACATATTAAAATTTGAGTCGATTAAAATTCAATTCGAACTGATTGAATTTTATTTTTTTTATGTATTAAAATTTGAGCTATTAAATTTTTTTATGTATTAAAATTCGATCCAATTTGAGCTCTACTTAAGCTGTTAGCCTCGATTCAAATTTATTAAAATTTATATTTTTTATTTATTAAATTTTGATTTAAGTTGATTAAAAATTATTTTTTACGTACTAATATTTGAGTCAATTAAAATTTATATTTTTATCTATTAAAAATCGAGCCGATTAAAATTTGATGCGAGTTGATTAAATTTGATTTGAGTCTCGAATAGAATTTTAATCAGTTCAAATTTTAGTACGTAAAAAATTATAATATTTTATCAATTCAAATTCTAATACATAAAAAAGAAAGTTTAATTAGCTTGAATCGAATTTTAATCGACCCGAATTTTAATGCGTAAAAAAATTTAAAAATTAGATGAGGTCTCATTGAAGACCTAGGGGGAGCGCGGATGAAGTTTTTCCTAAAATATATCATGGATAATTTAGTAAAATTACATTCTAATTAACACCTTTAATTGGACATGGGTGTCAGTGAAGATTTAAAAAATAGAGGAATAACTTTGAAGATATGATAAACTAGAAGAGACATGACTGTGATTTTCTCAATTAACAAATATGATTAAATTAGGTACACTTCCCTTCATGAGGTGATTATGTATGACATCATTGTGTAGTTATTAATTTTAGTAGGACTTACTTGTTGATTTATTTACCTTTTATTAGATCGTTACACCACGTGACAATATTGATATGGTATAACGATTATACCTAATATTTTCATTTTAATTTAATGGTCACAATTCAATTGATCTTGAAATTATGTCCCAATAACATTACTAAAGTGCACAAAAGAAGAAAACGGCTTGTGAAAGGATCAAAGCAAAGAAACTTGTTTCCAGACAACCCAAGTACAAAGCAAAGCAAAGAATCTTGTTTACAAACAACCCAAGTACAAAGCAAAGCAAGGATCTAAGAGGACGATGGTCAGGGGGTGGCAAATGAGTGGGTTGAGTTAGTTATGAGTTGGGTTAAATTAGATTGGGTTAAAATAAATCCAATCCAATTTTACTCACCTAGTAAATGAGTTATAATGGGTTGAATTTATAACAGGTTGGGTTAAACCAATTAACCCAGTAATTAAAATTTTTAATAGACACATTAGTACACCAAAACACACACATTAATAGTACTCTAAAATACAAATATATACACACATTAATACACCAAAACACACACAAATTAATACATTAAAAATATACATACTAATACACTAAAATACACACTAATCTATACTACTTAAAAAAGTGGGAATACTTGAAAAACATTTATATTCCA
>CM042196.1:5457534-5472154 GCA_023539305.1 Ilex asprella
TTATTATTTAAATATTTATAATTTTTTTATTATATAATCTATTCGACCAACGGTTGAACCAGTGAACTATTAACCCGGTCTTTTTGTCGGTGCGATGACCAGTCCGATTTTGATAACACTGATAAATCATGATGTATGGTTTTTTAAAGGGTGAATTACACTTTATACCTTAAAAGATTAACTAAATTTTATTTTATTCTCTTAAAAATTAAAAATTTTATATTACAAATGTATTAAAAGTGTTACAATTAGGGCTGATAATTGACCTTGAATAGCTCAGTCTCGGTTTAGATAGGACTCGATTCAAACTTGACTTGTGTTCTACACGAGTCTAAAAATCTCAAGGTAAAATAGTTGATCTACTCGGGCTCGGTTTGGACTCATCTCGTTTTGGGTTCGGCTCATTTTTTAAATGAGTCAAGTTTAAACATTTTTTCAGACTCGTTTAGAAAAATAAACTCGCAAAATTCGAGTACATTATCGGTCTTAGTTACAACGTGGTCCTTTCATTAGTTTTCGTTATTCATTCTAGGAAAAATTTCATCAATACCCCCTCTAGTTAGGCATAAATTCAAAGGCACTCCTTCCCCTTTCTGAATTTTCACTGCACTCCCTTCTGGTTTATATATCCTCTTCACTCAGACCCCCTACCATAACCGACCGTTAGAAAAGTGCTGATGTCATACCAATTTTTTTATGAAATGCCAATTTTACCCTTCTTATTCTACATGAAACTCTTGTCCCCCTTTTCTTTCTCTCTCTGTCTCTCTCTCATGTCTCAACAACTCAATCACCTAACTGCAAAACGTGGCAGTGAACCCAAGTCACTGGTCTTAGCATAAACCGGTGAAGAATAATATAAAAAATCCGCATAAAAAATAAAAAATTTAGTGCTATGAATGGGTGACACCATTAAAAAAATAAAAAAATCGGTGATACCGTACGCTTAAACATAATATAAGAAAAAAATTCAAAAAAAATTTTAAAAAAAAATTTTAAAAATTGGTAATACCGTATGATTACAAATAATACAAGAAAAAAATTCAAAATATTTTTTTTTCAAAAAAATCCGGTAACACTGTACGCTTAAACATAATACGAGAAAAAAATTAAAAATAATTTTTTTAGAATTTTTTTTTTAAAAAAAAACGGTGACATCGTACGTTTAAACATAATACAAGGAAAAATTCAAAATATTTTTTTTCAAAAAAATCGATAACACCGTACGCTTAAACATAATACAAAGAAAAAATTTAAAATAATTTTTTTAGAATTTTTTTTTTAAAAAAAAACCAGTGACATAGTATGTTTAAACATAATACAAGGAAAAAATTCAAAATAATTTTTTTTAAAATTTTAAAAAATGATGACATTGTACGTTTAAACATAATATAAGGAAAAAATTCAACATAAATTTAAAAAAAAAATTAAAAAAAACTGGTGATACCGTACGCTTAAACATAATATAAAGAAAAAATTCAAAATATTTTTTTTAAAAAAAAATTAAAAAAAAACCAGTAACAACGTACGTTTAAACATAATATAAGGAAAAATTCAAAATATTTTTTTTAAAAAAAAACCAATGACACTGTACGCTTAAATATAATACAAGAAAAAAACTCAAAATTTTTTAAAATTTTTTTTTAAAAAAAATGATGAGTCCGTACGCTTAAACATAATACAAAGAAAAAATTCAAAATAATTTGTTTTAAAAAAAAATGATGACATAGTACGTTTAAACACAATATAAGGAAAAAAATTCAAAATAAATTTTTTAAAAAAAAATTTAAAAAAAACTGGTGACATTGTACGCTTAAACATAATATACATAAAAAATTAAAAATAATTTTTTAAAAAAAAAATTAAAAAAAACAGATAAAAACGTACGTTTAAACATAATATAAGGAAAAATTCAAAATAATTTTTTTAAAAATATTTTTTTAAAAAAATTATGGTTACTGTACGATCTAGTGAATGGTTACTGTACCACCTGGTGAATATGTAAATCTTTATAAAATTCATGGGTAAAATGGTTGTTTCTGTCACGTCCGTTAGCCGACCAACACTAACAGGAGAGGTCAGTGAAATTTCAAAAAAGGTAAGGGGTGTCGTTGAAAATAGACCTATTTAGAGGGGGTGTAGATAAAATTTTTCCTTCATTCTATCAACGTCAATGAAGTGATTTTTCACGAAATAAGTAAATGAAATCAATAAAAGTGTCACATTACAACTTTTTTAATACGTTAAAGATATAATATAAAAAATCTAATCTTTGAAGATATAAAATAAAATATATATTTACGAGTCCAGAGCTGGACCAAGGTACCCGAAATGGTGACAGAATCGTCATATTGTTGCGGATTGTTACTTACGACCCATATTAGGCATTCAAGTATATACTACAATACAAACTCATCTAAAACTATATGCTCCCGGTATGGGTCGGATTGTTGATGTGAGATTGATCCATAAAATGAGATTCTAGTTATAACCCGAAAATGGTTTGTGTATAGACGTCAACGGTACGAGTTTTACATCACTTGGGGAGTACAACATCAGTTGTATGAAACAAGTAGGGCAGAATGAATATATATAAATGTCACATGAAAATTGGCACCAGACCCTACAGGTTTACAAACCTTCACTATTCTATCGATGCGCAACGCTCGGCTTTCTATCGATGCACAACGCTCCGAGCATAGCAGTATCTGTTCGACAACCTAGCATTGACATTATTCTACAGGATGTTACATATCAACTCTGTCGAAATCAAATGCAGTTCTTCATACTTTTTAAGCTACAGAATCAGCATTTCTGCCCAATTTAAGTTGTTCGGTTTCAAGCCATTAGCTGCCCAAAAGGAAAGTGCAAGCAACAGAACCTGAGTTTTTTATTCTTCCTTTTAGTCAAACCATTTTCATCGAGCCCATTTTCGTAGGTAGTGACCAGCTTATCCCCGCCTTCCATTGTCTCCAAAACTGCTGTCTCTGTTGCCTGATTTTCAGAGGAACATGCAGCAATCTGATGAGTCTCACGTGGATTTAGTGTATCTTCTTCTGGTGATGCCGGTGCTACCCTGTTGTGATTTGTTTCCCTTGCATAAGATTGGGACCCTGTACGCCTTAAAAAAGGATTAAAGTCACACTCTCAGCTCTCGGGTGATTGCTATAAAAGTTCCACTTAAAGAAAGAAAGCATAAAAGAAAATATTATTAGTGAATTCATGAAAAATAATGTTAAGTCTCAGGACCTACATTCAAAACAAACAAATGAAGGAAGCAATCTAGTCTACACGTATAGACTGTGGAATAGAAGCCGGACACAGGTTTAGCTTTGCTGACTAGATACTTAAAAGTCGATCTTTTTGAACCAAAAAGAAATAAATCAAACAACTCCAAACATCCAGAAGAAATATTTCATTAAAACACAGTCAAAGGTGTACCAGAAAATTCAATCAATTTCATGTCTTATACAGCAAATTGATCACGCAGAACAAACAGAAGATCCAATTTCATTGAGCGAGATACTGGCAAAAAATATAAAGAGATCATAACTGTAAGAAGTTAATTTTTCCTGTCAACATAATTACCTGGAGTCATGACTGCCAGAACTGTTCCTGGGTTCATGTGAGGTCCTCTCCATTGACTTAGTTTTTGATGCTTCAACAAAAACCCCGCCATTTGGACAAATTTGATCTTCTGAGGATTTTGAGTCTTTTGTTGCATCGTGCTCTGAATTTATCAACTTCTCGTTAGTGGTGCCCAGCAGAGACCTGCTTTCGGGATTAAATCGATAACCCCGAAAAATAGAAATGGCCTTCTCCAATGTTCCCAGAGCTTGTTCTACCTCAGCACTAATAACAACTTTCTTTTTATTGTTTATGCAACAGTTTTCTGCAACTCCATTAGTTGGAGGGCTACATAATGTCTTCCCATCCTCTTCCAAGTATTTACTTTCTTCAATCTCTTCTTCTTCAATCTCCTCAATTTCACCAATAGAGTTCTTAATGACAACCACAGTATCCTCTGTTGCAGAGTGAGTTGCATTATCCTCATCAAGAACCTTATTATTCTCATTCGTCTCTTGAGGCTGCATGGTTTCCATTGGATGTCCTTTGAGCTGAATGCATGTATCAATCTTCAGGTCCTGTGGTTCCTGAACCCCATTTGATTTATTAGCTGCATAAAGAGCCTCACGTATTCGGGCGTACAGTGGTTCCTTTAAAGCCTTGCCAAAATCTTCATCACCTTTTAGCACAGAAGAGACTTCCTGTAACAGTTCCAAGAACAGAAAACATATAAGAACCAATGAAGGAACTGAGAGTTGCATAGCCGACAATTCAAAGTACTCAAATCTGATACAAGTACATTTGGAACAATCTACGCTAGCTCAGTACTCAAGAGTCAAGACACACACACATTCCATCAAGAAGTTGTCCAGATGTATTGTGGTAAACAACCTATGGGCTGAATGATTGATATCCAATGTCAGGAGCAGACCTATAATCTTTTGTTTTCAATGAGTGGTTGGTGGGTGGAGACACGTAGAAAGGGACGTGTTGTACAATTTTGTTGTTGAAGTCTTTGGTACATATGTCAAAAGTTTGGAAGTGCATCCTAGACAATTTTTAAGGGTCTCAATGGAAATAACTTGAAATTGCTGTTTGTACTTTTTATATCTTTTGATAAGCTATGTGTACGCCCTCAAATTTAACAGGAATTCACCCCTGCAACTCTCCAAAAGAGGCAGGGAGGGAGGCACGGGGATCTATGCACCACAAGTGGGAAGGAACAGGCTGGGAAGCAGGTGGGGCTGTTGATGGACCTGGGGGTTTACATAGGTCCACATTCCACCCTGCACTCTATGCATACAACTGCTAGAAAGGGTTAACTTAAGAATTGAACATATATAGGTCTATCAATAGCACATGGAAACATATCACCAATTTCTTTTCCAAAAGAATCTAACATGAAATTGAAATTAACCTTTTTATAAAGCTTGAAACCGCTACCTATCAGCTGCCTTGAGATAAAATTAATGAATGCTGGAGGCACAAAATCCAACTTTATATCCATGTTCACTATTGTCCTGCAAATTTTGAAAGCGTATCAAAACAACAGGAGGGCAGCAAACAAGTTGAACAATGGCATATTCACATTGATGTGCAAGTGGTAAATGAAATTCAACAACACTCTTGGTTCTTTCATTATGCGGAACCAAATACCACGTCACTGCAAGTAGGCATAGTAATTTGCAACTTCATGCAAACAGGAGTGAATGTACGTATGTGATGGCACCATGATATCAGATGAGCCAATAATAGGAAAGCCAGTACAGCCACTTAAAAATGGATGCAGACAGGGCAACGGGCAACCTAAATTACAAGTATTCATATGATTTAAGCATCTACCTGATTACAAAATATGACATGAAACAATTAAAATAGAATAGATTAATGGGTATGAATGTGCCTGGTTTACCATCTAATCTATCCGAATTCAATTTACCTCTAAGCATGCATCTTCTCTCTCTGGTGCTTATTCTGCGTACTACATCAACCCCCCACACAAATCAAAGTTCAAGTATTTCTATTAGTCCTTGTTCTAATAAATGTATATACATATTGCACAACTTCTACTTTTAAAAGTTGAAAATTTCAGTAGTTGTCAAAATTAAAGAGGTTTGCCAGATGGAACTAAAAGATCAAGAGATTGATCTTCCTCCTTTTTCTCAGAAAAGTCGATGGCATTGATACACAATAAAGCCTTTACTTGCACATACTTCTTCATATGCAATATGTAATAAAATACGTATTCACAAGATTATTGCTGGAGCTGGACCACAGAAAGAGGTTCCCCCTGCATCAACTGCTTCAAGATAGGTATTGTCTATTCTTCGATAAACAATTGAAAGAACCATGCACACACACTGTTTCCAGACTCAGATGTCATTCAGGTTTGTTTAGTGGGCTGCAACTATGTCACTAGGCCCTTTAAAGGCAAGATAGCTCCCTTGTTTTGTCCACTACAGCTTGCTGACCAATCTGTTTTTCTTGACAAATACTAGTTCTTGGAGGATATCCAGAAAGAATTTTTTTCCCCAATAGTTTTATGTAATTCAATGGATAGTATACTGCAATTCAGTGCATATTTCATCTGATTAATACAACTTAACTCCAAAAGACATTTATTTTTCTCATGGAAAATTTCCCTTGTGATACCTCAACCCACAGTACAGCATTTGAAATACTACTACCACGTTTGAAGAGGACACCAGCAGGCTACACATATGTTCAGAAGTTATATTTATGGAGTTCCAAAATTAAGCTCAGCTGTTCTTGTTTCTCAGCCCATATGCTTATGGATTAGCAGCCGAAACAATAACCAGTTCATAGGGTCTTGATAGCTGTCCTTGGAAAGAATGTGGTAACTGAACTACACCAACTCACCGGAAGTAGCTTCTGTCCTCGCTAACTTTTTGTATAGCAAAGCCTCCCACCAAATCCATCCTTACAACATCCTGTGCATTAGGTATCCCCTCTTTGGTGAACCCATGGGTAGTTCTATCAATGGTATCAGAGTCAGAGATCTGAAAAAGGAAATCACCAGAAAATCTCTGTTTAGACTATCACGTAGAGCTTGCTGAATATCTATAATATAAGCAAGGAAGTTCAGTAACTACTAACCCAGCCAAAAAAAAAATAACCAAGTTAAGAAACAAATTACTTTAACTGCCTACCGAGTTTAGAAGCACTACAATCAGATCATCTTCAAAGTACTCAAATTCAAAGTAATGCACTAAAACCTCTCTTGCTGACATTGGCCATGAAAGCTTCATCCTTTCTTCCAAATAGTTCAATATATATATCAGCATCTTAAATTCAAGATATACGAGGCTAAAATAACTCAAAGCAATTAACTGTTTGCATAGCAGGACAAACCTCACTAAAGATATCTGTTCACCAATTCGGACTTTTTGCAAACACTCAGAAGAGCTAACCCTGAAAGTTGGAACTGTAGTCTGAGGCCACCTGGTAGAAAATTCAGTCCACAAATCATTCAATGGTTTTAGTGCATAACCACAGAATTAAATCACCTGAACCAATTTTTATTATTTTATTTATTGGGAAATCTAATGCAAGCGGGGTTGCACACGACAAGACAAACACAATTAATTGCCATGGTTACCTTTGTCCAATGCTGTTTCCCAAAACGCATGCCTACTTACACTATCCTATTTCTTTCTCTTGTCCTCGCTTGCCTTCAACCAGAACATGACTTATCACTGATATTGTCACTCTCTCTTATGCTGGCAACAGTTGCTGCTACTTCTAACTTCTCACAAACGCACTCCATTCTATTAGGTGTGCGGGTGTGGGTGTGAGTGCAAATAAATGTGTGCACACCAGAATGCATCTATTTATGCATATGTATTATACACATTGGGAAGGTGAGAGTGGACAAAATTCTAAATACCTCAAAAATTTCCCCGAGGGACGCAAAAATTAATAACCAGGATGTGTAGTGTTGAAGTATAAACACTAAAATTACACCCTCTCCAACAACTTAAGCCTTTGGACTAAATGGTTGTTTAAAATGGTATCAGAGCAAAATGTCATGTGTTCAAATCTCGCCGCCACCCTAATAATTAAAAAGATTTTCAAGTGCTAGGACCAAAATTTAGCCAGCAGCACGTAAGGGAACATGTTGAAGTATAAATACTTAAGTTACACCCTTCAATAGCTTGTAGAGTAAATGGTTGTTTACATAATTTCAGAGCAAGAAGTCATGTGTTTAAATCTCACCGCTACCCTAATTATTAAAAAAAAAAATCCATGATAAGTCCAAAATTTAACATGCACATGAAGGGGCGTGTTAAATTATAAATACTTAAATTACACCAAGTGCAACAGTTCAAACTTTTGGAGTAGATGGTTGTTTAACATGTGGGAATTAAAATTGACAGTGTAGAAACTAAGCAAACTATGACAGCAATTAAAATTCAAATGGAACAGCCTTTAAATGAATTTGCAACAAATTTACGTAATTTCTTTCTTCTACGAATCTACATGCATGTTCTCTAACATGCATTCATTAATTCAAAGGTGAGAAAGGTTTAGAATAAAGATTAAAATCCTCAGCCAACCCCTTCTTCGTTAATTAACCTTTATTCACTATTACTTTCCCGAAAAAGCCATTAATTACAATTCAACAATCGAGGGCATAATAATAATATACGTAATCCTAATCACATTATCATCACTATCACCACATTGCTGATCGAAACTACCACTAGCCCCACTATTTCCACCATTTCAAAGGGTTATCGTGTCGCCAAGATAGAACACTGTAATTAGTAGTTGAAATGCGTATGACGTATGTGCCTCATTCACACTCTCTTTTAGCAAAGCACAAATTCCTTCACCCCAATGATCCTTGCCACAGTTGAATAATTTGTTTCCCGAATACATAGGAAAGGCTAGGCAATGAGCATAAAAAGAATGCGGACAATATATATCCTGCTGCACATTTATACGAGCAACAAGACAACCAGAGCCGGAGCCACCTTATGAGCATGGAGGCACATGCCCACCCACAATTTTTTTTTTCTAAAATTACTTGTATATATTTTAAGTATTTTTTTAATATATTAAATTATGCCTACCCTATTTTTTAATCAAGACCAGAAAATGCATGATATATCCATGAATTTACTTATAATTTTAACATTTATTTTAGTAATTATCACCGACACGACAAATAATATATTTTATTGTGTAATCAAATGAATGATAAATAGTCAAATGATAATATGAATGTGGATATAAATAATAATAATAAAATTAATGTAAGACTTTTAACGTATAAAAATTCATCGATGTCAATTCTAAATAGTTTTCATTGGCCTTTGTTTGGTAAAAGGATTTTTTTTTTTGTCATTTGTATATACTATACCAATTTTAGTCTTTTAAGTTTAATGAAGTTTTAAGAATTAAATAGGATATAATTAAATATAAATGCATTATTCTATTTTTATCAATTACAAGAAAAAAAAATTAAGCTTGTTAAAATATACAGTGCCCACCCTGAAACAATTTTCTGTCTCCGCCCCTGAAGACAGCTATGATGTGTTTGAAAGAAAAAGACAAAAAAACATGGAAGTAATTGTTCACCATTTCTTGTATAGGCCCGACTCCCATGAGATACACATACCTGCAACAGATTATAAAGCTTGTCTAAAATGTTTCTCATAAATTAAGATGAAACTTCTCTGAATGCTTTAATTAGCTTACAAACATCAGCAGGCCCATCTACGTAGCCTTCAGCGAGTAGTGCATGAAAGGGAGTGCCTTCTGGACCTTCTCTATACATAACACGAATCTCTTCGGTATCCTGTTTTATCTGTCCAAATAAGTAGAAAATTTCAGTAAGTGTCCCAGTCCATCTTTCCCACACATGATTGCACATGTTGATTACACGAGCTTATTATGGTCAAAGTCCAGAAAGAAAAAGAAAAAACATATGAATGTTCATGCAACACTCGCTAGTTTTGAGGGCTAGTAGGGTGATAGAGGTGGAAACTTAAAACAAAAAGTTATATAAGTGAATTCTCAAGATTCCAAAAATCTGTCGAAGCTTAAAACCCTGATGGGGATACAAAGGACATAAGAAGATGGCCTTCTATATGTCCACTAAAATGAGGTCAATTGTCAACTATAGTATGACACTTCACAAATGTAAAACAGATGTATTAATCAGGGAGTGGAGAGGATTCCCACAATGTGTAGCATACCTTCCAACAAGAATGCTGTGCTTCACTAGATTTTGGCCTTTCGTGATCATTTATAGAAGCACTCCTCAGCATTCCCACAAAGTTTGATACTTCCTTGGTTCTCTTTTCTACAACATTGTCAATACATCCTACAAAACAAATATATATATATATATATATATATATATATGTGGTTATTGTGAGCTTGGCACCTCCAATAAACCCTTACAATTAGTACATAACATCTGACATGGAATAATCAATATTGAGAGGGTATCTGAAAAATGAACAATAGAGAACCTTCAATTTCACATTCTGATGAACGCAGGATTTGATTCTTCACAAGGGTCTTGAGAGTTTCCTCATTTGCAAGAGCAGGAGATGCCAGTGTCTTGTCCAGTCTCCCTCGATACTGAGAGATGCTGCCTTTTCCCTCCATCTGTGCATCTCCCAACAAACCTTCTCTCAAAACCTTAAGTGCAAATTGATGCCAAATGCCAATATATAACTAGGATTCCTTGCCATTGCCTGGACATGAAAATCTGTCCAAAAATGAATGTAAAAAATAAAATTACAAATCTCTTAACTACTCTCCATACAAAATAGTGATAAGAAGCAAACACATCAGCTACCGACAATTGTATCCAACATATCGTCATTTTTTACAAATCAATTCCAGTATCAGCCCTTGAAAAAACAAAAGTAGTAAATACAAAGATAATAAATTAGATAATGTGTGCACAAGTTTTGTTATGAGACAGGATTAAGAAAATATAGCAGCTAAAACAGAAAGATAATAAAACTTTTTCATCGCCACAAAACCATTGAATACACAGCAAAAAACTCTCAACAGGTAATTTCTTTAATCTCTTAGCATATAAACCAACAAAAATTGTAATTTTAATTAACAACCAAGATGCAAAATTTACAACCGAATTCAGATTGACATTAGCTATATCTCCTTGCATACTAACATTTACAACTTCATGCCCATAAACCAGATATACATACAAAAACTATATACTGCTAAGACGGAAAATATACAAATTCAAAAGCTCAGCAAAAATGGAAATCATCAAAT
Source organism: Ilex asprella (assembly GCA_023539305.1). NCBI lineage: Eukaryota > Viridiplantae > Streptophyta > Magnoliopsida > Aquifoliales > Aquifoliaceae > Ilex > Ilex asprella. The sequence goes on from CM042196.1 coordinate 5,468,386, forward strand.
ATGAATACAAAACAATAGCAGTAAAACCAACAAAAAAAGTCTCATGAAAATTCATAAAGGTTAGGCAGTTGGACGCACATGCAGCTTTTTTCAAAACAACCCAGTTGTGGTTGTGAGATTCAGAGCTTGACCTATGACTGAAATGGAAGAATTTATCACCACCCAGTTGCGGATCTCAATAGAATTGCTTGACAGAAGAGACAAGATCAGCTGATATTAGTTCACCTAGACGGATAACACCATGGAACTTTCTTGAACGCAACGAATTTGTAGACACACAGCAGAATAGCCGATAAATCACAGCTTTCAATAAACTATAATTAAAAAAGCAGATCGAATAAAAGAAAGTAAATACATATACGTATACGTATATTATCTTGTGTGTCTGATACAGATCAGTAGCAGTAGAGCAGTTCCGATGAACAATGGAATACCCGTAGTAGTTATTACTGATGTACCTATATACCTAACAACCGAAGTAAATTAAGTAAGGCCTGAAAAGAAAAATTATAGAAAATTACACTTTGAACCCCTCAATTATGACTTTTTTTCTTACACTACACCTTCAATTATCATATATTTTCACAATACACCTTGATCTATGCTATTAGTTTTAAATTTTCACAATCATTAAAGTTTATTACAAATATAATTTTTATAAATATACATAATAAAATATATGTATATTTTAAACATATTTTATCTAACATCATTCTGCAGTCACAAGAGTTCAAAAAGACCAATAAACCTAAGTTCAAACACTACATCCAAAAAAACTTAAGAGGGGAGAAATAGAAATAATTTTATAACTAGTAATGTTAGATAAAGCAGTTAAAAATTATGTGTTTTCTACATTGTGTAAATATTATTTATATATGTTTCCACTCATCGAAGATTCTATTTGGGAGGTCTGGGTCTCCGGCCTATAAAGCTCATACATCAAGCATTTTTAGGTAATAAAAAGCAGTGTGATAAAAACATCAATACTGATTCATCCATAATTAGATGAATATGTTCATAGAACAAAAAAAAAAAGTAAAATAAAAGCCTCGAACCAACAAAGAATGGAATATTATCAAGCACCCTACACTAGTTCGGATATTATTTATGGTTCTACCTTTTTTGCAAGACACATCAGGAGAAACTATTCACAACTGCTCTAGGAACAAACGAGATAATGTTATGGGGGAGGATCAAAACCAATCAATCGCGGGAAAACTAGTACTCAAAAGTTAGTTCTTGCCTTCGGCCGGCCTAAGCTCAAGTCTTTCCATAGACTTATCACTTTTATCCCTAAAATATGTATTTTTTATTAATTTAGTTCTCAATGTATTAATTTGGTCTTTAAAGTATTTAATTTATGTCATTTTGATCTTCTCATAGATGGACTGTTAACCAATGAGACTTTGGTTCAATAGTATTTTTTGTCTTGTAAATATTTTGTCTTCTCGAGGTCAAAGGTTCAAGTCCTCTTCCCCTACTTCTTCCCCATCCCCCCAAAAAAAAAAATAGATAGACCGTTAAGTTTTTTACAGAATGATCACGTGTTGGATACAAGATCCTATGTAAAAAAATAACACGTGACTTACGTCAAAAAACTTAATATTACATCCATGTGGGGACCAAAATGACACAAATTAAATACTTTAGGGATCAAAATGACAAAATGGATATATTGGAGACTTAAATTGACAAAAAATACATAGTTTAGGGTTAAAAGTACTATTAACCTAAAAATTATGAGAATCTAGCATTTGAAGAGAAAGATTTCTCGAATCTTCCCTTCCAAAATCTGATTATAATAATTTATAGTATAGATAAGAAAAAATAAAAAATATTAGACAGTTTTACATTCATTACTACCAAGACAAAACAATACTAATTGAATTATTTATCACAATAGACAGGTATTTAAGTTAATATTAATAGCTAGTCAATTATACTTTAATATTTTTTTATTAAATCTGTATAAGAATTTTAATTTAATTTAAATTATTATCCCAAATTTAATTCTAATTTTGACCAACTTTGACTTACAATTCTAAATCTTATTAAGAGGGTCAATGATCATTTAATCTGCCCATGCCCATGCTCATGCTCTTGCCCATGCCCATTATTTAACGATTACATGAAACCCAGCGCGTGGGCGTGAGAGAAACTAAAAGGAATTATTTGGAACATACCCAAAACGTGAACTATACTTCAACTAAAGTAATAAGGAATAATGGGGAAGTGACGGGCTTACGTTGCGAGTCCTTTTGTTTAGCAAAATAATAGAAGAAAATATAAAAAAAATAAATATTTTTTTATGTAATTTAGTTAGCATGAAATAAAAAATAATAAAAAAATATTTTTTTTCATGCTTAAAATTTCTCACAATTAATTAACTTTGTTATAAAAAATACAAGAAAATAGAAGAAAGTTGTTATCTATAACTAATTTTTTATGTTACTTTTATTTTTCTTAAAATATTTTATTAGTTATTAATTTAAAAAATCTTGGTATGCATTTGACCATATTATTTGTGGCCTAAAGACATTCGTGCTAATACTTGTCTTATAATTAGGTTAGGAGTCATTTTTTTTAGATTGATTTAATATAATTGAGAATAATTTAGATAATTAGAAAAACAAATTCGCAACTTTCATTTCTTTTAAGCAATAGAATAATTTTTTTTTTAAAACTGTCTCACAAATTTTTCATGTTAATCAAATACATGCATGATACTATATTTTTTCTTTCCCTTCCCTTTTTATTGAATATATATTGTCATGTATGTATTTAATAATAATTTAGCATTATATTGTTAAAATATTAAATATAACGTTAATGTTACGTTATATTTGATATTATTTAATAATAATTTAACATGTAAATAAATAGATCTCACTTAGTTTAATACCTATTTTGTAGATATAAAAAATAACTATTTTAAGTTTAAAAAACAAGATTTATCTTAAATATAATATAATAATAACAACGTGATATTACAATTATATCTAATATTTCGTTTGTTAGACAAACTTTCGTTTTGGCCTGATCAACTATAATTCCATCTCTTATAATAACAAAATTGGTGGAGCTATTCTCACTCCCACAAATCTCCATTCTCACTTTATTTAATTTTTCATTATGAAACTACTAAGTCTACAATTTTTATACCTACATCCATTTGTAATTAAGTCTACCTCATGTTACGTACAACCCTTTAATAAAATAAACTCATTTTGTATTTTCCCATAATTAGAATTTTATTTTCTATCTTATTTTATGCACTCACAAAAAATTTTTTCAATATGATTTTTTTTAAGTGAAATACATGTTAATATTACTTCTCAATGTAATTATATGTTTGATTTCATGTTTGTTATATGAATTTTCATTTTTTTGGTATATTTTGATATCTCTATCAAATTTAATAAATTTTTATTTAGAATTTATATGTGTGTACATATATATATGTATGTGAGGGGGTGGCTTTCCTTTATTACACTTGTGATGACATTAAATGAGCTCACGTGAGGATGACAAGACAAGACACGTGATGAAGATGTCAATCACTCAGTCCACATACGTACTCAAACTAATCAATGAGTTTGGCGAAGCAATGAATGAGCTCGGTTATTACTAAGTCGAGTTATTCGATGTGTTTGGTAAGTTATGAAGGAGCTTGACTCATATCAAGATCGAGTTGTATGAAACCATAAATGAAAAGATAAGGATATACCTTAAACTCAAGGATCCTGGCTAAACAAATTGACGAAATTAC
>CM042196.1:5492821-5507286 GCA_023539305.1 Ilex asprella
GTGTCTGATTCCTTAGTCCACGACAGTCCTCTCCACTAACTACGTACCTTTCTTTTTTTGATAGGAAGCGAATCCAAACGTTGCCACCCAACCAGCCCCACATTCACGTAAAGTCAAACATCTTTCTTTGTTTCTATTTTTGATCCAACCAAAAGAAATAATCCAGTTGGGTAAATACTATATATCAATAATTTAAAATATGACAGTCTTCATTAAATTTATTCGACAGTTTCAAATAGACTCATTTAATGACCACTAACATCTCTCTCAAAATTATTCACATTACACCGTACTTTCAGGTACGAGTTATTCTTATTGTATAAATATATATATGTATATATCTAATATTAGGGCTAACAAGTTGAATTCTCAACTTATAAATACACAATAATGGTCAAGATTGATTCAATTTTTATCTATTTTAATCAAATATTACAAATTTTATGCCAATTTTTTTTTCTTCCTCAAAAATCTCTTTTCTGCCTAACCCCCAATTTTAGATAACTCAATCAACATACTATCTAATTGTTAAAAAATCCAATCAATTCACAGCTATCTCTCTCTTCTCTATTCTCTTCCCCCCTCTCTCTCTCCTCTTTCTTTCTTTATTTTAATTTTAAATTACATAATTATAAAATATAAATATTATAGAATCAATGTTCGATTTTTATATTTTATAGTGTCTTCAAGTACTAGATTAGCGCCAGTGCATATATATTAGATATCAAGCACGTTTTTTTTATCATGATTAAAATATAATTATGTAGTTAAAATAATTATTGTTATTAAAAAATAGGTTAAAAAATAAGTATGATTAACATGTTTAATGTTGCTAAAGATTAAATGTAAACACATAGGCTTACTAGTCTTAAAGGTTAAAAGTAAGTCGTAAAATAAGTCTTCGATTCTAAACAGTCTGGACATATTTGCAAGAACTTTATGTTTCGTTATATAGATACAGGGAGTAAGACTTTCTCTAATACTTTTTTTTTACTCGATGTCCCATTTTTGGGAGGCCGCTTACGGTTAATTCAAATAGAAACCATTATATTAGTGGGTCACTGACTAATTATTGATGAGTGGTACACCGAAGAGAAAAATAAAAATAAAAAATATCTACAAATTCTAAAATCAAATTCGCTCTTAATTCTTGCATTAGATTCTATTAATCCAAAGAGATTAGCACTCTCAAGGGTCATTGGTAAGTACCTTCACTTGGTACTGGTCAAGGTTTGAAACTTATTAGGTGCAAACGCTCATTGGGGCCACTGGTCCTAGATTTACCCCCTATGCGTGTAGAGACAACTTTGTGCGTGCGTCCAGTATTAGTTTGACCCGGAGGGTTGGGATAGCTGGAATTCCAACAAAAAAAAAACTGTTTGATTTATTTTTGGACTAGAACCAAGTTAATTTTTGGGCTTTGCTAATATACATGCATTCCTAATCGGCCTGGGATGATCAGTAAGGACTTAGGGCTCTCGATTCGGAGAGTCCATCAACATGTTTATTGTTTATTGTTGTTGTCCCAAATTAGCTAGAGCATCCGCGGATTAATGTTTTTCACCAAAATATGCTTAATTTGACAGTTGCTACCTCTCAGGATAGAAGTGCAGATGTTTTTCGAGGCTTGAGACCTCGGGTTCGGGATCAACGTAACAAACTTGGCAGAACCCTCAGAGCATTCGGTGCCTTGATTAGGATCTTCTTCTAAGTTCAGTTTAGGGTCTTCCTCTCCTTGAGACTGCCAAGCTAAAGTATCATAACCCGAAGGGACTAGAGGTATATCGCAACAGAACGTGGGCTGCTCGGCCTAGGCAGTTAGAGCGAGGTATCCCCACACTTTTAATATGTTTTCAAAGGTGATTTTGCTTCGGAGAGGTTGCACGGTCTCCTCCCTAAACACCTCTGCAATAAAAAATGCACAAGCTGATCAATAAAAGAGAAGCAGAAGAGTGCACCAGAAGGATAGCCAAGGGGAATGGGAGACTGAATTACATGTGTCCTGCCAAACTTTGGCACAAAATAAGCCGAGATACTCAGGTCCTATGCCTCTCTCCCACAGGCCACCCACCATTGGAATGTCTTGAGTATATCCTTTGTCGGAGTCAGACAAATGGGTAACTAGATACATTGAGGAGTCCCAGGCCTTGAGGTAGCATTTTTTGGACGACATCCACACCAGCTTACAGCAAAAGAGGATCTCACCCAGCCCGATGTTCACTTGAAGCAGAGAGTTCAGCGCCACCACCCCGTGATGATCTTGAAGGTGTTCCAACTACATTGCCCGAGGAAAAAGCGGAAATGCTTATGGTCCATTTGATAGGAGGGATAAAATGTTGAAGGGATGAAAAAATAAGAGGGATAGATTTTTCATCTTTGAAGGAAGGACAGAGGTTTTTCATATTTTGTTTTCATAAAAGTGGAAGGAATAAATTTTTTATTATTTTATTTGGTATAAAAAAAAATGATAGAATATTATTACTTGTGAAATATCAAAAATACCCTTAATAGAATATGAATAATTTATTGAGAAATAAGTGTTTTTGGAGTAAATGATTATTAACCAGCTGTGAGACCCATTTTGACCAACTTGTCTATCACTTTCCACCTAAAAATTGAGAGATCAAAGATGGTGGCTAAATGGATTTACTTTCCATCCATATTTCTTTTTCCTTCATCATTCCCTTCTGACCAAACAAATAAAAATTACATTTTCCATCATACTTTCCATTCACCATTTTTCATCCATCCTACTTTCACTCATACCAAACAGGCCATTAAGAAATTGGATAAGCCGAGGATAAAGGAAAAATCTGATCCCACCCTCTATAAAGGCCTTGTTATAGATGGGCATCAACTCCTGAGACCTACTGGTGGCACTATGAATGCTGGGTTTTGAAGTGAGGGGTCTAGACAGCATAGGGGATTCGATACTTAGCACTAGGGGCGGCTTAAGAAAATTTGAGGTCTAAAGCGATATTTGTAAATGAGATTTTTTTTTTTAATTTTCTGTATTGCTAATTCACCCATTCTTTTTTTATGATATGGTCGATCATAAGTAAGATTTTATTAATTTTAAAATTTTTGTTACTAATATTTTTTATTTTTTGTATATTTTTCATCCAAGATAGTTGTTTTGTATGTTCAACTCTCATCGTGAATATTTTATTATTATTATTTTTTATTTTTTGGGATCTATTAATTGTTTATTTGCAAGTCTTTAACATATTTTTTTTTGATATTTTGTTTGGTAATAGGAATAAAGAGATCGTTTTGAGATTCAATTGTTTTAAAATTTTCTCATTTTTAGAAAGATTTTTCATATATGGATATTTTTTTCTAGTTGCCATATTTATAATACATAATATACAAATTAGTTCTAAATAATCATATGGTATCTATAATTATAGAATATAACACGAGCTTAAAATTATAAAAAACATAAAAACAATACAGTTTGATTTGTCATGGTCATTTGCAACATTAAAATTTGATATTTTAGTTGTTTCTTAATCAAAGTCTGCAAAATTAAGTGGATTATATTATGTGGGTTTGATTTGGTGTATTATTTAAGATGAAAATTTGTGTTTGTGTGTGTGAGAGAGAGTTTTGTTTGTGTTTAATTGAAAATGTAAGAAAGTGTGTGTGTGTGTGAGAGAGAGAGAGAGATATGCGAATTTTGCTTTTACTATTTTTGTTTTATTGCACTGAGTTTTGATCGTTGTAATAAAATGTGTGAGTTGTATTTTTTGGCCTAACTATTGAATTTAAAATTTAATTGTTAGCTGTGCATTTTATTAGTATATTTTGTAGAGTTTATATTATTACGTATTTAAAAATTTAGACTAAATTATATTTTATATTAAAAAATATGAGACCTTCTTTATAGTTCAGCCTAAAGCCACACTTTTTCGATTACATTATTGGGCCGGCCCTGTTTAGCACTAAAGTTGGCTATAAGTTGTTTATTGCCTAGAGATGGTTTCCTAGGCTTAGATTCTTCACTAAGTCTCACTAGTTCTCTAGGTCTGTCGGCTCTACAGATTCTGGCCATGGGACTACCGAAGGGAAGAAAGGTAAAAAGAAAGCGACGAGGAGAGGACATATAGAAGTTGGCGCTGGACATTCTTCTTGGTCTTCAACATTGTGGGTCTCAATATTTATTAAAAATTACTATTATTCAACGATTGTGATTATCAAGTCTAATTTTTAAATCTAGTTTTTAAGTTCATATAGTATTACTCTTTTAAGAAATGTTTGAGCTCTCTCAGACACTTGGCATTCAAATTCTTAGCGGCAAAAGGTCATAATGATTCCCAAGAAGCTAGCATGTGGAGAAAGCCTTCAATTTTCGCATGACAATGGGCCACGTCATACAAAAATAAAAGCTTAGGGACAGTTGACGAGATGCGATTAGATAAACCAATGGTAAAGAGACACGGGAGGAAAGAGATGAAGAAGTCGAGTGCCAACGGGTTCCAACCTTGGGAAGAATAAGTTATTTCGTCGAAGCATTCAATGCTCGGCCTAAGCATTCATGATATGCGACAGTTCTATCCATTGAATTCTGAGAATGTCGGTTGAACACATTTTTGACACATGAGTGCACGAGAACACAAGAGATCAGACATAAAAGTCTCATCTTTGGGTAATGAGACCAATCATGCGACACCTTGACAGGAGAGTCCATTCAATGTTCAGTCCCAAGGGATACCCCATTAATCTTCGGCCCTGAACATTAATGGATAGTAAAATCTCGGGTTCCCAAACGACTGTAATTACGTGGCACGAGGCACAGTAATGGGGCAGTCAACAAGGGTCATTCCCCTGTTGTCCCCATGTACGACGAGTGAATCAGTGGAGTTTCCTTCAGACTCATTGTCAGAATGCCTAGCTCATCTGGTGGAATTGTTTTCAACCCAAGTCAATGCCGTTGAGTATAAATAACCCCGAAATTTGATATCAAAGGCATGGAACCCTGACCGATATTCGGACTTTGCTAGTCACCCTCCCTAATTAACTAACTTGAGTATTAGAGGGAAAATGCCAAATACACATCTAGTTCCCTTCTAACATTCTCTGTTTTTGCTGGTCCATTTCCTAGCAACGTCTCTAGCGATCACCCTCGATATCGCTATTTTTTTATATTGTCGGAATCCGTTAGTGCAAATAATCTACTATAGGCATTTGAAAAGGGGGGGGGGGTGTCCCAAATCCATCAACAAAACCCAAAAAATATTGATTGTGTATATAGAACTAGGTGCTAGGGCTAGACGACCAGTTTTATTTTTTTTTTTTGGGGAAAACTCTCACACCTGATCAATTATATCCGTAGTCAGTCGACTACATCTGTTTGATAAATTGTTGCAGAATGCAATTCTGATTAGAACATACCAACCTTTTGAGAAGTGTGCGTACACTACAATCACGTCGAAATTGAACTAGACGCTATTTCCAATAAGCTTAAATATGAACTTCTTCTTGATCTTTAAAGTTCATCAAATCCTCCAACCTTCTTGAGACTTGCACTGCGATGTGATCTTCAAATTTTAAGTTGATCAATAGTCCAAATTATGAAATTACCAATTTAGAGGTGTAAGCTTAATAGAGCTACGACAACATATGTCGACTTTAAATTTGGATTTGATTCTTGAATCACACAACTCTGAGTGAAAACGGATTCATTTTCAATTTGATTCTTGGGCGACACGTGTCGTGCCTAAATTAGTGTTAAATTCGAGTTAAACGTGAATCATGTCGCATTCAAATTTTTGGAAGTTGAAGACCAAATACATGAACTCAATTATTGTCCGAGCTTAAATTGGTGTTTTTTTTGTCCAAGTTTAATCCTCATTTTAGATCGTTATTGCAAGTATCAAATATTTTAAGAGTGCTATTATTTTGACTTAACTTACTGACATAATTTTTTGACCTAATCATTCATAACTATTAAATCGAAAGTGACTAATATTTTGTTAAGATCCACTATTAATTTTAATGGTTGTAATTCGATCAATACACTATTTCAGTAAATTAAGTTCGAACCATCAACCCAATCACAAGAGGGGAGACTTGCCCACCAGGCTGAAATAAAATCCTACCAAACCCACTCAATAGGTTGAACAACCTAAAACCTGCATCCAATGACACTGTGCCCACACACAAAAATGCACAATACACAAAAACACAAAGGGACTTTACCAAACAAGCGAGAAAAACCATTTTTATCGTATTAGTTAAGCGCATTAGCTGCAATCAAACTGAAGCGCACACTAGAAAGTGCTTTGAAAGGCGCCTGCTACCTTCTTACTGACAGCACAGCTAAGTAAATACAGTTTCTCTATGGTCTCCACTAAGAACTGGTTCTTTGAAGGTGAATTTCGATGGAACCGTTTTCGAAGCTGGAGTAATTGGTATAGGAGTAATTATAAGGGATGAACCAGGTACTTCCAAAACAGGCTTCCAAGAAAATCACTTCCTCATGTGTGGTGCAAACGACAGAGATCCTCGCTGCAAGGTAAGCAGTCCATTTTGCTGGCCAGCAAGGCTACGACGAAATTATTTTGGAAGGAGATCCAGTTCATGTGATGAAGCTGCTAATCGACACCGAAAGTGAATTTGTTCCTTTGGGCCCTGTTCTTGCGAATATCAGGCTTAGTTTGTATAATTTTATCTATAATAATGTGTCCAAAGTCAGAAGATCAAGAAAAAAGATAACACATGCTACCTAGAAACGCTTTTCGTGTTGGATGTTTTGCTGTATGATAGAAAGAGACCGGATTTTATAATCCCCCTCCACCTTCGGATATTCTTATTTAATCGAATTTCTACCGTTTCTTTCAAAAAAAAAAAAAAAACACCTTACAAGAATAAAAAACAAATGGTATGGTGGCTTATAGGTGCATAGGTTACCACATGGGAGTTTTACTCTAGGTTTAATTTCAAGCAATGCAACAAAACTTAAATAAAACCTAAAAAGTTGTAACTCAAGTGTATATTATCCCTTGGATGAGTGAGTTCTATCAATTTTTTCAGTGAAATCCACTCATTCCATACTTATTTAAGAGATGATATGTATTTTGATTTTAACTTTAGGGTTTCATTTGAATTATGTACCATTTTTCATTTTCGTGTGCCCCGAGATTTTGTTTACTTGGTCCAACCACTACTTTGTGCCGTGTGTGCAATAGAATCAAGATTTTTCTTTGAGGGAGGCCAAATAATGACATAACTTGAAATTTTTTCCAGTAGAGGATTATACCATGAAATTTTATGTATACGCGTGTGTGTATATATATATCATGTGTGTGTGTGTGTGTATATATATATATATCTCTGCTGGGTTCAGTAGAGTGGGAGAGAGGGAGAGTTGAGAGAGAGAGGGGGATTGAAGGAGAAGTTGCTTCGGAGTTTGGATGAAAAAAAGGAGAGAATTACACCTGAACCCTTTGAGGCTTGTTATTTAATCACTCAAACTCTTTGATATTTGAAATATTACACACAAATTACTTGAAGTTTATATATACGTAACACTTAGACCCCTGTTGTCAAGTTAATATATCAGTTAGTAAATTACATTTAGGCCCCCAAAATTTTGTAGACATATAATACTTAAACCCCTAAAGTCTAAAATGTTATATTTAGACAAAAAATACTCCAATCAAAGATAAAATATCAAATATTTTAAATTTTACAATTAAAATTCATGTTTTATTGTATCATTTATTGTCAGAGTGGGTGTTTGCCAACAAACAGAACCAAGACGGAATCAAGGTCAATGTCAAGAGAATACCAGTATTTGTGGGGCTTTTGAGGAGTCTAGTTGTGTTTGATCCGGATTATGACCCGACCTAAAATAATGTTGCATGACTTTTAATGTGAAATTTTCTGAGGCTTAGTCCATGTAGCGAAAACTTTTTGAAGAACAAGCACGCCCAAGCCTCAACTGGCGTCACCCATCGTGCCCAAGTCTGTCTCTCCCATGCATGGGTCCACTCTCCCAATGCCCAGTCTATCGCCACCAAGAGTGGGACCCAAGACGCCACCAGTGGAGCCCAAGGCGTTGCCCTTGCTACCCATGGCGCTGCCTCCTTCTTTCGGAGTCTCGCCCATCGCGAAGGGGGCACCGCCCACAACCTCTCCGATGCCATATGTATCGTTGCCTCCTAGATTCTCTTCGGCGACTCCAACAACACAATGGGTCTCTCCCACTTCGCCGCCTCCATCATCGCCATCTTCACCCACGAACCCAGCTGCATTGGCGCCTCCTCCTTCCTCGACATTGCCCAAAGGGGCTGCCCCAATGGTGCCACCTGTAACGCCCTTTGCCAAGGCATCACCACCTTGCTCCAACTTGTTTTCGCTGACGACCAGACTACCGGCGTCGCTTGGCCTGCGCCCGACTGCCCTGGGTTCGTAGTCACCTCGCGCCTACAGGGTGTCGCCTCAAGCCTGGAGGGTTTCGCCTTGTGCCTAGGCATTGCCTCGCGCTTGGATGACATCACCTGGAGCCACGACCATGTCATCTCCACTCTTAGCGCCTTGGGCGCCTTCCACATGTTCCTCCTCTTTTCAGTTGGCGTCGCCCTGCGGCTGTCTAGCGTGACCCAACAGCTGATTGGCGTCGCCCAGCAGCCCGTTGGCACCGCTGGCTGGTCTCCTCGTGCGATCTGCAAAGTCTCTAACCCCTTTGTCTTCTTCGTCTGCTGATCCACCTTTTGGCTCCTCACACCTCTCCATTGACTTATCTCCCCACTAAAGCACTCCTTATGAAATCCCTCTCAGTAAACCTATCCCAATCTTCAATGGAGGTTCCAAATACCAAAAAAGAAAGAGTGGCAAGGAGGAAAGGGTAAAGTGGGTTCTATAAATAATGGTCCCTTAAAACCCTAAGAAGAGGAAATGCCTTAAATTGAGGAAAGAGGGGTTTTTGATGAGGAATCTTTTCCGATGACAGTACAGTAATAAAAAGAAAGAGAGAGGTTTAAGCTCAACGGAGACTCACCATAAGGAAGGAAAACCAAACCACAGCCTAATCATGGAGTTATTAGAAGCTTTTGTCATTGAAGCAAATGAAGAGACTGCCCTGGCGAAGAAGAAAACTTTTGTACGTCTAACTGAGGAAGGTAACACCGCGAGGAACAACAAATCCTTTTTAGGCAATGGGGCTCACTCATGCCCTCAAACCTTTTTTGTCACTAATAGGGCTTAGGACATGAGTGGCAAATGACGAGCCCAAATTCAATTAAGCCATGCCCAAATCAGCTAAGAGGCAGGTCAAGTCCAGTATGTGAATTCGACTCAGTCCAACATTCAAGGAGTCCAAGAATAATTAAAGCACGTGCAGAATAATTATCGAGATACTCACTCTCGAAGATCAAGGCAACCTCTTATGGCACTTACTTTTTATAGTGACCCGGAGAATTAGTACCTTTACCCTCATGTCACCGCCTTAACCAAGGCTCCGTGCCTATAAATTATAAGCTCTCACTACATGAGAGAGCATACTTTTACACCTCTTGAGATCTCTCTACACTTCTCTACACACCTACACATAACTTTTCTCTCTCCTAGCTATTATAGCCCTCCCAGAGCTAACCATTGCTCTCTCTCTTGTTCACCTTATTTTATCAATAAAGATCCCCCGACCATCGTTACCGTTTCGTGGAGTGGAGTAGGTCACCCAGACCGAACCACTATATATTTGTGTGTTGATCTGATATTTACATTATTGTCATTGATTGCTCTATTAATTGTCAATTAATTACATTTTATCACACACTCGACTGTTGATCTTGCACGAGACTATTTTGTGCATTATTGATTGCTGATTTTTCCTTGCAGTTCCTAACCTCTAACATCTCCCACAATGTATGTATGATGTATGTGTGAGGGGGAGTGTCACTCTCCCTTGGGACGACGTCAAAAGAAAGGGCAAGAAAGTAATGGAATGGTGGAAATGTGATATGCGTGTGAACAAAAGTGCTCCCTAATCGCAAGGAGATTTTCGTGGGTCGTGTTTTACTTGGAAAAGTATTCCAAGGTCGTCTCCTCAGGGAAGGAAGTGAACCATTATGAAGGTGATTTTTATTAAAGAAAAATATAAAATTATTTTGTTTTGAAATTTGGTGGTGGATTGAGTTAAGAAGCTCCAACAATGGAAGTAAAATAAAACAAGACTTAAATTAAAAGAAAGCAATAATTACTTGGCGGGTATTCCACAACCAAGAGATGATAACACAATAAAAGAAAGCAATACTACTTGTCGGGTATTCCACAACCAAGAAATGATAATATTATTAAGGAAAGAAATAATACAAAGAAAGTAATACAAACTTGGAGGGTTTTCCACAATCAAGAGAAAAGCTAGTAAGCATACAAAGAAAACAACAACTTGGAGGGATGTCCACAACCAAGAGCTCTAGCAAAAACTTATATCACTACAAGCCACAAAGGTGTGGTATTTATAGGCAAAGTCTTTACAAACCCCAAGGGATAACATTTACAAACTCCAAAAATACAATTCACAAGCCTAAGGGATAACATTCACAAGTTTTCAAATGTTGTCATTTATAAGCTTCCAAAAGTTGTCATTCACAAACCTCCAAAAGGTGACATTTGGATTACTTTAATCTCTTTTTGTTTAGAGCTTTAATAATTATCATCTTAGAATTTGTAGTCTTGGCTCCCCGGTAGTTTGTAGCTTTAACGCATAAAACCCTAAAAAGAACAACAATTAATGCATTATCCCTAATTCACACACTAACCTTAATAGGTCAATTTTAATTAGTTTAACTTTGTTTAACTAACACAATTGACCTATTAACTTAATTAAATCATGCATTAATTAGGATTAATCAATTATCACCAATTAAAGATAAAATATCAAATATTTTAAATTTTACAACTAAAATTCGTGTTTTATTGTATCATTTATTGAAATAAAATCAAAAATAGAAATCTATTTTTTTCTTAAAAAATCATAATTAATATACTATTATACTAAATATTGGAATAAAACTAAAAAAAATCAAATAACGGGTCAAACTGTAATTGACACAATATTTTTCTAGCTTTAATTGAGGTAATTTGGTTTCTTTTCCTTGCTTTACTTACAACAACTCCAATGTGCTCGGTAAAAGCCATTTTTTAGCTATTTTGAACAGTCCATCCCAAAAAATTTCCTCCAACCGACTCTCTATCCCACTAGCTATTTTATCTCCTCTCATTTTCATTCGCTACTTCTGGTGAGCAAGGCTCTCTCGCTATGTTTCTTTTACGCCAAATTTTGTGGTTGGTCTTCTTGCATTGTTGCTTCATCGTCTTCATCAAAGCTCATATTCACCCAGGTATGGATCTCTCTTTCTATCCAAAATTGAAACCCCACTCTTCCCCCTCACCATGCTGATAACTATATTGGGTCTTAATCTCAAGTGAGACTGTGAGATCTTCAAAATTAGAAACCCTAAAAAACTTTAATAGGAGAGACAAACGCAGAGGGAGAGTCGAAGAAGCCGAAGTCTTCAAAGTGGAAGGGGCTGGATATTTCCATTGGTATGCTCCAATGGAGGGTGGAGGCGCAAGAACCCAAATGAGTGAATGAGATAGGGTTTTAAAATTAACAATAATATATCATGTAATTTGTCTTTTGAAGTTGCTGGTTTTTAATGACCAAAAAAACAAAAATGGCCAGATTTTAAGATTAATAATAATATGGTATGTAATTTATATAAATTAATTATTAATAAAAGTCGAAGTTAGAGTTAGAATCGGAGTTTTTTAGAAAAGGTCTTCAGACTCCGACTCCAATCAAATTTTACAATTTTCCTCCGACTCCAACTCCAAAAAACTCCGACTATTAAAAGTTAGTTGAAGTAATTAACTAAAATAAAGAACGTGGTTGAAATGAAGTTATAAAAGTGACTCTCTAAAATAGAAAGTGTAATATTTAAATATATTTTGTGTAGCCAAAATAGATATTTTTGTTGGAGTTGCTCTTAGACCCCACCATCTCTCTCTCTCTCACTTAGTCACTCACATTTCTTTTCCTATCTCTCCCCAACATCTCTTTTTCTCTCCTTTGTCTCCCAAACATAATGGAGTCTCTACTCTCCCTCACTCACGTTTCTTTTCTCTACTCTTCCTCCATTACCCACCTCTTCTCTCGATTAATCTCTCTCTTTCACTTATATCTTGTGTCTCTTTCTCTCTTGCAAAGCACCCCCCAATGGCATTGAAGGTAATCTTCGAACCTCTTTGTCTCTCTTTGTCTCCATAGAGACTCCACGCCCTACCTGCAGCCACTATTCTTCCTTACCCCTTCTCCCCCCTCTCTCTCACACATACAGACACCTATTTGCCACCACCATGGTAGCACAACCTACACTATGTTCAACCCCTCCCAGCCAACACACACAACCTCCTTCTACCACCATCGTCTGTCTTTCTCTCTCTCTCCACCGGTAGCTTACCACCACCACACCTCCACCACACTTTGCCCCTCCCTTCCCATACACAATCGTGTCCCTATACGCAAGAACCCAGATGAGTGAATGAGATAGGGTTTTAAAATTAGCAATAATATATCATGTAATTTGTCTTTTGAAGTTGCTGATTTTTAATGACCAAAAAAAAATGCCCGGATTTTAAGATTAATAATAATATGGTATGTAATTTAAATAAATTAACTATTAATAAAATTCGAAGTTAGAGTTGGAATCGGAGTTTTTTCAAAAAGGTCTTTAGACTCTAACTTCGACTCCAATCGAATTTTGCAATTTTCCTCTGACTCCAACTCAAAAAAACTCCGACTATTAAAAGTTAGTTGAAATAATTAATTAAAATAGAAAACGTGGTTGGAGTGAAGTTATAAAATTGACTCTCTAAAATAGAGAGTGTAATATTTAAATATATTTTGTGTAGCTAAAATAGATATCTTCGTTGGAGTTGCTCTGAGACCCCACCATCTCTCTCTCTCACTTAGTCACTCACATTTCTTTTCCTATCTCTCCCCAACATCTCTTTTTCTCTCCTTTGTCTCCCAAAGATAATGAAGTCTCTACTCTCCCTCACTCACTCACGTTTCTTTTCTCTACTCTTCCTCCATTACCCACCTCTTCTCTCGGTTAATCTTTCTCTGTCACTTGTATCTTGTGCCTCTTTCTCTTTTGCGAAACACCCCACAATGGCATCGAAGGTAATCTCCGAACCTCTTTGTCTCTCTTTCTCTCCATAGAGACTCCACGCCCTACCTGTAGCCACTATTCTTCCTTACCCCATTCTCCCCCCTCTCTCTCTCTCACACACACATACACCTATTTGCCACCACCACGCATAGCACAACCTACACAATGTTCAACCCCTCCCAGCCAACACGCATAGCCTCCCTCTACCACCATTGTCTGTCTTTCTCTCTCTCCATTGGTAGCTTACCTCCACCACACTTTGCCCCTCCCCCCACACACAATCGTGTTAAAATGTTGTTAAAATAAGGCACATCAACTGTTTGTTAAAACACCTTATTCTGGCTGCCTTTAACCAACACACCATAACCACATATCAACTGTTTGTTAAAATGACATTCAATTTTATATTTTTTATATTTATGGGTTGTGTTTATTTTTTGGTGTTTTGAAGGTTTGTGCTAATTGGTGGTTTGGACCTGCAATTGAAAGAGTTAGGTCCAATGATTTCATAATCCCTTTTGTTTTTCAAATTTTTTTCTTAGTGGCATTAATTATTTTATAATTAAAAATTAGTAAGTTTGCTCCATTTCTAGAACATTGTACTTACCTATTTAGCATGCAAGACTTTCATTTTTCCCCTGATTTTGTTGTTATTTTGTATTATGCTGCTTTTTTAAAGTTTTTGGATTTTCTTAATTGATCTTGATTCTTGAAAATGTGGACAACTCAATTGGATTTTTATTTTTTTAACCACAAAAGCTTACTTTTTCTTTCTGTTTGTCGTACTAGGGGTTTTCTTATATGCTCTCTTTAGTTTATCCTTTACATTTCATGGCCATTGTTTTTGATTGATTGAAAAGGTATTGCAGATTCTTTTAGAATTGGATTTTCTTGAAGTTTATTTTTTTAGATTGCATTAATTTTTATTCCCTTTCAAAATATGTTTTTCTTTTCCTTTTTTCTATTTTGGTTTTTGAGATAATTTGATAGATGAAGTAATTTGCTTGGTTTCAAATTTGGATTCTTTCATTTTTTGTGTCCTCAATAATTTGATGTGTGCTTTGAACCATATGAACCAAAACTTATTGCCAAGATGTTTGTGATAATTTCTTTTGCAGAGCATGTACTATTTTCAATATTTATTTTCTTTAAGAGTGTCATTTCAAGTCCGCTTAATATCTCTTTTTGACATATTTTAATTTTTTTTACAAGTAATATAGTGCCTTCTGACACGGACAATTACTAGTATATAACTGAGTTCAGTAAAGAGAGAGTTGAGAG
>CM042196.1:5532286-5556422 GCA_023539305.1 Ilex asprella
TAATTTTTTCATGTAATATTTTATTAATTACGAAATAAAAATATTATATTAAAAAATTATTTTTTATACCATAACCACATCAGAGAAAGTGTTGAAATAATCTAATGGGTAATGGGCCATGCCATGTCATCCACCAACCTCAAGCCAGTTTGGGTGGAAAGGTAAACCTGGTTGGGTTAAGGCTTGATCATGCCAACCGTTTGATTTGTTTTTGGACTTGAACCAAGTTGATTTTTGGGCTTTGTTGATCAAGAAGGACTTAGGCCTCTTTGATTTGGAGATCCCATCAACATGTTTATTTATTTTTGGTACACTAATAATTGCACACGTGTTTGGGTTGCACGTGAACTATTTTAAATTATATATTCTATCTTATTTTTAAATTTTAGATAAATAATCTTGTATATCTTTTTATTGAGTGAGACTCAGAGAATGTTGGAGTTGATTATAGGAATAGACATGCACCATAGAGCTTACAAAAACTCATTCGTGAGACCAATAATGAACTAAAAATAAATATTGATTGTATTTAAGGGAGTGACGGTAGTAAAAAATGAATTTAGGTAGGTGGGTGGAGGGAGATCCTTCTACATTAAGGGAGAATTACAGCTAGATTTCTTGAGATTTGTTACTTAATCACTCAGATCTCTTAACATTTGAAATATTACACATAGACTCCCTGAAGTTTGTACGCACGTAACACTTAGATCCCTACTGTAAAAATATCCATTAATAAATTACACCTAGATCCCTACTGTAAAAAATTTAGCATTTAATACTTAAAAATTAAGCATTCAATTTTCAATTTTATTAAACATTACTTAAGGCTCCCTAGCAAAAGCAACACTAGCTAGATTCACTTCAAACATCCTGTGTATTTCAGCTAGGGCCTTGTCAAGTTTAACTAATCTTTGGGATTGTTGTTATCCCAGAGTAGCTAGAGCATCTGCACATTGACTTCCTTCACACAAAACATGCTTAAATTGACCGTTGCTAACTCTTATGATAGAATTGCAATTAGTAATAAGAGCTCTGCTTGGATGCTCATCATCTTGCGGTTGAGCCAAAAGAGCATATGCTTCATAAGAGTTGGTCTCGACCTCCACATATTGTAGTGCTTTCTCCTTGATCAACTCTAATTCTCTAAATATCGCGACAATTTGACTTTAAAAATTGTTGTCTAGTTAAACTTTGCCTAAAATTCAGCTACCTAGTGCCCTTGGTCGTTCCTTATTAATCCTCTCATCCCTACTGAGAGGATTAATCCATCAACATAACTATACCAAGTGGAATTAAATCCAAGTCATATTCGAGCAAGCAAATTGACACAATTAGAACATTGAAGACTAAATGATGCACGGCATTGACGTTTGTTCAGCCCTGAAATTTGTTGGGTCTGCTTATAAAGCCTTAAAAGGAGCAAGCCCCAAGTTTGTAGTAGGCTCTTTTTGTTGTTCACGTGTCTTATAAAGCCCAAAAAAGGGAAGGCCCAAACTGTACTTTTCCAATGCTAAACTACAGCATTCTTTAGTGTCAAATTTCTTGTTCAGGTCTCTTATTTTTTGTTCATATTTCATTTAGAAAAATACTATGAAACCCAAAAGTTATAACTCAACTGAAACCCAAAAGTTATAACTCAATTGCACATTATCTCTTAGATAAGTGTGGAATGAGTGGATTCCACTGAAAAAATTGATAAAACCCACTCATCCAAAAAATAATATGCATTTAAGTTATAATTTTTTATATTTTATTTGAGTTTTATAGATTTGCCCTTTCTTTTATGGGGCAATGACTTTGTGTTCAAATACCTTTCGACTTTTGGAATTAGCTGTCCAATTTGGAATTTAATTTCACAACCTTGTCTAATTAGATTTGAGTTCACTAAGATTTTTTTTTACGTATTAAAATTTGAGCTTATTAATTTTTTTATGTATTAAAATTCTAGTCGATTTGAGTTCAATCTTGAGTTGCTAGCACAGATTAAAATTCGATTCGAGTTGATTAAAATTTATATTTTTTAGGTATTAAAATTGAGTAGATTAAAATTTGATTCGAATTGATTAATTTTTTTTACATATTAAAATTTGAATCGATTAAAATTTGAGCTGGTTAAAATTCAATTCGAACTGATTAAAATTAGATTGATGGGCACAGCATCTTTTATGTTGGATTTGGAGTGGCCGCCTTTCATTTTTGCTAGCATTGCATGAGTTCAGGCTTCAGGTGTGAGAATGCCACATTAGAATAAAACAATAAAGTGAATAATTTCATGTTTTATGAATACGCTCGATAGGTTTAATCTTTAGCAGTAATTAGATTAATTAAACAAAAGAAACATTAGGTTATGAACAAGTGATAATTTGTGTGATGCATTGAGACTAGTTAAATGGGTTGAGTTCGAGTTAAATTGTGTTTGATATGAACTTATAAATGAATTTATATATTTATATATAATATATATTTGTTTTGTTTGTTAATTTTGCATATTTGATGGAAAAAAATTAACAAAAAAATAATTTTTTAAATTATAGAATTTATTTTTATCTATCGAATATATTTAACGGCCGGAGATACCAGTGAATCAATCTCAAACGTAGGAGTATAAAGGTAAAAGTCACTAGACACACCTCGACAAGGGTATTAGTGAAGATTCAAAAAATAAAGGCAGTGTTCTTGAAAATATGATAAACTAAAAGAGATGTGACTAAAATTTTTTATATTTTATTTTCATATGACCCATTTTTTTCTACTAAATATAAATAACTTAAATGATACAACTCAATTAAGAGCAAATTGTAACAATTTAAATATATAAAAGTAATTTTGATTCTTATTTAGTTGAAAAAAACTAAAATCTTTGGACAAAGCTAGATTGCAAAAATATTTACTTAATCTTAAAAATTGCCTAAAACATATTCTAAGATTGATAATATAGACTTTTTTTTTGAAATTTTAAAAGACTTCGAAGTAGAAAGAAATCTTGAATTGAAACACCAAAGAAGTTTTTTATCCTTACATGTTAGTGAGATTCACTCGAGAATAACAAACATTGATGAAGATGACTATGGTATTAAAAAAAATGGATATTATGCTCCATTTATGACATTTGTGATTGTTCGTAGCACTGTTGTGATTTTCAAAAAAATAGTAAAAATATTTATTATAACAATGTTAAAGTACTCACAAATGTTGTAAAAATAACCATAAATGTGATAAAACACCCACAAAAGTGATAATTTTTTTTTTGTATAAAAGAAAATAATAAAAATAGTTATCACAAATGTGGTAAAAATACCTTTAACTGACAATTGTAGTAAAAACACACACAAAAGTTATAAATCACCCATAAAAGTGATAAGTTTTTTTGTTATAAAAATAACCTATAAAGTTGTAAAAACACCCTTTAATCTGATAAATTTTAGAGGTATGATACCGACTTTTTTTAGTGGTACCGTAGTCAACTCCAACATTGATATTAACACTAAAGAACAAAAATCCATCTGAATTAGTCTTAACTATTAAATTTTAAAAAAATGCTATTTAGATTAAAAATGTGGACTTAAAATGTAGATTTGATCAATTATAATCATTGAATAGATAATTAGTTCTAATAAATATTGAGATTCACAATAAAATATGATAATGATAGATGTAAGTTTGAACTCCTCTAGAGCCCAAAACCCTTTGGATCCATAGAAGGTAATCTAAGCATTTCATCTAGACATCATTTATTGGGTTCAAACCGGACCATGGCTATAGAGGCCCGAAACAAACGAACTCAAAATAGGAGCTAGATTGATGTTGACGAGCCTAATATAAGTACCAGCTCGGGGAACGGAAGCATGACACCAGTCCAGTCTGTCGAAGCTACAACATGACACGTATACAAGAGACAAGAGAATAATACCTGACAATTCTAATAAACAAAAACCTATTGGTAGTGGGGATGAATCAAATATTACAGCCAATAAGTAGTAGGTGCAAAAAAGTATTTGGGATTACAATCTAGTAATAAGATAAACACAAGGGAGACCACAGAATCAACAGAAAGAGATCAACAAGAAAACCCTAATGGTCAGATATATAAATAGCTAATGATCCAATAGTAACCTAGGTAATATTTTGTTAAAAGCTTTAAGTCAAACACCTTGTAACTGCAATTTTCTTCTCTAAGCAAATACAATTCTCAAGGAGCAAGAGTTTTCTTTACAGTGAATGTAATCTTAGTCCCTTGATTAGGGTAAATCACTCTCATTGTTGTCTTCATTTTACATATTACACCTAGCATACATTCTCTCATACATACATTCGTATACAAATTCTCTGGGTCCATCTCAAGCTGTTTTGTAATTCAATCCGATCAATTTCAAGAATCATTAAAATCAATAATGATTAATCAAATTTATATTTTAAAACCACATTTTAAACTCACGTAACAATACACTTAATCTAAAAAGTCAATAATAACCAGAAACTTCTTAAATCTAAATAGTGATTTATAAGGAACTTCTTTAGTCTTATCATCAGTCGAAGAATCACAAAGAAAACAACAAAGATCCATGTGAGGTGACAATATAGTCAGGGGCGGAGCTACATGTAAAGGGCTGGGGGCAGTTGCCCCACTGAATTTTGAGTAAAAGTCCATGTATTGTTATAGGTTCAAAACTTTAAAGAATGTTGTCCCCTCATAAATTCAAAAGTTTATATGTTACCCCCATAAATTCTTAGAAATTTATATAGTGCCCTAAATGTTTTTATTTTTGGTAGGTCAATAATGGTCTACTCGCTCCCTTAATTAATCTACGAAGACATATATTTTAATTGAGTAAAATAAATGTAAAATATCCTTACGCATACATATTTATCACAGACAATATCGTATGTATTGATATTGATTTCTTGATTTTCACGTAATAATTAAATCTTATATCTTAATATTTTTTGTTATATTTTTAGCTTAAGAATTCTTCATTTAAAAATAACTCTCAATTCAATCGTCTTTAACGAAGGTTCGAAAGGTCTTTTTTTTTTTAATACTATTTGGTTATGTTTTTTGCTCATATTTTTGCCCCCACTAAGATGGATATCTGGCTCCGCCCCTGAATATAGTATACCACGCGCGCGTGAGGTTGGCAACACACATCCCTAGGGAAAGAACAAGGAAGATCACTTGACGTTGTTCTACTTGGGGTCAAAGCACAAATACACAATCCTATGGTTGCATGACTAAATTGGGCCGCACACTTAGACTTGGGGAAGCAGAGAAAATGTACAATGATATTCTTACACGTACGATGAGGCTTTCACGAAAGTCATAGGAAGTTCACTTAGCCACTCGTGCAAGGTCTGAAACGAGACTTTCAGCATCCTTTTTCTCTCCTCAATCTTTTCTCTGTATTTACATGTGTCTATAATTCTATATTTGAATATCTATATAAAGGTCTTTCAAAAAAAAAATATATATATATCTATATAAAGGAGAAGAAGGAGAAGGCCATGGACGCAGGAACTGAAACACAGAAACACGTACCCTACCCTCTCTCCCTCTCTCTCCTCATCCACGACCTACCCTGCAGGTAGGCCAATCGGCCCAGTAGCATTAAATTTCTTTCTTTCATTGCTTACTACTTTTCCCTCAATTCTCAGTAGCAAAGGGCTTTCTGTATCTGTGTGTGTATCTCTCATAGTTACATTAAACATTTAAACATCTTTCATGTTTTCTAACGCCAGATACATACATATGAAGACGGGCAAGAAGGAAATGGAGAAAACCCAGAAGATTTCTGACGAGGAGGAAGGGGAAGCTTCAACTAAAAGAAACAATAAGAACAACATGTACCCATTTGTGACTCCTGTCAGAGGAACCATCAAACGCCGGATCTTTGCATGCTTCCTCTGTAACTTGAAGCTTGCTTGCAGACGTATTCTCCATGTGTTTTTTCCCCAAAAGCAAGACATGTAATCATAGTACTCTTCATCTCCTGTGGTTACTCCCGATCAATAAGATGAAAATCCTTTTTATTACACTTTCACTTGATTTCACTTAATATTAGATCACTATTCATATGGCGTAATTGTAATGAGGCTGTTTTTTTGTTGTGATTCATCTGTGCTAATAGGATTCCCATTTTTTTTTTTGAATACCATATTCTTCTCATAATTTATCTGACTATTTATTATTTGAGCAATGTTATTGAGACATAATTTAATGACGTAATTTGTTGACCTAATTTACTATAGCCTTTGAATTGACTGTGAATCCCATCAAACATTGAAACTTGATATTAATCAAATAATTTCAATGAAATTATATCATTAAATCAATAAATTATATCAGATTTCTAAGTCCAAATAATATTACTATGTTTATCAGTCTTCAAAATGCATAGTTATCAGTTACTGACCAAAATGGATTATAGTAATTTGCAGAATCGCTTGTGTTACTAAAAAAACAAACCCTTTTTAATTTGTGTCAACTTCGTCACTTATACCATTATGACCATATATATGTCAGAGAAAGGCTTAGAAACAAATCCTAATCTCATCTGTGTCCGATTCCTTAGTCGACGACAGTCCTCTCCTCTAACTACCTTTGTCCAAACATTACCACCCAACAAAGCCCCACATGCACTTAAAGTCAAAAAGCTTACTTTGTTTCTATTTTTTGTCCGACCAAAAGAAATAATCCAGTTGGATAATATATATATACTAATTATTTTTCATGTCTAAGACACTATGTAATAAACAAAAAACGCCAACTATACTTGTGTAGACATTGCATAACAAATAAAAATTTAAATCTAGTTAAGGTTCATACCAAAAAACACTACGTAATACTAAAAAATAAAAATGTCAAGAAAATCAGCAAAAAGTCTAATTTTTATGATTTAATTTGATTAAGTATTGGATAGAAAAATAACAATTAATAATAATTTTCAACTAAAAATAGACATAATTGTGAGACGTTCTAAGTTGCAAAAAGTAAAAGTTGTTTTTATATATTGGGGATTTAAGATTTTTTGTACATTATTATATAGATAATTTTTTTGTTATGATAATAGAATTCAATAAAAATGTATATGTTTTAAAAAATAAATAAAATTAAAACACGAAATCACTTAGGCGGGCAGAAGTAATACCGATAAGTACATATGTAACTATGTTTTTTTTGTCAGATTATCCGATATTCGAAAGTTATTTTGGACTCTTACTAATCCGAATTTGAGCCGGATAAAACCACAAGGACGACAAAACTCTTCCTACCGAACGCATTTACATTCCTAAAACTTAAACTCAAGACCTTAGTTAAACTAGAATATGTAACTATTGTATACAGCTAAATAAACGTATCTACCTTCAAGCGAGGTCTTGGTTGAAAATGAGCACACATGGTTATATGAGTGGGGCCCAAACCTACAAGAAGCCCAAAGTCTCAATTAACAGGGCACGCCGAGCCCTTGCTACGTTGCACGCCTTACGATGCACACCTTTCTTTTAGGTATCATAATTTTTGTGTGGGAGAAAAAAAATTAGTAATAATTTTCAACCATTAGATCAAAATAGACATAATTGTGAGATTATTTGAACCATTGAAAACAAAAATTATTTTGGCTCCGTTTGGTAACGTTTCCGTTTTTTATTTTTTAAAAATGAAAAACAGAAACCAAAAACTTTTTTTTTTTTGTTTTTGAAAATCGCTTCTCGTTTATCAAACGATGACAGAGACGAAAAACATAAACAGTTACCAAACGAGTTTTTTTTTCTTGTTTTCTCTAAATATCAAAATAAAAACGAAAAACGAAAAATTTAAACCAAACGAGACATTTGTTTACATTTTAAATTTTAAATTATATTATATTTTATTATATAGATTAAGGTTAATTACACTAGAGGTTCTTAAAGTATGAAGTTTGTCTCATTTTGATTCTCAATAATTCAAATGTATCATTTTAGTCTCTGAATTATTGAATATGTTTTTATATGGTCTTTCAAGTAGACAACGTCCAGATTGCTAAATATTTTTTTTATCATAAACTTATCACGTAACAGCTAAATATAGACAAAAAATAATTTTGATAGTTCTTAAAAAAAATTGGGTAGCTCTTAACAAAAAAAAAAGTGTAATATGGGTAACTTTTGAACAAAATTTGGATAGTTCATGATCAAAATAATGTAATTTAGGTAAGTATTTAACCAAAATTTGAGTAAAAATTAGGTCAAGAGTTATCCAAATTATTTTTTTGTCCATATTTAAGTATCATGTGACAAGTTTATGATAAAATATTATTAGCAATATAAACACTGTCTGCTTAAGGGACCATATAAAAACACTAGTCATACCCGTGCTTGAAGACACGATAAAACATAAGATTTGAGTGTTCAAAAAATTAATTATATTATACAAAATAGTAAATTTTTATTTCTTTGTTTATTTGATTACATTATTTAAAATTAATTTCTACCTATTACTTTCTTAAAAACAACGTTAATTTTCTCAATATGTTTAACCAGACAAAATTTTCACAACATGTATATATTATCGTGTATGGACAAAGAATGAAATAAAAACTGTGTTAAACTATAAATTAAGTATGTCATAAAATTGGGTGATGTGATTTTTTTTAGGGGGGGAGGAAATATGCTTTTTTTTTTTTTTACCCCGGGTTAGCGATGCATGGAGCATTGCCCATAGGGAGGAAATATGTAGGGGATAAATTCAACTCCTTATGTGTTTTACTATATAGATGTGCTAGCAATTGTCCATATCTAAATACACTATTTGATAAACAAAAAATCATGAATAATTGTTGATGTTTGACAACCTAATCTTTTTTTCTTCCCTGAACTACGATAACCTAATCTTTAGCTATTCCTCAAAGCATTGATGCCCAAATTTCTAACTTAGTGCATAATTAATTCCAAAAACATAGAATAAAACTACTACATTAAAAAATAAATTTTTTGAAACCACAAAATTCATTATCATGCATTCCCAACATCAACATAATCCAATTTCGAAACTCAGAATAAATCACCTCAATCTTTTCTATAAAAACAAAATAAGAACAAACTAATCATTAACTTCATTTATAAACTAAAACCCCGCCTGAAATTAGAATAAAAAATAAATAACGATTTTATATAATCATAATCAAATAGAAACAACTATTCAATGGTAGTGTGTTGCTTTCAAGACATGAGCTTCTATTAGCTTTGAAGAGAAAATCTAGCCCAAATTCGTACAGGTCCAATTAAAAAAGTCTTTGCCAACTACAAATAAGAAATCAAAAGCATAATATTCACAAAGATCTAAAATTCAGTACTCGGTATCTTTAAGCAAAGAAATCATTAATTAATAGTTCTAGCATTATATTATGACAGACTGAAGTAATGCAATTTTGTACGACTTTAATAAACGAAACACATTTCAAGTACTCATCAACCTTTAACAAAAAAACAAGGTTAGAAATAGTATTAAGTTCTCCATCAGCATGGTTGGCATTGCTTTGGCATTGTTATGACAATTAACTTCATTACTTCACAATGATCATGTTAAGCAAATTTTTTTCCAGTCATAATGGTCAGAGAGGTATTAAAAAGTACCATTTGACGATACTTGTTTGAAAGCATTACATGACAAAAAAAAAATTGCCAAAATAAACAAATTGAAACCATTAAAGAAGAAAATGGAAAGAATTTTGAAAAAAAAAATTCATAACGTGCATATCTAATTGAGTTGAACTTTCCTTCGACCATTTAGGCTAAATAATCATCACATCAAATCAAGTGTCAAGGCCAATTTTTTCAATCCAATTAAAATTTCAAATGAAGTGAGGAATAATTGAATCCCTTTTCCTATTTCTTTATTATCCCACAAATACATGTTTGAATATTTTGTTAAATCAATAATCGTTATTTTCATTGCACCACAACGTGGTAAGATATACATCACTATCACAACCAATTAGAATAAAGTAGACAACTACAATTTGTATTCTAGTTTAGTGCCAAAAAAGGAGGGGAGGGGAGGGGTGGGGTGGGTGGATACATATTCACATTAAGATAAATTTATCTCGCAAAAAATGTACATATAACATAGATTATATGTGAATTCAAAAAATAATAGCAACAACACACATGTACCAAACTTATCTATTGAAAAGTCAAATATAGCAAAAACACACATGCGTTTCCATATAACAAAATCTAATAGTAGAACAAAAAAAATACACAGAGACAAAGAGAACAAAACTTGATTGTGTAAACCCAGTGCCAAGTTGAGCATAGCGTAAGAAGAAAGCCTTTGCTCTTTTGTGCCTCTTTCCTCAAGTCTTCCCAACCCTGTTCCTCTAATATCTCCATATCAGCTCATACAAAGTTTTGCAGCAGAAAAACCAAAAAACAAAAATATAAGATAGCAGTGGGGAAGATGTCAGTAAAAAACATCATGGGTTTATGCATGATATACTGTCACGTCCCGAATTTCCACAAACTCGGGGAGTGAGGGAAAAAGAATAAGAAAAGTAAATGAAAGGTTATTAGGTTGGATAAATTGGTTTCTCATTCATTTCTCACGTTTTTTCAAAGTTTTTCAAGCCATTTTTCTTCCATTTTTAACGTATTCCTTTAAGGTTTCTAAACCTTCCCTTTTGACACCATTCCCACCTATTTGAATTGTGTTTTTCACACTTAACACATCTTTTAATTTTTTTCATAAAATTTCGACATAACCTCCTTTATTTTTCAAGCACTTTTTTCATCTAATTTTTATAATATTTCATAAGCTATCACAATCCATCTTCACTCGGTGGCCACAACCCATGTAAATTAAACATACATCCCTTATTCTTAACATATATATATATAATTGTCCAAATATGCACATAAGATGCTCATTAAATAAAAACATCTCAAATGTCAATTGGGTTTACACCCTTACACTTAAAAATGGCCGAAGATCTATAATCCATTACTTTTCCAAATTAAAATACAAGTCATTTGAACTTATGCCCATACATACAAAATATGCCCCAAGGACCAAATATTCATTCAAGCTCCTTTTCTCTCCTTCCTTTAAGACTTCCTCAAGTCTCAAGTACCGGGAGCCTCATCTGTAATATGATATCCCACGAATGGGTTAGCTCAACTGCTGGTATGACAAAGTGCTAGTACAAGGAACAAATTTAAGGCGTGACATGTGCAAGTGTACATTTTAAATGCTATAACTCCGTAATCCCTCAATGCTATGTAATGTCAATATGCATGACACACCCATGTAACTCTATGTCACCCATGTCTCGCTTTACAGTCCGCCCCCGTCAGCCTGCGAGGATCATCATTGGCAAGATTTTGGGTTTTTCACTACAGGTTATACACCCTCATAATGCATAGCATCAAGTGCTCAACTCACACTATGTTCCAATGATTTATGTATGCCAAGATGCCTTGATTTTTCTCAATGTGAATTGTATGAAACATTTCATCAAACACCTTGTCTACATGAATGTAAAACCCTATTCAATGGATTGAATATATGATTAAGCTTTATATTAATTATTTTCACAATTTCTCAAAGAAACTACAAATACACAAACTACCAATTCATCATAACTCTCAAACCACAAGAGTTTATCTACATGAACATAAGGTATAATATAATAATTCAACACATAAGCAATATACACCTTTACTATAATAACAAATTGTCAAGAAACTCAAAGAACACAAAAGTACTTAAACCACTAATTCTAAGTTTTCAAATAAATTACCAACTAAATAATTTTCTAACATCAAGTAAACACCTAAATTATTCACTCAACACATAGGAAGGCAAAAAAACTTAAATCTATTCTCAACTTAGTAAAATATCATACCTACAATAGTTTTTCTCAAACCAAGAAAGTTGTGTTCACTTTATAGCCAAATTGACCAGTGAGAATATAGATCTTGTTGAGAGAAACAACTTCTTAGAAGGAAGTCTTGCAAAAATCTTGGCCTAGGAATAAGTTTTGATGGCTAGAAGCTTGAATAACCTAGGTTTTTTCTTCCATTTTTCTCCAAAAACGTGTACTGACGATTCCCAGCTGAAAAATTAATATTTTTACACTAAAAGGTCTTTATTTATAGTGGAGGGCAAAGGTACAAAATGACACTTTTGCCCTTGATGAATCCGGGACCTCGTTACACTACAACTTGGCTCAAAACGCCTCAATTCGACATTCTATTTTATCCAAAGTTCTTAAAATTATTTTAAATGAAAATTTTTGAAAAAATATATTTTCACTAGTGGTTGAGTTTGGCCAGTCCCACTTAGGCCAACCGAGATGCCTTTTTTGTCCAATTTTTAAAACTATTTTCGTTTAGGCTCATATTTACACAGTAAGTGTATTTTAATATTCTAAATATGTTTTTCTTCTATGACATACTTAAATTATGCTATTAAACATGACTTATGCTTAAATGATGCATTTGTAGTGCCCTACCAGCAAATGATGCATGAATAGTGCCCTACTGGTAAAACAAAAAAAATTATTTTCATTTTTCAGAACTCTACATATACAATACAAATATACAAAAAAAAAACACAAAAACATATTTATGTATAGGAAGCACATTTTATGCCTAACGGTCATGGGAATGAGGAATCCTTAAAGTAATCTACCCAATCCATCATTATAACCCACTACAATCTTAACAAAAGAAAAGAAAAAAAGAAATCTACCTAATTCAACTCATCAATATTTCAAGATCACAACCACTGTACACAAAATACTCAATACAATATTCAACTTTTCAAACAAATTATTGAAACTAAGCAACTCTTACGATCCCGCCAAGATTCAAACCAAATACACAACCATAAAAAAATTAAATCATCACAACAAATATTCTTTAAATCAAATTGTCAGAGTAGTTCTGCTCTGTCAAGTTACCATAGAATCAAAAAAAAAAAATAGTGTTTTCGTTTACATAATAGATGTTCACGTTGAATTACAAATGGGACGAACTTCAAATGCCTAGGGTTTTGCAAGAAATAACTGAATGAAAAATAAGCATCAAAGAAAAATCTCAAAACAACCATCAAACCAATAATCAAATTTTAATTCAAGTATCGAAATTCAAAAGATTTGTAATTAAGGATTTTCAAGGAACTAATCGAAATTCAAACTGACACATGTTTGAAATAATAAAAAGGGTGCATAATAGAAATTTTCAAAAGAAAAGCACCTTCTTTTGTTTACCCATTCTTCGCCATTTCCCAAGTTAAAATGAATCGAGTTTTTCAACATACACCCAACTTTACTAAGAACTTCCAATTGCAATAGACAAACTAAGAACTTTAAAAGCATATTTAAAATTGCATATCAAAACAAACTAAATTTTGCCAAAACCAAAAAAAAAAAAAAAACAACAACAACAAAGATGTAATCCTTAGCAGAAAAGCACCAAGGGCAACTGCTAGAAGACATACTGATTAATCCTAATTAATGCATAATTTAATTAAGTTAATAGGTCAATTATGTTAGTTAAACAAAGTTAAACTAATCGAAATTGACCTATTAAGGTTAGTATGTGAATTAGGGATAATGCATTAACTGTTGTTCTTTTCAGGGTTTTATGCATCGAAACTACAAACTACCAGGGAGCCAATTGTAAAAAAACTACAAACTCTAAGATGACAATTATTAAAGCTCTAAACAAAAAGAGATTAAAGTAATTCAAATATCATCTTTTGGAAGCTTGTGGATGACAACTTTTGGAAGCTTGTGAATGACAACTTTTGGAAGATTGTGAATGTCATCCCTTGAGCTTGTGAATGGTATCTTTGGGGTTTGTAAATGTTATCCCTTGGGGGTTGTAAAGGTTTTGCCTATAAATACCACCCCTTTGTGGCTTGTAAAGGGAGAAGTTTTTGCTAGAGTTCTTGGTTGTAGACATCCTTCCATATTGTTATTGCTTTCTTTGTATGCTTACTAGCTTTTCTCTTGGTTGTGGAAAACCCTCCAAGTTTGTATTATTTTCTTTGTATTGTTACTTTCATTTATGATATTATCATCCCTTGGTTGTGGAATACCCGCCAAGTAGTATTGCTTTCTTTAATTGTGTTATTATCTCTTGGTTGTGGAATACCCGCCAATTAATTATTGCTTTCTTTTAATTCAAGTCTTGTTTTATTTTACTTCCATTGTTGGAGCTTCTTTCTTCCCTTAGAGGAGTGAAACTCTTCCACTTTTTTAGAGCTTCACCGAATCCGTGAAGGGTGGAACGTGATTCACTCATTTTTTGTCGAAGATCGTTTATATTGATGCATTTCGTTTATGCTTAGTTCTAATATTTATTTCTTCATAATGTCTTCCCATTTAAATGTTGTCTTTACTTTAAATATGAGTAGCTAAGTTTTTTGTTGGCTAATCCAAGGGAGACCTCCTCTTGAGTATACCATTTCAACTTCTTGTCTTTCCTCCTTTCGGTGTACGATAGTTCGGTTTGACTGGATTGAGAGTGGATGTGGTTGTGAGTCCTTGATATCTCGTAGGCCTGGTCACGGGTTATGCTTGGATCCTCATCATCTCGTCTCTAGCTTCCCACGAATCAATCGTTCATCTATGCACAAGTAGAGGAAGGTTTCGAGTTGAATTGAGATTCCCATTGGAATGACCTCTTTGAATTAACCAACACTTGTTTTCATTTTATTATCACAACTCAACCCACCACCAAATTCCAAAACAAAAATGATTTTACATTTTTCTTTAATAAAAATCATCTTCATAATGGTTCACTTCCTTCCTTGAGGAGACGACATTGGAATACTTTTCCAAGTAAAACACGATCCAAGAAAGTCTCCTTGCGATTGGGGAGCACTTTTGTTCACACATACACACACACATTTCATTCATCCCATTTCCCTTTTCTCCTTGCCCTTTCTTTTGACATCGTCCCAAGGGAGAATGACACTCTTCCTCACACATACATCATACATACATCAAGGGAGATGTTAGTAAGTTAGGAACAGCAGGGAAAAATATCAATCATTTTTTACGCCGTTGCCGGGGAAGGCAAGCGTTGAACCTAGAAGGTGATTTTCGGACAACGGAGGTAAGTCTCGTGATGTTCATCATGGGCTGAGGTACGTTGATCCTTGTATATACTTTTGTTGTTTGCATTTTTTAGATAGTTTGTTATATGTGGAGTCGGGACGAACAAAACCGACTAGTTAGACAACACTTGGACCCCAATATGAACCTTGAACTAGACCTACCCGAGGATGCGGGTGACAATTTTGATGATGTTGGTGCCAATCCTAATGTCCAGGAGGATGGGAGATTGTAACAACCTGGAAGGCCTAACCCTCGAGTGCATTTTCCCCCACCTAGGAATGAGGGGAATAACATCCCACCTGACCCTTCGACTAGGTCAATGAGATATTTCCTTCAACCAACCCGATGCATCACACCCTCATGCATTCTTCTTCCAGTCCAAGCTCATCTCTTCATAGTCAAACCAGGGATGTTGAACTTACTTCCCGAATTCCACGGAATCGAGGATGAGAACCCTTATTCACATATAAGGGATTTCGAAGAAATAGTTGCAACTTTCACCCCTAATCATATTATGGAAGAAATTGCTAGGATGAAATTATTCTCATTCTCCTTGAGTGATAAAGCAAAGACTTGGCTTCAGTCCTTAAGATCTCGAACTGTGACAACTTGGGAAGAAGCAATCTCCGTGTTTTTTAAAAAATATTTTCCGGTGCACAGAACCACCACCCTTAAGAAGCAAATTCAAAATTTTTCGGAGAATCCCAACAAACAATTTTACCAATGCTGGGAAAGGTACAAAGAGTTACTACAGTCCATTCTACATCATGGTTTTAAACCATGAAAATTGGTTAGTTTCTTCTATGAAGGAATTACACCGGGCCATCGACAGTTTATCGACATGATGTGCAACGGGGAATTCTTGAACAAAGAACCCGACGAGGCATTGGACTATTTTGATACCTTGTCCAAAAATTCACAGTCATGGCACATCACTGATCCTATCGATGTGCCAAGATCTTTGCCTCAGGGGAGTGGCCAACGAAAAGGGGGAGGGATTTATGAGCTAAAAGACCGGGAAGACCTACTTTCACAAATTTCCAAATTGTCTAGGAAAGTAGAGAACCTTGAGGTGAATAGAAGAAGGAAAGTGTCTCAAGTGTCAAGAACTGAGGAGACTTATTCTATTTGTGAGAATGTTGAGCACTCTACATCGGAGTGTCCGAGCATTCCGACGCTTAGGGAAGCATATCAGGAACAAGTCCATGCCTTAAACCAACCGAGGCAATCATTTTCTCCATATTCTAACACTTACAATCTAGGGTGGAGCAACCAACCTAACTTTAGTTGGAGAAATGAGAACCCTATTCCCCATGGGTCCAATGCATATTCATCTCCTGTGCCACCTAAACAAGGTCAATACCCGAGTCATGGGCAAGCGTCTAGCTCCCAATACCCACGGACAAATCTGCAAGGGTATCAGTCGACACCACCATAGTAGAATTTTTCACAAAATCCTCCTCCACAAGGCTTTTCTAATCAAGGACCATCAAATCCATCCACCTACCAACCTCCCCATAAGAGGAACTTGGAGGATGTACTTTACAATTTCATTCAAAGCCAAACCACATTTAACAAGGACATTTCGACCCAACTCACCAAGATCACTAATGCCATTGAGTTGTCTCAACAAGAGAAGGGGAAATTCCCCGCTCAACCCCAAGAAAACCCCAAAGGCCAACATATGGTTGAAGTAGCCTCACCCACCCAAGAGAGTTGTGAACAACTCAAGGTAGTTCACCACTCTTCGAAGTGGCAAATAATTTGAAAAGACCGTGGTGCCAAAGGTCGCACCCAAGGCCCCACTTCCAATACAAGGAGAAAGTGAGGGTGAGGCCAAGGAAAGTGTGGCCGGAAAAGGTGAGAAAGGCGAAAATAGAGATGAAGTTGTAAGTGAAAAAGAAAATGTGATAGATGAGAATTTGTTTATTTCTTCTATGTTTACCCTTTTTCCCCATCGTTTGAAACCACCTGTCAAGGTGGCTAATTATACTGACATTTTAGAGATGTTCAAGCAGGTGAAGATCAACATCCTCCTCCTTGATGCTATCAAGCAAATACCATCTTGTGCAAAAATTTTGAAGGATCTATGCATGGTAAAGAGGAGGTTGAATGTTTGAAAAAAGACATTCTTGACCGAGCAAGTGAGCTCCATCTTGAGGACCAATACTCCTCCGAAATTCAAGGATCCCGGCTGTCCAATAATTGTCATAACCATAGGGAATTGTCGGGTGGAGCAAGCTTTGCTTGACTTGGGAGCAAGTGTCAATCTACTCCCCTACTCAGTGTATCAACAACTTCAACTTGGAGAGTTGAAGCCCACTTCAATTACACTCCAACTGGCGGATCGTAGCATCCGCACACCAAGGGGAGTAGTGGAGGATGTCTTAGTTCAAATTGATAATTTTTACTTCCCCGTTGATTTTATTGTCTTAGACACACATCCCGTAGCTAATTTGAGCTCCCAAATTCCCGTTATTCTTGGACGACCTTTTCTTGCTACATCTAATGCCGTGATTAATTGCAGGAATGGTTTGATGAAATTGGCATTTGGGAACATGACTATGAAGCTGAATGTGTTCAACCTAGCAAAACAACCGGGAGATGACGAGAAAATGAACAAGGTAAATCGAATTGACATCTTGGTCGAGGGGCAAATGGAGTTGGAAGAATGTTGAAATGGAAGGTGGAACAAATTGTTGACTTTGAGGAATTGGAAAAGCAAGAGGAGAATGAAGACTTGAAGGGGATCGAAAGTTGGATTCTCACCTTTGAAGAGCTACCCAAGCAAGAAAAAAAAAATTCCGTCAAAGGAACAAAAGCCAAAACCAGAATTGAAGCCGTTACCCTCCCACTTGAAATATGCCTATCTTGGCGAAGGTGAGACGTTCCCAGTAGTCATAAGCTCAACCCTGAAGGAGGAATAAGAAGAAAAACTCTTGGAGTTGTTAAGGAGACGCAAGGGAGCAATTGGATGGACTATTGCAGACATAAATGGGATTAGCCCTATCATGTGCACCCATCGTATCTACCTCGAGGAGGATTCTAAACCCTCCCGACAATGGTTGATCTTGGTGGCTGGGCATCGCGATAGAGGTTGTTCTAAGGAGAAGAGAGTAGGGAGAGTGTGGGAGATAAAAAAGTAGAGAGGGGGCAGAGGGTTGAAAGCAAAGAGAGGGGATTAGGGAGAGAATTAGTAGCTTTAGGGAGAAATAGAGAGCGCATGAAATTAGTACAAAGAAGGGGTGAAGGCAATTGCATTCATCACAGTCTTATCCACATACACCATTATAGGTGAAGGAATTATATAATCTAGTGGAAACAAAATAACAACTCCATCTGTAGTGGCATCCTTTGAAACTCCAATAATTTCTTCTGTAAGAAGATCCTCTAAGATCAGCTTATCAAAAGCACCTATTGTAGGATGAGTAGAACTTTTAGGTTCATCAACGACATCTAATTTATGTTCATCATTCAATTAAACTGGAACTTGTAGTTGTGGAGAAATTTCTTGGGACAAAACTTGTTCAACTATTTGTTAATGATCAATCCATTGTTGTGTGGAATGAATCCATTGATGCTTGGAGCAAATCAAGCTTAACATTACAGGCTTCAAGTTTGACAAGTAATTCAGAATTGGTAACCATCTCAATTGAAGAAGTAACATGAAAAGTTGTAAAAAAAATTAGGATCAAATTATACTTTTTGAAAATTTTGGGGCTAATATGTAATTTTTGAAAATTCTTGGGCTAAACTATAATTTTAGAAACTTTCGGTGCAAAAATGTAATTTCTAAACTTTCGTGCCCAAAGTGTAATTTTAGAAACTTTTGGGATCCAAAGTGTAATTTCTAAAACTTTTGGGGGTTGAATGTATAATTTCAAAAAATTTAGGGGTCAAATCTATAATTTCAAAAATTTCAGGGTTATACGATTGAATTTTTTTTTTTTTTGCAGGACAGCAAGATGGGTTTTTAGAACTAGAATAAAGGGCTGAAACACAAGATGTCAAACAAGTCTCAAAAATACAACGACAATCGAGAATGATCGAAGTTGCGCTCTGATATCAAATTGATATAGATCGAGAAGGATTAGAAATCACAGAATAGAAAGAGAAGAAAAAAGAAGAGGGGGTGGAAGGGGTTTGTCTTATTCTCGTAAGCAATCAGTGAAGAAACACATAAATTCTCCACAGAGAACCACTTTTTATTATATAACTCACTCTAATTAAAAATAGTTGTGATTACACCATTATTTATAAGCCAAATCCCCTACTAAAAAAATTATTTTCCTACTAAAATACTAAAAGAGTTTCATGATCAAACTCTCAAATTCCTAACCTACTAAAACTCTATAATAATTCCCTAATCAAACTCTAATTAATACTTCTAGTCAAACAAAAATTCTCTAATTAATAAAATAATACTAAAATAAATATCAAAATTCAATTATTAAATTTAAGCTCATTCAATCCCTTCTCATTTTTTGTCAATGGCATTTACTCTAGAGACCCACTGGTGGCACTATGATTGCTAGGTTTGAAGTGAGGTGTCTGGACATCATAGGAGATTCGAAGTTGGATATAATTTGTTTATTGCCTACAGAGGTTTCCTAGGCCTAGATTTGCCACTAGGTCACGCTACTTCATTAATGGAAAGTAAAATCTTGACTTCAAGTTCCCAGTTGTAAATGTGTAGCTCAAGGCACAATAATGCACAATTAACAAGAGTCATTCCCCTGTTGTCAACTCATCTGGTGGCCATGTTTTCAATCCAAGTCAAATGCTTTTGAATATAAATAACCCCCTAGATCTCATATCAAAGGTATGCAACCTTGACCAATATTCGGATTTTGCCAATCACCTTCTCTCATACACTTTTTTTTTGGGAGGGGGAGGGGGCTTGAATCATTGACCTCAAGAAGATAAAATTTTTACAAGACAAGAAATATCATTGGACCAAAGACCCATTGGTTCCTTCCCTTATACACTGACTTGAGTGTTGAATGGGAAATGTCAGATACATATCTGGCTCCTTTCTAACATTCTCTGTTGTTGCAAGTTCATTCCATAACAACATCTCTAGATACCCTTTTTTGCCGGGATCACCCTCGGTATCACCATCCTTTTATATTGTCGGAATTTGCCCTTGCAAATAATCTACAATAGACATAAGAGTGATTGGTCTCAAAATCCATCAAGAAAACCCAAAAATATTTATTGGGTATATAGAATTGGGTGCTAGGGCTAGATGGCTAGTTTTTTTTTTTGGCATACTGTCACATTCGGTCAGTTATATCCATAGCTAATCGACTACTTTTATTTGAAAAATTGTTGCAGAATGCAATTTTGAATAGCACATACCAACCTTTTGAGAAGTGTGCGTACACTAAAACTATGTCGTAATTGAACTAGACGTTATTCCCAACGAGCTTAAAATTCATCCGAGTTATGAAGTCAATTACTCATATGAACTTCTTGATCTTTAAAGTTCATCAAATCCTCCAACCTTCTTAAGACTTGAATTGCGTTGTGATCTTCAAAATTTAAGTTGATCAATAGTACAAATTATGCAATTAACAATTTAAAATTTAAAGCTTAATAGAGCTACGACAACATAAGTCGGCTTTTTCTGGGGAAGAGGATGAAGTTGGCCCTTGCAGAAATGGACGCACATGTCACGGAAACTAACTTGGGGATCTACCAGAACCTTTTCCATGATTTGGCTATGAGTAACTTGACTCCTAACTCAGCGACCTCCTCTTAGGTAATCCTAGCTAGTGATGATACACAAAATTGTCTTCGTGCAAGATCAACAGTTAAGAATGTGTAAGGGTGTGATTAATGAGCAATTAACAAACAATCAATGACAAAACAGTAAATAATAGATCAACACAGAGATTTATAGTGGTTCGGTCCGAGTGACCTTTGTCCACTCTCGGGAACTGCAGCGGTGGCCTGGTGCTCTTTATTGATGAATAATAGTCACCAGAGAGTTTATTCCGGAGATTTACAGTGCTTTGAGGGAAGGAGAGGGATATGTGTAGAGAGATGTGTGTGATCTGAAGGTGTAGAGGTCTCAAGGAGATGATCATTTTGTCCCTTTATGTGGAGAGAGGCTTACATTACATAGGTTCTCTAAGGCGGTGACATGAGGGAGATGACTTCCACCATTTTGGTAAGTGTAGTTATGGTAGGATGTAATCTTCGTATCCCGTCATTCTCTCCCTCATGTTCCTATTCAGTCGGAAAAGGACACTCAACTACATTGGGCTTGGTCTTGTATCTGGACTTGTCTTGAGCATTCTTGGACTTGTATTGGAGTCAAGTGGCGAATGAGAGGACAAAGGGGCAAGCCAACGTCCACTTGGAGCCATATGAACGGCGCCCCTTGGACCTTGATACGAGCCTTTTGGTTCTTTTGGACTTCCTGGGTTGACCCAACTCGATTGAACTTTCTTTAGACTTTTTTGGTTTATTTAAATTGGGCTTGACCCAGTCAAATTTGGGCTCATTAGCTAGACCTCTCATTTCTTAGAATAAACGAGATCATCGCCTACGAGAGCGACTGAATCTGCCTTGGACTTTATCTTTGTTTCTATAGGATCTCGACGTCTTTCCTGTAGTTTTCTCTTTCTGATAGGCAGGGGAAGAAACCATAGAGGGAAGACTTTAGAGTAGGACTCACTTCGATAGAGGATTCGGAGTTTATTCCAACTGTTCTTCGAATTTGGGTTTGATTCTTGAATCACACAACTCGAGTGACAACGGGTTCAATTTCAATTTGATTCTTGGGTGATGTGACACGGATCGTGCCTAAATTAATGTTAAATTAGAGTTAAACGAGAATCACTACTTCATGTCGTGTTCGAGTTTACGGAAGTTGAAAACCAAATACATGAACTCAATTATTGTTCGAGTTTAAATTGGTGAATATTTTTTGTCCAAATTTAATCCATATTTTAGATATCTTTATTGCAAGTATCAAATATTTTAAGAGCGCTGCTAGTTTGACTTAATTTACTAACATAATTTTTTAACTTAATCATTCATAATTATTGAATCGACAATGACCCCAATATTTTGTTAAGATCCACTATCAATTATAATGGTTGTAATGAATTCATCAATAAACTATGTTAATAAATTAAGTTTGAATAATATTTTTAATTGCGATTCTGATTGATTCGCTGAAATTGCGCTACTACTCATGAAAATGATAGGTAAGGGGATTATGTTTGACTGTTCCTAAGTCGAGGGGGTCACTGTATCATGTGAAATCAAATACTTGCACGTCTATAAATTACGTAGGAAAGTTATAGGAAGATGCCTATGGTGCGACACTTTACACATCACTCCCACCTCTCTCTCTCTCTCTCTCTGGATTCAAAATGATCCACGTAATTATAGTTCCATAATAGCTTGTCTGGACTTTTTTTATTTTCACGAGTAATGTTATTTGGGAGTAAATATTGAATACAACGGTGATACTATATCACAATTGATGATATGGTATCACCAATCAATAATAAAATCTTAAATGAAAAAGGTGAACCCCACTTTGATTTACATGACATAAGGGTGTGAAGTTATTTGCTTATATGACAGGTTAGTTATTAATTTTTGTGGGGTCTATATGCTTATTTGTTTTAGTATTATTAGTTGGTAATACCACATTACCTTGCTACGTGATATCACCGTTGTAATGAATATTTTCTCGTTATTTGGGACTTGATTACGGTACTCAAGTAATACTTTTGGTACTGTACTTTTAATTTTTATAATTTTAATGATATTTTATAATATTTATTGGTCATTTTACAATAAAAAAATTTATCATTTTTATCAATGATTACCATTGTTTTGAGTGTTTTTATTACATTTGTGGTAATTATTTTTACCACTTTTCTTTGGAACAAAAAAATTTACTACATTTATAGATGTTTTACTACATTTATTGGCATTTTTATCAGTATTGTGATAATTACTTTTAACTATTTTTTAGGGTACCATAACTGTAATAAAAATATCTATAAATATGGTAAAAATGCCCACAATATGAATAAATGTGTACAAGTAATGTCACCTCTAGTTAAATGATATTATTTGGATCTAATTTACTAATTTAATTTATTAAAATTCTTGCATTATCTGTAAATTTTATTAAACATTAAAATTCATGTTAATCCACTAATTATAATGACAATTACATCATTAACTCGTTAGATTGTTTTAATTTTTTAGTTTTTGCTTACAACAGTTCCTCTATCTCTTATTGATCCATGTGATCACCTTATTAGTTTTCCCTCGTATCACCCTTCCAACGAAAAATAGTCATTGTAATGGTAATATCACGTTAATATTAATAATATGGTATCATTAATTAATAATATCTAAATAAATAAATAAAATAAATATTATATACATTAATAATTACTTATCTATGTAAGGTAATAACTACAAACAATAAACAATAAAATTAGATAAATGTTATAGAGACTTAATGATGTGACTTTAATATAATAATTAGATTAATTGTAATTTTCAATATTAGATATAGTCCACAATCAATTCAATGATAGTATTGAATTAAGTCCTTAAATTATATTCTTAAATTAAATCCAATAAATATTTTCCATAAAATTATAAGTAATACTTTATATTTCAAATTTGTGTTATTTCCATACAACCCAGTTGAGTGGGTTTACGACCAACCTTAACTTGACCATTTGAAAAATAAATTCCTCGCCACCATCTCTCTCCCTCTCTCTATCTCATACCCCACTTGAGTGGGTTTACGAATTACCACCAGCATCTAACTCGACCTTGTTGAAAAGAAAGTACGTCATAAACTCGACCGAGTCGACCCTGTTGAAAAGGAAATGCCTCACGACGACCTCTCACTCTCTCTCTATCTCATACCCCACTTGAGTGGGTTTACGAATTACCACCAGCATCTAACTCGACCATGTTGAAAAGAAAATACGTCATAAACTCGACCGAGTCGACCCTGTTGAAAAGGAAATGCCTCACGACGA
>CM042196.1:5571422-5581783 GCA_023539305.1 Ilex asprella
TAGAGGTCTGAGCTTGTTTCGGTTGAGATTATTTTTGGTATCATCAGCTGCCCCCCAGCCCTTGGGATAAGCTGGCTTTGACAAGGGCTGAGCTGTTGTTATCCGTGCTTGACTAAAGTGTGGCTAACCACTGCTTGTACGTGCCTGGTGTCCTCTTGGCAGCTCCTGTTAATCATGGGTTCCTTGATTCCCGTGTACGTTTCAGTTTGTGTTCCCCAGACTTTAAATGTTCAAACTGCTGTTAGAACCGTTTTCCTACTGTTCACCTTCTGCTCCAGCCTTTGGTTTCCTTTTCCTCCCATTCTCAGATTTTCCGGTCTGTGGGCTTTCCCCTTTCTTGCTCACGATCCCGATTTTCTAGGTTCGATTTGAAGCTTCGTGTTATTCCACTTCTTCGAATTTCTGCCTGGGACCGTTGCTCGTTGTTCTTTCCGAATTAGGTACGTCTCCTTACCCCGGTCTCTAGCTTTCTCGTTCTGGATCCCTCGAATTTGAGGTGGTTATTGCATTTTTGGGCTTTTCGGTTCTTCTATTTCTGGAGTCGGGATTTTTGTCTGTCGCCCCTTCCTCACTTTGTGGATTGGGATTCTGTTGTGCGGATTCTTGCTTTCGCAAGTTACTGTGCTGACCTTAGGATTGTTAGAGAGTGTCTGATACACCCTCCTCCCCTTTATCGCTCTTTCAAACTCCCCTTTTCTTGCCCAGACATAACTGTTTCTTCCGAAGCCACCCGTTCCTCTGTCTCCCTCCTAGGGGATAGGTCTGCCGATGAGGATACCGACTTAGGGGACGTAGGTTTGGAAATTGACAATTTTCCTGGTGTTGAGGCTGTGGATTCCGTGGTCGATACCGGGGAACCCCCCTCCACCTTTTCCCCCTGCCTCCTAAGCCTGACAAAGGCAAAGGCAAGGTAGGTGGAATCGGGGTTATTGACAGCTCCTCGTATCTAGGGGCCGCCTACAAGCATGCCAGGCTCGAGGGCCCTAGCGAGGAGGTACCTGGTTTGATGAATTCTTATAAGGCTCGTTATGGCTTCCCTCCTGGAGTCGAGCCCTGGTGTCCGGATAATTCAATCTACTATGTTGAAGAGGTTAAAGATAGGGTCTGTTTTTTTCTTGCAGCCTTTGAGAATGGCCTTAGGTTTCCACTGCACCCTTTTGTCAAGAGTGTTTTGCAACATTTCAATGTCTGTCCTTCCCAGCTCTCTCCCAATTTCTATGGCGTTCTGGTCGGACTCCTCGTTTATTTTATAAGACATCACCTTGGGGCTCCCAGCCTTCCTTTGCTTACCGAACTCTTCAATGTCAAGTTGACCTCTTCTGAGGGTTTCTTATACATTTCCAAGCGTGCTGGTGCTAGGAAGATTATTTCTGACATTCCTTCTTCACATAAGAAATGGAAAAAACACTTCTTCTATATTGGGGGTACCAACTGGGAATTCAATTATGCTGACAAAACAGACACCCTTGGTATCCCTGGGGGGTGGAATGAACCAGAAAACTTGGGTGAGTTTTTGGCTAGAGTTGACCGAGTTTTAATTTAGAACCGATGAGCTGCTAATCTCGTTTGACTTGTACGTTCTTCTATTAGGTTCCAGACTTGAGCTCAGCTCTTAAGACCATAAGGTGCTGGATAGGCTGAAAAAGCTTAAACCCGAGAGATACGCTGACCTTATCGTTTCTCGAGGTTTGGTTGAGTTGGGTCTGAGCCTTCCCCTAGTGACCTTG
The DNA here is from genome assembly GCA_023539305.1 of Ilex asprella. NCBI lineage: Eukaryota > Viridiplantae > Streptophyta > Magnoliopsida > Aquifoliales > Aquifoliaceae > Ilex > Ilex asprella. Next base: position 5,573,150 of record CM042196.1, read on the forward strand.
ACTACCACGATCTCTGCTGTGCGTGCTGAAGGTGTTGAAGATAATATCTTTTTCCTTTCCCCCCTTTCTCTTCTTTATTTTCCTCGCTTTTGTTTAGCTGACTTTATTCGAATTCTTCAGGGTCCTCCACTATGAAGCTTGCCCCCAAGGATCTTCAGGCCAAGATTGAGAAGTTGTCGCAAGGTGGGAGATGGAGTAAGCGAAAAGCTCAGGTCGATGCTAGGAACGACCCTGCTTCTCAAGCTAAGTCCCAAAAATTGGGGGAACCCCCCTCTCCTTCAGGCACCAGAGCTCTGGCTTCCTCTCCCGATGTTCCTCCAACGGTGCTGATCTCTCCCCTTCCAGAGATTCAGCTTACACGTGAAAAAGGCCCTGCTTCTCCATCCTCTTTTGAGGTCGAGAAGGCCTTGGGAGTGATCCCTCACCCTCAACCCAGCACTATCAAATACAGTCCTTCTGGGAAGACTGTTGAGGGAGGGGACAGACCCGAGGTGAAGGAGGATGAGGCCTCCTATTTTGACAACGTAGACCTCGCCGGGGCAGCCATTTCTTCCGTTTTTTCAGAGTCTGACGTCCGGAAGGCTGCTTCAATACCCCTTGAGGATTCTATTGCTTCAGTCCTGAGTGGCTGCTGTGAGTGCCAAAACTTTCTTTTTTCCTCTTTTTGTGCCATATCTTTATGACTCTCACCAGACTTTCTCTATGTTTGCAGACGGCCCTCCATGTGAAGGGTTTCTTGCACCGGATTCGTTTGCACGAGCATAGGTCCAGGGCTTTGAAAGCCTTCGAGACTAAGGTTGCCGACCTGACTCGTGAAAATGAGGGACTCCAGGTGCAGATGCGGAGCCTTAAGGAGCAGTCGGCGAAGGATGCTTCAGATCTCAAGCATACCTTATCTGCAAAAGTTAGAGCTAAGGAAGGAGAGAAGAGAGCTCGAGATGAGCTGCGGATGACCAAGGAGGAGTTGGAGCTCAAAGCAAGGGCTTGGGCCAGGGCCAGCCAAGAGGCTTCTGATACCAGAAACTCCCTCAAGCAGGTGGAGCGGGATTATTTGGCCCTCAACGAGGCAAATGGCAAACTCTGCGAGGAGTTCCAGGTTCAGAAAGACCTAGTCATGCAGAGGGACGGAGAGGTGGCGGAGCTGAGGGACGAAGCCACCACCCAATGGGCCTCTGGATGGCTAGCTTTTAAGCGCAAAGCTTCCAAGGCTTTCCCAGGTATGGACTTCAACTTTTCTATTCCAACTGAAGAGGAATTTGAAGAATCTGGGTCTGAAGTCGAGGAAGACTCCTTGGTTCTGCCTGCTGGAGATTTAGATCAGGAAGTTCTCATTCAGCCAGCTATTCTCCCGGCCCCTTCCTTCTCTGCTGACCTTGTGCAAGAGGTGCTTGCCCGAGACGTGCCAACAGGCGGAGTGGAAATCCCTGGGGTCATTGTTCCGGATAATCCTGTTCCTCCGACTTCTGGGACTTTTTCTACTGAGCTACCAGACTCCGTCCCTTCTACAGAGGCTGCATCTACTGGTTTACAGGATCTTCTGTCCACTCCTCCCCCGGAAGCTTAGGATTTTGTAATTTTTGTTTGAAGTTGGTTGTAACTTGCTTGTTGAAGTATACTTTTTGTAACTTCTGCTCTTGGGGAGAACTTTTTAATCTGCTTTCAAACACGCTTAATATACTTCTTTAAATCAGCTTGCTTGATATACTTCCTTAAATCTGCTTGCTTGATATACTTCCTTAAATCTGCTTGCTTGATATACTTCCTTTGTTTTTTTTTTTAGGCGCGCTGAGCTGTTTGGCTTTATGAACGAGCTGCTCGAGCTCTGTTGCGAGCCACTTGGCTCTATGAGTGAGCTGTTTTAAGCTCTGTCGCGAGCTACTTGGCTCTGTTAATGAGCTATTTTAGCTCTGTCGCGAGCTACTTGGCTCTGTTAATGAGCTGCTTTAGCTCTGTCTCGAGCTTCTTGGCTCTGTATCTTATAAACATGAGTTTATCGTGAGCTACATGGCTCTGTGAATGAGCTATTTAGGCTCTGAATAGAGCTACTTGGCTCTATGAATGAGCTATGTAGGCTCTGACGTGAGCTACTTGGCTCTATGAGTGAGCTGTTTTAGGCTCTGAATAGAGCTACTTGGCTCTATGAATGAGCTATGTAGGCTCTGACGTGAGCTACTTGGCTCTATGAGTGAGCTGTTTTAAGCCCCGTCGCGAGCTACTTGGCTCTGTTAATGAGCTGCTTTAGCTCTGTCGTGAGCTTCTTGGCTCTGTATCTTATAAACATGAGTTTATCGCGAGCTACTTGGCTCTTTATCTTATAAACATGAGTTTATCGCGAGCTACTTGGCTCTTTTCAAGGATTGAGGAGTTTCCTTTGGGGTCCAAATCACGAACGTTAGAGGTCGTTGCTCTAGGAATGCTTAGATAACAATAAATATGTGAATCAAAAACTTGCTGCTTTATTGATTCGTCCACCACTTTCTTTATGTACAAGGGAAACTTACTGAAAGAACCTTTTGAGATGCTCTGCATTCCAAGAATGAGGTGGGATCCTACCTGCCTCGGTTCGTAGTTTGTAGTTCCCAGGTCTGATTACCCTTAATGTATGGCCCCTCCCAGTTTGGTCCTAGCTTCCCATGAGTGGGATCTTTTCTGGCAAGTAGGAGCTTTTTCAGTACCAAGTCCCAGACTTTAAAGCTTCTACGTCTGACCCTTTGGTTATAATACCTTACAGTTTTCCTTTAGTAGTCTAAGACGTGACGTAGTGCCATGTCTCTCTTTACATCTAGGAGGTCGAGGTTCAACAGGAGCAATTCACTGTTGTGCTCGGTGTCGTGGAATTCGACCCTGGGAGAAGGGAGCCCCACCTCTATTGGTGCCACTGCTTCGGTTCCAAAAGCAAGAGAGAAAGGAGTTTCTTGGGTTGCCGATTTGGTGGTGGTCCTATAGGCCCATAACACTTCCGGGAGGCATTCTACCCACTTTCCTTTCAGGTTTTCTAACTTGGTCTTCAGGGTTCTGATGGTGACTTCTGCTTGCCCATTGGACTGGGGATGTGCTGGTGCTGAGAAATAGTTCTTAATTCCAAGCTCGGCACAGTACCCTCTGAACTTTGCGATATCAAACTGCTTTCCGTTGTCAGACACAATTGCCCTGGGAACTCCGAACCTGTAAATTATGGATCTCCAAACAAAGTTTTGTACCTTTTGCTCGGTTATTGTTGCCAAGGCTTCAGCTTCTGCCCATTTAGTGAAATAGTCCACTCCCACGATAGCGAACTTACACTGTCCCACACCAATGGGAAGGGGTCCAAGTATGTCCAGCCACCATTGTTGAAACAGCCATGAGCTTACTACTGACGTCAACAGCTCAGGTGGGCAGTGGGAAATGTTGGCGTGTTCTTGGCAAGTCTTGCATCTCTTTACCAATTCAGTGGCATCTTTGAGCATGGTGGGCCAATAGTATCCTTGCCTTAATGTCTTTCCTGCCAAGGCCCGTGCGCCGATGTGATTGTCGCAGATTCCCTCATGTACCTCTCTGAGTATATAGTTGGCGTCTTCATCGCCCACGCACTTAAGAAGAGGTGCTGAAAAGCCTCGCTTGTACAGATTTTCCTATAATAACGAAAACTTGGCCGACCTGGATTTTAGCTTGGAAGCCTCCTTGGGGTCGCCGGGTAGAGCTCTGGTCTGCAAATATTCCACGAAGGGATTCATCCAACTCGGCTGATCAGAGATTGCAAGTATTTCTACCTCCTCCATGCTCGCTGAAGGTTCTGGAAGGTATTCTACTGGTATCAGCCTATCCAAGCTTTCCTGAGAGGCCGTTGCTAATCTTGCCAAAGAATCTGCTCGCGAATTTTTCGATCTGGGGACGTGTTTGACCTTCACCTGCACGAACTTCTTAATCAATTCTTGTGCTTTCCTGAGATAAATGATCATTTTTTCACCCCTGGCCTCATATGACTCCTCAATTTGTTTTACCACTAGTTGAGAATCGCTGTAGAGCTCCAGCTATTCAGCTCCCATAGAATGGGCGAGATTAAGCCCAGCTATCACGGCTTCATATTCAGCCTCGTTATTTGACGCCTTAAACCCAAACCTGAGGGCATATTCGACATCTATTCCATCTGGGGAGGTCAGGATTAAACCTGCACCGCTTCCTTGTGCATTAGCCGCTCCATCCACTGAAAGTCTCCATATAGGGAGGTCTGGGACTAACTCCGTGATCTCTGATGGTATTGCTGTCGTGAATTCTGCGATAAATTCTGCCAAAATCTGTCCCTTAACGGCGGTTCTTGGCTTATATCTGATATCAAACTCACTAAGCTCTATTGCCCACTTAACCAGCCTACCAGAAGATTCAGGTTTATGCAGTACTTGTCTCATTGTCTGATCTGTTGGGATTTCAATGGTATGGGCCTGGAAATAGGGCCTGAATTTTCTAGCTGTTGTGACCAGGGCTAGAACAAGTTTCTCCATCTTTGGGTATCTCTCCTCTGCCCCCCTCAGAGCTCTGCTGCAGTAGTAGACTGGATGCTGAGCTCTGTCTCGCTCCCTAACCAGTGATGCGCTAGTTGAGAAATTCGAGACAGCTAGGTAGAGGGTCAGGACCTCTCCTTCTAATGGACTTACCAACACCGGTGGTGAGCTCAGGTATGTCTTTAACGCTTTGAAAGCTTCTTCGCATTGTGCGTCCCATTGAAATGCCTTCTTCAAGATGTGAAAGAATGGCTGACACTTATCGCTCGATCTAGACACAAAACGACTCAGGGCAGCTATTCTGCCTGTCAAGCGTTGCACCTCCCTAGTGTTGGATGGTGGCTGCATATCTAACACTGTTTTTACCTTCTCCGGGTTGGCTTCAATTCCTCTGCTGTTAACTATGAAGCCCAAGAATTTCCCAGCCGAGACCCCGAATGCACATTTTGTGGGATTGAGCTTCATTTTGTACTCCTTGAGGATCTGGAAAGACTCGGCCATGTGCGTAATGTGGAGTTCTGCTTTCAAGGATTTTACCAACATATCATCGATGTAGACTTCCATGGATGTCCCTATCTATTTTTGGAACATTCTGTTCACCAACCGCTGGTAAGTGGCCCCCGCATTTTTTAAACCAAAGGGCATGACTTGGTAACAATATATCCCTTGTTCCGTAACGAAAGAGGTCTTCTCCTGGTCGCTGGGATCCATTCTGATTTGATTATAGCCTGAGAAGGCATCCATGAAGCTGAGGAGCTCGTGACCAGCAGTGGCATCTACTATGAGATCGATCCGTGGTAGAGGAAAGCTATCATTTGGGCATGCTCGGTTGAGGTCAGTGAAGTCAATGCAGAGCCGTCACTTGCCATTGGTCTTTTTGACTAGTACCACGTTGGCTAGCCAGACGGGATAATCTACTTCCCGGATGGCTTTGGCGCGGAGGAGCTTGCCGACTTCCACATTGATTGCCTTCTGTCTTTCTGAGGCGAAGATTCTTCTTTTTTGCTTAACAGGCTTGCAGGTGGGATTCACACTCAATTTGTGTGTGATGTGCGAAGGATCGATGCCCTCCATATCCTCTTGTTTCCATGCAAATACATCTGCGTTTTTCCTCAGGAACTGTATAAGTCGATCCTTAATCTCTTTGCTTAACTTGGATCCGACGTAGACGAGGTGTTCTGGCTCTTCGTCGAGCTGGATAGGTTCGAGCTCTTCCGATGGCGTTGGTCTGGTTTCCAGCTCATCTCTCATATCGAGCTCGTCCAGTTGTATGCTTTCCACCTCTTTCTGCTTCATAGAAGTGACGTAGCATTCCCTTGCGACACGCTGGTCTCCCCGAACCATTCCCACTCCATTTTCTGTTGAAAACTTCACAACCAAATGATAGGCAGAGGGGATGGCTTTCATCGCATTGAGTGATGGCCTTCCCAGCAGCATATTATATGCGGAGGGGGCCTCTACCACTAGGAACCTCACCGTTGTAGTAGCCTGGCATGGTGAGTCTCCCATCGTGAGGACAAGCTGAATAGACCCTAATGGCAGTACTTTCTCCCCTGAGAATCCCAGCAGGTGAGCCCTTACTAGTTCTAGCTTTTCCCTTCCTATGTCCATCTTGTCGAAAGCTGAGGCGAAGATGACGTCTGCCGAGCTTCCGTTGTCAATTAGGACTCGGTGAACCGTTCTATTCGCCACAACGACTCTTACTACCAATGGGTCGTCATGGGGGTGCTGGAAACCTTCCAAATCTGAGTCTGAGAAAGTTATGGTCGTGTCTAGCCGAGGTACCTTGGTTACAGTGCGTACCTCAAGCACCTCATCACTTCGGATTCTGCGCAGATGCGCTTTCCTGGCAGCACTGGATTCTCCTCCCCCTGCAAATCCTCCCGATATCACCCTGATTTCCCCTATGGGTTGTTGGTGCGGTGCAGGAGCTTGTTGCTGAGGTGGTGGAGGCGGAAGAGCTCGGTTTGGGTATTCTTGGGCCACGAACCGACGCAGTTGTCCTCGCTGGATCAAAAAATCTATTTCCTTTTTAAGCTGAATGCAGTCATCTGTGTGATGACCATGATCTCGATGGTAATCACAGTACTTGGTGGGATCCCTCTTTGCTGGATCTGCCTTCATTCGGGGTGGCCATCTTAGGAACTTCTCGTTCTGTACCTCATGCAAGACTTGAGATACAAAGGCGGTAAGGGGAGTGGGCTGTCGAAGTGGGTACCTTGGCTGTAGTTCTGGCTGTGGGAGTCCCAGACGATCTCTCACGTTGCCTCTCCTTTTTGGGGAACGGTCTCTTTCCCTTCGTGGGGATCTGTCTCGCTCCTTATCTCTCCGGGGACTTCTCTCTCTCTTCTTTTCTTCCTTTCCCTTCTCTCTTCGCGATGAGGAGCTCCCTATCTTCGAGAGGAGTGCTTCTTCTCCGTTTATGTACTTTTCTGCTTTAGCCAACACCTCGGTCATACTCGCTTGAGGGTTCTTAGATATGGAGAACATCAGGTCTTTCGATTGTACCCCGAGTTTTGCTATGAAGGCGGTTATGGCGCACTTTTCATCAGGGACGTCTACCTTCAGAGATTCTGAGTTAAACCTCTGAACGTATGACCTGAGGTTTTCGTCCGGCCCCTGCTTTATGTTTAAGAGATGGTAGCTCGGCTTCCTGTAGATCCGAGCTCCTATGAAGTGGGATACGAAGGAGATTGAGAGTTCTTTGAAGGAGGAGATCGAGGCTGGGGGGAGTCTGTTGAACCATGCTAGAGCTGACCCTTTAAGGGTGATGGCAAAGGCCCTGTACCGTACAGGGTCCTGATATCCGTGCAGCTCCATCTGATTTTTTGTATGTGTTGAGATGGTCCATAGGATCCTTTGTTCCGTCGAAGGCCTCGATCTGAGGCAATCTGAATTTTGGGGGGAGAGAAAAGTGTAGCACCCCTGTGGTGAATGGTGACTCCGTCTGCTATACCAAGGCATCCATAGTGACAGGAGCTTTGCTTCTTACTGCTTCCTTCATGTGGCTGAGCTCCTGCTTGATGTCCTCGAAGCGTTGCTCCCAGTACTGTTCTCTTTTTTCCTATTGAAAGGGGATGAAATCACTTTTTTCTCCTCCATCATTCCGGCTTTGTGCCTCTTCGTTGTGGCCACTTTTGAGGGGTGGCTGCGGATCTCTCTCTATAGTTTGGCTATTTTCTCCTCCCTCAATGTCCTCTCTGAGAGGGTCGAGGTGGTATTGTTTTCAACGGGGAACATTACTCGGGCCTGCTTGGGCCGGTCGTGCCTCCTGTGGGCGCTTTAGGAGTTTTAGCAACTCCTCGTTCTGCTGTAATAGACGCTGATTGACAAGGCGGAGGGCGTCCAATTCGTTATTCGCTGGTGGTTCTCCTGTGAAGAGATTGGTTTCTGGAATGTTTTCGGCTTGTGCATTGGTGGTTTCCCGTTGATCTTGCAGACGCAGCGGATCGGCTCGACCTCTACTCATATTTCTAGTTGAGACCATCAGTCACTGATAAATCAGTTTTGTTTAACGAGAACAATCGTTCCCACAGACGGCGCCAAACTCATGGCGTAAGATGGTGTGAGTATGTGTGGTTGTGCCGAATATGCAGATTGTGCTTGGGAATATACTTTAGAGCTACCAGGCTCGTGAGTGATGCAATATGATGATTAAGAGGCCGGAATGATTAAAGGTTCACACAGTAAAATATAGTGGTTCACCGGCGGGGGAGCTCGGCTAATCCACTCTCTAATGGAGACTCTTGCTCCTTGGATCTATATATCTCTTAAGAATGTTTTTTTTCTTTTACAAGATGTCCTCTTTTGCTAGCCGTCGGCCCTCTCCTTTGATGGAGATTCAATACTATAGTTATAGGGTGCTTCCTATCTCCAGGGAATATCCGGCGGGATCTCTTCTCTTGATTTTCGGGATCTCCCCTGATTTTTGGGGAGAAAATCTTGGCTGGTTGAGGGTTTTAAGCCTTGACTCTAGCTATCCGCGCTTACCCCCTCTATTTCGAGGAATATACGTGGCCTATCCAGCTGTCCTCAGATTATTCCTGTCATGGTTTTGCTTGGACTGGGCTGAGCTCTGGCATTCTGAGTTCTCTTGCCTTGGTTGACCGTCTGACCTGACCTAGAGGTCTGAGCTTGTTTCGGTTGAGATTATTTT
>CM042196.1:5586783-5610113 GCA_023539305.1 Ilex asprella
CACACACACACACACACAGTGCTCTCTCTCTCAAAGTGGTCCACGTGATCACCTCATTAGTTTTCCATTGCTGTAAGTCATTGCTGTGAGACAGGCGTTGCCCACCATATCAAGACCCAAGGCCCAAGGCCCAAGGCGTCGCCAAGCAACACCCAGGCATGCCATTATCAATTATCAATTTTAATGGTTATAATGAATTTGATTAATAAATTATATTTAAATAATATTATTAATATTTTAACAAGAAATTCTGATTGATTCGTTGAAATTGAGCTACTACTCATGATTCATGAAAATGATAGGCAAGGGGGATTATGTTTGAGTGATCCTATGTTGAAGGGGTTACGATATCATGTGAAATCAAATACTTGCATGCTTATGAATTATGTAGGAAAGTTATAGCCTACGGTGCGAGACTTCACGCATCACTCTCATGTCTCCCTCTCTCACATTGTTCCTTCCTGGATCCAGTAAGATTTCTTTCTGGATCCAGTAAGGTTCCTTTCTGGATCCAGTAAGAGCCACCAAATTATTGTTCCAGTATGCTTTGACTTCACTATGATACTGTAACTCTAATTTTTACTATTTTAATGTTTTTTTTATATTTTTTACCAATAATTTATTATTTTATGGTTATTTTTATCACTTTTGTAGGAATTTTATTATATTTGTGACAATTATTTTTATCACTTTTCATTGGTACAAAACAAATTACCACATTTATGAATTTTTTTATATTTGTGAGTATTTTTACCATATTTATAACATTTTTTGGGTAGCACAACAGTGTTAAAATAATTGACAAATGTAATAAAAATAACAACAAATATAATAAATAAAGGTATGATACCGAATTTTTTTTTTTGATACGTAGTCAAATCTTGTTATTTGAATCTAATTTATTAATTTAATTTATTATAATCTTTACATTGAGTGTGAGTTTTATTAAATATTAAAATTCATGTTAATCCATCGGTTACAACGACAATTATATTAATAAACTCATTAAATTATGCAAAATTTGTAAGTTTTGCTTACGACAACTCCTCTCTCTCTCTCATTGGTCCACGTGATCAACTTGTTAGTTTTCATCATATCCCCCTTCTAACGAAAAAATAGTAATTGCAATGGTGATATAAGTATTAATGACAAAATATACTCTTTATTTTGTGAAAAATTTGATTTATTGAGATCAAGGGTTTAAGTCATCTTCCCTCTTTCCCTTTTCCTCGCCTCGCCCTCTCCCTCCCCAATAAAAAAATATAATAATAATATACAAACGAATAAAAGAATGAATTTCACATATATTAATATTTATAAAATCTTCTACGATGTAAACTAATAACTATTTAAATAGAGTTTATTTTAATTAGCAATGCCATTGGGATTAGCATTACTCAAACAATAAAACTATTCCATTTCAACATTATGACCCACATGAGTGGGTTTACGACCAACCTCTAACTCGGGTCAATCGACCCTATTGAAAAGGACATGTCTCCGACCATCTCTCTCTCTCTCTCAGCCCACTTGAATGGGTTTACGAATTACGACTAACCTCTAACTCGTCTCTGTTGAAAAGAAAAGATTAATATTGTATGAACTTAAAAGATTAGTCTTATATCAACTTAAAAGATACTCAGAAAGTGTAATGCGGTTGTAAACTCGACGATGTTGAAATGGAATATGTCCTATTGAGAAGTTCTCGTGCCTCACGACTGACTCTCTGTCTCTGTGGAAGTACCCCATCAATTTCTCCGAAGCATACCCCATCGGCCCATCCCGTCTCCTCAGTCTTTCTCTCTCTCTGTTGCTTATTTTCACTTCCTTTATGTATTATCCACTTTCTATCTTCTGTTTTCCCTTTTGACCAAAAAAAGAAAATCTTCCGTTCCACCAAACTTGGTGATCCTGTCTCTCAAACAACCGCATCTCTCTTTCTTTCTATCTTTTACCATCTTTTCCCCCTCTTCATTTCTTTCTCTATTTAACACCCTCTTACGTTATTCTCGTGCCCCCAACTTGGTCTCTCTCTCTCACTCACTCACTCACTCACTCACTCGCACACACTCATATATCAAAACCCAGGTATGGAGAAGTCGGCAATGGAGACAACTGAAAAGAACAAGTTAAATTCTTTTTACAAGAAGTGCGAATCTACAGCTAAAAGCAGCAGTATGAAGATGAACACGTACAGCTTTGTGACTCCAGTCAGAGGAAACATCAAGCGTCGGATGTTCGCTGGCTTCTTCCGTAGCCTGAAACTCACTTGCAGACGCACCTTCCGTCCGTTTCTTTCCCAAAATAAAGACATATAATTCTCTCTCTCTCTGCATATATGTGTGTGTGTGTGTGTTGCTCTTTATTTTCTGAATGATCAAGTGCTCTTCTTCTGTGGTGGCTGGTGTCTTCCCTTGTCATACAATGGGTTGCAGGTTATAATATATTCTGATGCTCTTTGTTGTAGTTGTTGTCACTGCTAGCTGGGTCTAGTTGGGATTATACATATGGGTTGGGTACTGTTGCTGATCTTCTTAGTTCTACCTGTTGTGGATGTTTTGCTGTTGCTATTGAATATGTAATGCCTTACATATATTCAAGTATGGTTGAAGGAAATCAAGATCAATGTATGTTATAGCATTACATGTGTCCAGAAGTTGCCCATGCACGTACACTCGCTGGTACTTGCAGTTGCTTTTGTTGATTATCTCCAAAATCGCACTGGTTAGTCAACATAATAAACCCATTTTTAGCTTTCAATTATCAACAGTTACCTAACATTAGAGAAAAATTTGGAACCCGTGCCAGCCTATCACAGACACAGACACACATGCACCTATAGTAAATTAAAAGAAAAACAAGCTAGGAAGATAAAGAAAGAGGTGCAGGGTTTGGGACTCGGTTGGTGGTTGGTACTGGCAAGTGGTGCGATGGTTTTGGCTGGTGGGTAGTTGTAGAATGGGCGGACCTGGTGGTGGTGGCTGATGTTGGGTAAAGGGTTGGATATCCACACACAACTGGATTGACAAACCAGAACCGGCCAACGCTTGCCGGAGTACTCTCTCTCCATGGCAATGCAAGTTTGGAGATTTCTTTTGGTTTGTTAGGAATGTTATAAGAAGCCGTGGAAGAGAATTTGTTCTGAAGCCATCAGTATATTCACTTCCTAATAGCGCTGTTAATCGAGTTATATTCGAGTTTAATTGAGTTTTTATTTACACATAAATAAATTGGTTCATTTAATTATTTATATATAAACAAACCTAAAAATATATTCAAACTTAACTTGTTTAACGCCCTAGTTTCTAGTATAAAATTACTGAACTTGTTATACTCATCGAGTAAACATTGACACAAACAAGACTAAATATGGCCAAATATATCGATATAAAATCTCTCTCTCGTGAACTCTCCAGGATTCCCTCTCTCTCCGGTGAACTCCTACAGATTCCACATATTTCTCTCTACTCCTCTCGAGTGTTTGAATAGTGATTTTTTTCTGCCAAACTTGAATTTTATCCGGTGACATTCTTCTCTCTCTCTCTCTCTCACTTCCAAATTGTGAGATTCACACACTCAAACTCGCTCGGTCCAAATTCTAATCTCATTCTCGAGCACCATCTGTCCCGGGGCGGAGCTAGACTTCTTTCTCAGTGGGACAACTTAAAATGTAACAATAATGTTTCATTTTTTTCACAAAAAATAACTGCATAAAAGAACAATGTAAAAATATCAAAAAGAAGATTTCAATCAAGACCATTCCAATATACCCATCTCTCATAATTAATTTTTTCAGTAATGTTACGCTGACCAAATTTTGAGACCAAATGACATGACAATATATTATTTGAAGTTTTTATTGGGACCCAAACGACATTACACCAAATAAATAAGTCCAACTCAGCTGACATCATATTATTTGAAGTTTTTATTAGGACCCAAACGACATTACACCAAATAAATAAGTCCAACTCAATTGTCATATCATTTCAACTCCAAATTTGATCTCAAAATTTGGTAAATGTAGCATTATTCTATTTTTTTTATGTACTCCTCATTATCCAGTTTTCTAAGAGATTAATCATTGTGCATAATATTTCAAAAAAATTGATACACAATCGAATCCAGTCATCATATTTAAATTCAAATACAAATTATCAAAAGTTCTAATGCCTATTGTTAGCCCCTCAAAAAAATTTAGTGTATCATTAGGTTCATAGATTAGGTCCCCAAATAAGATCTAAATAGTATTTATATAATACAAACGCTAATTATAGTGTCAAAAAAATGCAAAAGTTGATAAAATCAAAGAAATCATTTATGTATTATATTTCACAAAAACTCTGATAAAATCTCAAAAACTTTCATTTTTTTTAATATTTACTCAATTATTTGTTTGGCAATCTAACATGCGACTAGGATGGCTTTGTTTCAATTGATCCGTCGGTTGGACAAAGTTATCAAATTCACTTGTGGCCGACACATGGGCCTACTAAAGTCTAACAAAATACAAAAATGGCAGAGACCAACCCACATTTAATATACATAAATACCCCTACATCTTATAAAAAATTTCAGTGAGGACAATATCCTAAAAGTTTTAAAATTCTAAATACATCCCAAACGTTTTTAAAATTGCAGTGGAGACAGCTGCCCTGCCCTCACTGCTCCCACTGTAGATCTGCTCTTGCTCTGTCAAAGTTCTAATCTCATTCTCAAACACTCACTCTATTCAAATTCACTCGAACATTCTCTGACATTGAATTTTCTCTTAGATCTCGCTCAATTGTGGATCGAAAATCTAGCAACAGACAGCTCTTCAGGCAGCTCTAGAGACTCTGGTGACTTCAATTGTGTCTCAAGCAGGTCTCTCGATCCAAATTCAGCCCCCTTGCTTTCGTGGCAGTTCGGTGATTATCCAACTGATTATGTCTCAATTGTGTTATAGAGCTTCCATTTGTGTGTACATGAATCTCATTTGTGAATCTAAATTTAAATACAAGTTTAAATTTCGATTGTATACTGGTTTGAGATATAAACACTTACTCGAACAAGATTCAAGTATACTTTCTACTTACATGTTTAATTACTAGTTTGATTACATACTTTCTAGTTTCTCATCACTCTCTTAGTCTCCTTCAAGCAAATCTCATAAATGTAAAACTCCTAATCATAAATGTTTAATTTTGAGTTGTGTATACATGTTGATATTATCAATTAGACCATCTTTTCAAAGGAAATTTTGTCAAAATTTCATTAAAAAAAACAATTGATTTATATCAATTCGTATGATCATATAATATATAAATTTTGTATACGTGTTCAAATTTTTTGAGTTATATTTTTAGAAGTAATTTTGTACATTTTTTTATATATTTATCAGTTTTAGATACTTATTGTTATCATTATATGAACAATTTTTTTTCTTGCTAATGCTCAATTTTTTTAGATGATTTTATTTTCGTCGAACAGTGTTTTTAGATATAGACAATAACTAGTATAATTTATATTACGACTCAAATTCGAAATGACACGATAATGAATTGAATAAATTTTAACATGATACTACTTCAACTTAACACAAAACCATCGCCAGCTTGGTTGACTTGTGCTTAACGATCCAATGAGCTGCTTGGTTGCTCTTTCGACAAATAAAAAAGAAAATCAGATGGTGGAAACTATCGGTTGTAACTGCTTCTACATCCCACATCCATTAAAGCTCTCCAAATGGTAGACCTCTTAAACGATTGGAATAACTTGAGCTTATGCTTCGTTTCAGTTTGGCTCGTCGAAATTGGCAAATAAAATGAATACGATTAGATTTTTAAGCTCGGTTTGTGAGATTTATTGAAAAATGTAATACTTTAAAATTGATTACTATTTTTCGAGGTTTGATTTTTAAGATTTTTTAGGGAGAAGTACAACTCCATTTTCAAATGGAATGCTTGCATACTTTTGCTTAGTCAACCTTAAACAAGAAGTAGTCGCAAACGATTCAAATTTAAATATAATCAATCTTATCAAATGGAACTCAATTAATAATGTACTAAATAGTCAATATTGACCATTAAATTCACGAACATAATTTTTTGATATAATTCATCATAAACATTGGATTGATTGCATGTTCCGATAAATATTGGAGTTAATCGTAAATTCAATGATTATAAGTGATTAAATCAATAAATCATAAGAAAAATTTCATTCACACCTCCTGTAATTAGGTTTAAATTCAATGATATCCCCTAGCGATTCTAAAATTTCATTGTCACCTCTTATCAGTGTTTGTCGAGGTTACGACGTTAACGGATATTGTTAATTTATAAAAATACTCTGGATTATAGGGTAAACACCTCTTGTAAAAAGATATAACTTCAATGACACCGTCTATGAATTGACTTATCTTTAACAATACTCCCTCCAGATTTTGAAATTTCAATGCACTCTTTTTTTAGTTTTATTATATTAACTTTTAGATTTATCAAATCAACACCAAATTGACATTCAATTTTATTAAATTAAAATTTAATATATTAAATAGAATATTAAATTCCATTAATTTAACATTTAACTTTAACAACATTTAAATTTATTCAATTAACATTAAGTTTTATCAAATCAATACTGAATTAATATTTAATTTTATCAAATTAACACCAAATTAATATTTAAATTTATCAAATTAAGATTAAATTTATTCAATTAATATAAAATTTTATCAAATAATATTTAAATTTTATATATAAATGATGATGTGTGAAGAGTGGTTAAGTGACGCTGTGGAAGACAGACGATAGTAGAGGAGTTAGAAATGGAAAAAATTTTGACATTGATTTATCGATCGTAATTTTTATTATAAAAAATTAATTTTAACTATAAAAATTATAAAAACTCGATTATGTAACCAAATGAGTTATGATACGATGACTAATATAATAACAAAGTTATTATGTAAGACTCTAAAATGATAAAAATTCTTTGGGACTGTATAAATAAAAATAACGCTTACTAATTGGCTAAGGCATACATAATGGGAAAAAGATTGTGGGCATTTTAGTCATTTATATAACAAAATATAATTTTGGCATTTCACAAAATATTTAGTTAAATCATTTCTTTATATACTAGTAGAGACAAAAGTTACCATTAAGGAAGTGTCATTAATTTGAAATATAACCAGAAGGACAGTCAGTAAAGTTTTAGAATCAGGAGGGAGAATTTAGACCTAACTACAGGGTTGTAGATGAAAATTTTATTATATGTAATGGGACAAGGCTGAGGACATTTTAGTTTATTTATATAACAAATGGTAGTTTTGTTATTTTTAAAAAATATATAATCAAATCGTTAGAAATTACTATTAAGGGAGTGTCTTTGATTTGAAAGTATAAACTCGAAGGGAGTGCAGTGAAATTTCATAATCGAGTGACAGTGTCATTTAATTTAGACTTAACTAAAAGGAGCGTGGATGAAATTTTTCCTAAATCATTTGATCCATCTTTTGATTTGACCAAAACTACAATGAGCTTGGGCCTACTGGAATGATTCTCATGGGCTGCCAAATGGTTCTATTCTTTTTGTCATCCCGAGTACAATTGTTTTCCAAGCTGGATTTAGGTAGGATTAGGTTGAAGGGCTAGACTACATACTCGGCCCAATATACGCTGAAATTAGGCTACTACTCATGAAAATGATAGACAAGGGGATTATGTTTGAGTGATTCTATGTTGAAGGGGTCACGATATCATGTGAAATCAAATACTTGCACGCTTATGAATTATGTAGGAAAGTTATAGGAAGAAGCCTATGGTGCGAGACTCTCTCTCTCTCTCATTGTTCCTTTTGGATCCAGTATGATCCCCTTAATTATTGTTCCATAGTAGGCTTGTCGGGACTCTTCTCTCTCTCTCTCTCTTTATTTCTCTCTCACAGTGGGCCACGTGATGACCTTATTAGTTTGGAAAAATTTTATCAACACCCCCTCTAGTTAAGTATAAATTCAAAAACACCTCCTATTCTTTCTGAATCTTTACTATACTCCCTTCTAGTTTACGCTGTTAAATCAAAGACACCTCCTCCACCGTCAAATCTAACACTGTTGGTGAATAAAGGAACGGTTTGTCTTCCATTTTTTGGAAAATGTCCTAACTACTCCCTCCTTATATAAATGTAATAAAATGATCTCAACCCAATCCCTTTCCCTATATATATAGCATCAGTTGGCAAAGCCTTTGCCATCTGCATAAAGACGTTTTGTAGCTGGAAGCAAAAGTTGATCATTGATCGTTCACTACAAAAGTTGGTAAATAGTTTTTGTTTTACGGATTTGTAAATATTTTTTTATGCAAATTTTATTTTAAAAATTTTCAAGCAATTAATTTTTTAATTTTATTTATGCAGATATTTTAAATTTTTGTATTCAATTTTTTTCATATTTGTACATGCATTTTTTTTACTCAATTTTTTTTCATGCATATAGTTTTGATTTTTTTTTTATTTTGTTCAATCAAATTTTTTTTCAAGCAAATTTTACTTTTAAATTTTTTCTTGCAATTTTTATTTTTCATTTATAGGTGTTTAAATGTCAATATATTGTGATGTATTATTATAAGATTCATGTCTTCATCAACTGTTGGTGGAGGTAGAGATATAGGGGAGCAGGAATTTGACCTAACATATAGCTATATACCATGTTTTTGTGAGAAAAAAACGGTGATTAAGATAGTGGAATCTAATAAATCTAGTAAAGGAAAAGTGTATTGCAATTGTGAAAAAGGGTTTTGCAGATTTTTTGTATGGTGTAATTCGATATCTATTGTATCATTGATCGCCCAACCTGAAAGGTATGGAATGAGACATCGCAATACAAAGACAAATGTTGAATTAAACAAATAGACTGCAAGAGTGAAGTCAATAGAGGACACCTTACAATGTATGAAGAAGATGATGGCAGTTGTAATTGTGATATTAGTGTTACAACTTTTGGTTGGAATGAAGTAGTTGCAGACTGTTGGAATAAAGGAGGACAACTGATACTTTTGTTTTGTATGTAATATGACTGATTGTTCAAATGGTCTTACATGGTTATAATGCCATAGCCCTATCCATTCTTTCCCTTACATTCATATCCCCTTCTCTATGATTATTCCATGTATATCGACATCCTTTGCTTTCTAAATCCACCAAATTGCCCCCATCAATCAAAACTCTGAAAGTTTTCAATTTCCTATTCTCCCTTCCTCTCTTCCCCTCCTTCTCTGTAATATATGCAATATTGTTAAAATCCCCCAAACAAAGTCAGGGGAAATCCAAGCTCCTTCCATGAGTAGTTAGTCTGGACCATTGTTCACATTTGTGCTCATACTCCGGATGACCATACACAAACCAGATAGCCACTGGTTCTTCAATATTCATCCCTTTACAGCTAATATGTATATTATGCTGACTACACTCCTCCACAGTACAGTAATATTTGCTCCTTTGTTCCGTAGCAAACATAACCCTCCCAATAAACCTCTTGGCTCCATCACCACTTTATTATCAAACTTTAGCTGTCTTCTAAAATTCTCTAATCTACTTCTCATTTTCGTCTCGCATAGCCAGACAATTTGGGGTTTATATAGGACACAAAGGTCCCCAAGTGCTGAACCTGCCAAAGGAGACCCCCACCCTTCGCAGTTCCAAGCTACGAGCTTCATTTGGGAGTGGGGGGGCATGGTTAGGCCCGTCTCCGCAGCCATAGTCAAATATGTAACTAGTACTTCCACACGATTAAATTTATTAATTTACACCAAACTAAAATTCGATTCTACAAATTTACATTCAACTTTATCTAATTAATAAAAATTTAATTCATCAAATCAACATTTAAATTCAACAACTTAACATTTATTCTCTTCCAATTAATATTCAATTAAACAAATTAACATTCAATTCATCCAATTTATATTCAAAACTCATTCACTTAACACTTAATTTATTAAATTAACATCCAAAATCATTCAATAGAGATTCAATTTATCAAATCAACGTCAAAGTAATATGCAATTTCATCCAATAAAAATTCAAGTCATCAAATCAACACCAAAATAATATTCAATTCAAAAAAATAATATTTAATTTAATCTAATAAAATTTATCAAATTAACATTCAAATTAACCTATTTAATATTAAATTCATCTAATTAATATTCAATTTATCAAATTAACATTTAATTAATCCATTAATATTCAATTAATCAAATTATCAAAAAAAATAACATTCAATTCATGCAATTTGTATTCAAATTAATCAAATTAACTTCCAAAATGATACAATAAATATTCAATTTATCAATTCAATACCAAAGTAATATAGAAATTCATTGAATAAATATTTAATTCTTCAAATCAACACCAAATAATTATTATTATTTTTTTCGGAGAACTTTGACGGTGCGACAAAATTTTTATTAATTAAAAATAAAATTACACCTAGTTAGAGAGGACGAATGTACCTTACCCCGATGCAATCTAATTATAAGTGAAGGATTAAAATAAAGTTGGTATGCATGCTTGTTACAGAATATATAAAATTAATAAAAAACTAAGCATACTAACTATAATTAAAAGAAAGACTGCTAATGAATTCTGCTACTCATTTAACATGCAAGAACTCAGCTAAATAATGTGAGAGGATGAGCTGAGAGAAGAGGTAAGCAGAGCAGTCCATGTTTGCAGCTAAAGAGCGTAAGCTGGATGAGCTATTCGAAAAGCCAAGAGAGGGATTTAGCTGCATATGTCATCAAGCTGAGAGGAGATCAGAGCTGGAATCTTCTGTTAACTAATAGGCCATATGAAAAGCCAATTATGATAAGTCAAATCTAAAGAGGCAGATCTGTAGAAAACAAAAAGTCATCTGATGAGCTGATATTAACACTACTGACGAGATCCATCTGCAGAAGCCATTAAGCTCCATCTTGCAAAAAAACTAGACACCAATGGAGATCAGCAGAGAAGCAAACCAATGAAGAGCCTTGAGAAAGATAGACACATATTGAAGCCCATATCCAAAAAGAAGACCCAGTCCCTGTAAATATTAGGTAGAAGATGAATATCCAGCTACGCAGCAAAAAAAAAGTCTTCCCAAAATGCTGAAACTCCATATGGAGAGAACATGTTGTCTTGTTTGAAAAGGGGAGATGAGCCATGCCAGAGATCCAAAGCAAACCAGACAGAGTAGGAATTCCAACAGACAGCAAAGAACCTGAATCCATAGATGAAGAACTTCTGCTTTTGCATAGATTTGGACTTGATGACACCAAAAATAATTCTAAGTCTAAGCTCAGACCTCTAGGTCAGGTCAGGAGGTCAGCCAAGACAGAAGAGCTCAGAGAATCAGAGCTCAACTTCATTCAAACGGAATATTGACAGGAACGGTGTAGGGACAGCTGGATAAACAGTAAGCACCCCCAAAAAAAGATGGAAAGCTAGAGTCAAGGCATAAAATTCTCAACTAACCAAGATCCTCTCCTAAAAATCAAGAAAAATCCCACGGAGGCGAGGCAAGGATCTCGGTGCAGATCTCTTGGAAGTAGGAATTAGTCTATATATACTGAACAGTGCCTCCATTGAGGCACCGGGGGGGGCCTAGTGGCATATACACTATTCTGTAAATTGCTCAAGTTATCAAAAAAGAGAAAAGGAGCAAGAGCCTCCATTAAAGAGTGGACTAGTCAAGCACTCAAGTCGGTGAACCTTTGTACATCCCCATTGCAATCATCCCTTATCCCCCAACACTATTATTCCCTTAGTTAATAGTCTTGTAGCTCCGTGTTAATCACCTGGTATTCTCCTACCTTCTGCTCATCCACCCGAAATTTACACCATCAGTTTGGCGCCGTCTATAGGAACCACTGTTCTCGCTTTACAAATACGATGATCCTTCAATGACTGATGGTCTCAACCCGTAATATGAGCCGAAGTCAAACCAATCCACCGCACATGCACGAACAACAGGAAACCACAAATGACAGACAAGCCAAGAATGATCCAAAAACTAATCCCCCCATAAGGGATCCCCCTACAAATAACGAGTTAGATGTCTTCCGTCTTGTCAATCAGCGTCTGCTACAACAAAACGAGGAGCTATTGAAACTCTTAAAATGCCCACAGGAGGCACGACCAGCCTAAGAAGGCCCGAATAATCTCCCTTGTAGAGAACAGTACCACCTCGACCCCCTCAGATAGGTCAACGAAGGATGAGAAAATAGTCAGATCATGGGAAGGGATCCACAGCTACCTCCTAGGAATGGCCACAACGAAGAAGTGTAAAGTCAGAATGATGGGGGGAGGAGTGAATTCGTTCCCTATTAGCAGGAAATAAGAGAATAGTATTGGGAACAACGCTTTAAGGATATTAAGCAAGAGCTCAGCCACATGAAGGAAGCTGTTAAGAGCAAGACTCCTGTCACGATGGATGCCCTGGTGTAACAGACAGAGTCACCATTCACCACGGGGGTGCTACACTTTTCCCTCCCCCAAAATTCAGGTTACCTCAGATTGAGGCATTTGACGGGACCAAAGACCCTATGGATTACCTCAACACCTACAAAAATCAAATGGAGTTGCACGGGTATCAGGATCCCGTGCAGTGTAGAGCCTTTGTCATTACTCTTAAAGGGTCAGCCTTAGCATGGTTTAACAAACTTCCCTTGGCCTCAATTTCTTCCTTCAAAGAGCTCTCAATCTCCTTCGTATCCCACTTCATAGGAGTTCGGATATACAGGAAGCTAAGTTACCATCTACTGAATGTAAAGCAGGGACCAGATGAGAACCTTAGATCATACGTCCAGAGGTTCAATTTAGAATCTTTAAAGGTAGATGTTCCCGATGAAAAGTTTGTCATTACCGCCTTCATCGCAGGGCTCGGAGTATAGTCAAAGGATCTGATATTTTCTATATCAAAGAACCCTCAGGCAAGCATGGCTGACGTGTTGGCTAAAGCAAAGAAGTATATAAATGGTGAAGAAGCACTTCTCTCAAAGATGGGAAGTTAATCATCACGTAAAGAGAGGGGGAAGGAAGAAAAAAAGAAGGAAAGAAGTCCTAAGAAATAAAAAGAGGGAGATAGGTCTCCAAGAAGAGACAGAGATCATTTCCCAAAGAGAAGAGGCAATGTTAGAGATCGTCTAGGGCCCCCACAGCTAGAGCTGCAACCGAGGTGCCCACCTCGACAGTTAACCCCTCTCAACGCTTCTATATTGCAAGTCTTGTATGAGGTATGAAATGAAAAGTTCCTGAGATGGCCACCTCGAATAAAGACAAATCCGAGAAAAAGAGATCCCATAAAGTATTGTGATTACCATAGAGATCATGGCCATTACACGGATGATTGCATTCAATTGAAGAAGGAAATTGAATTTCTGATCCAGCGGGGACAATTGCGCCGCTTTGTGGCCCAGGACAATCAAAACCCAGCTCTTCCATCTCCACCACCTCAGCAACAGGATCTTGCGCAACATCAACAACCCATGAGAGAGATCAGATTGACATTGGGAGGATTTGCAGGGGGAGGAGAATCCAGTGCAGCCAGAAAGGCACATTTACGCAGAATCCTAGTTGATGAGTTGCTAGAGGTGTGCATCACGTCTAAAGCACCACGGTTAGACACTACCATAACCTTTTCAGATTTGGATTTGGAAGGCTGTCATCATCCCCACGATGATCCGTTGGTAGTAAGGGCTGTCGTGACCAACAGAACAGTACATCGAGTCCTAGTAGACAACGGGAGCTCGGCAGACGTCATCTTTGCCTCTGTTTTTGACAAAATGGGCATAAGAAGAGAAAATCTAGAGCCAGTAAGTACCTATTTGTTGGGATTCTCGAGAAAGAGGGTGTTACCCCTAGAATTCATTCAGCTCATAATCACCATAGGGGACCCTCTTTGCCAAGCCACCATAGCTGTAAGGTTCCTAATGGTTGATGCTCCTTTGGCATACAATATGCTGTTGGGGAGACCTTCCCTCAACGCAATGAAGGCCATCCCTTTGGCATATCACCTTATTGTGAAGTTTTCGACAGAAAATAAAATTGGAATGGTCAAAGGAGACCAGCGTGTAGCTAGAGAGTATTATATGACCTCTATGAAGTAGAAAGATATGGAAAGCATCCAATTGGACGAGCTCGACATGAAG
The DNA here is from genome assembly GCA_023539305.1 of Ilex asprella. Lineage (NCBI taxonomy): Eukaryota > Viridiplantae > Streptophyta > Magnoliopsida > Aquifoliales > Aquifoliaceae > Ilex > Ilex asprella. The sequence goes on from CM042196.1 coordinate 5,600,958, forward strand.
GATGAGCTGAAAACTAGACCAACGTAATCAGAAGAGTTGGAACCCGTTCAACTCGATGATGATCCGGAACATCTTGTCTACGTTGGGTCCAAGCTAAGTAAGGAGATTAAAGACCTTCTCATCCAATTTCTGAAAGAAAATGCTGAAGTGTTCGCTTGGAAGCAAGAGGACATGGAGGGCATTGATCTCTCAGTTATCACTCACAAGTTAAGCATAAATCCTGCCTGCAAGCCCATCAAACAAAAACAAATAAGCTTCGCCCCAGAATGCTAGAAAGCCATCAATTAGGAGGTCGGCAAGCTTCTCTAAGCCAAGACCACCAGGGAAGTAGATTATCCTATCTGGTTGGCCAATGCGGTCCTTGTGAAGAAAATCAATGGCAAGTGACGGTTATGCATAGATTTCACCGATCTCAATCGAGTCTGCCCTTAAAATAGTTTTCCTCTACTTCGGATCGACTTGATAGTAAATGTTACCGCTGGGCACTAGCTCCTCAGCTTCATGGATGCCTTCTCAGGGTATAATCAGATCAGAATGGACCCCAGTGGCCAAGGGAAGACTTTATTTATGACGAAATAAGGAACGTATTGCTACCAAGTCATGCCTTTTGGCTTAAAGAATGCAGAAGCTACCTACCAGCGCTTGGTAAACTGAATGTTCCAAAGGCAAATTGGAACAACCTTAGAAGTTATATTGATGATATGCTGGTAAAATCGATAAAGGCCGAGCTCCATATCCAACATTTGGCGGAATCTTTTCAAGTTCTGAAAGAATATAACATGAAGCTTAACCCTGCCAAGTGTGCTTTCAGAGTTTCAGCAGGGAAGTTTCTAGGCTTCATAGTGAATAGTAGGGGAATAGAAGTCAATCATGACAAAGTAAATGCAGTGCTAGATATACAACCACCCTCAAATACAAGGAAAATTTAGTGACTGACTGAAAGAATAGCTGTCTTGAGCCGTTTTGTATCTCGGTCAAATGACAAGTGCCAGCCTTTTTTTTCGAGTACTGAAGAAAGCTTTTGAATGGGATGCCCAATGTGAAGAAGCATTTAAATCTTTGAAGGTTTATCTGGGTTCCTCCCCTATTCTGGTCAGTCCCATAGAAGGAGAAGTGCTCACCATATATTTGGCTGTCTCAAATTTCTCTACCAGCGTAGCACTTGTAAGAGAAAAAGATAGAGCTCAGCAACTAGTATATTACTGTAGCAGAGCTCTGAGGGGTGCAAAGGAGAGATACCCGAAGATGGAGAAGCTTATCTTAGCTTTGGTCACCACAGCCAGAAGGCTCAGACCATACTTTCAGGCCCATACCATAGAGGTCCCGACGGACCAGTCGATGAAGCAGGTATTACACAAGCCTGAATCCTCAGGGAGATTGGTAAAGTGGGCAATTGAGTTCAGTGAATTTGACATCATATATAAACCAAGGATAGTAGTAAAAGGTCAGATTCTGGCAGATTTAATCACATAATTCACAACAGGAATGCCTATGGAGACCATACAGCTAGTACTTGACCTCCCAATATGAAAAATTTCGGTAGATGGTGCAGCCAATAACCAAGGAAGCAGAGCGGGTCTGATTTTTACCTCATCAGACAGAGTAGACGTCGAATACGCCCTCAGGTTTGGGTTTAAAGCCTTGAACAACGAAGCAAAATATGAGGCTGTTATTGCAGGGCTCAATCTGGCTTACTCGATAGAGGTGGAACAACTAGAAATCTGCAGTGATTCACAGCTTGTGGTAAGGTAAATAGAGGAATCTTATGAAGTTAAAGGAGAGAAGATGATCCTTTACCTCAGAAAGGTACAGGAATTTGATCAAGAAATTTGTACAAGTTAAGGTCAAGCATGCTCCCATATCTGAGAACTCAAGAGTAGACTCCTTGTCAAGGCTTGCAACTGCCTCGCAGGAAAGTTTGGAGAGGTTAATTCCGGTAGAGCATCTAGTGAAACCATCCGTCGACATTGAGAATGAAGAAATACTTCTTGTGCAAACCTCACCGAATTGGATAGACCCTATTCTGGGATACCTTTGGAGTGGAATCTTGCCAGAGAACCCCAAATACAAGCAAAGCTAAGAACCAGATTTTCTATTTTGCAGGAAAGCCTTTACAAGCGAGGTTTTTCAACACCTCTCCTTAAATGTGTGGAAAATAAAGACGCCAATTACATACTCAGAGAAATTCATGAAGGAGTTGCGGCAACCACACTGGAGCACTGGCCTTGGCAGGAAAAGCATTAAGGCGGGGATATTACTAACCCACAATGCTCAAGGATGCCACGAATTTAGTCAAAAAATGCACAGTCTGTCAAATGAACTCTAATATACCTCATTGCCCTCCAGAGCTTCTGACCTCGGTGGTTAGTCCTTGGCCCTTTCAGCAGTGAGGTTTGGACATACTAGGGCCCCTTCCAATCGGCGTGGGACAGTGCAAATTCGCCATCATTGGAGTGGACTACTTCACTAAATGAGCAGAGGTGGAGCTTTTGGCTATGATCACGGAGCAAAAAGTCCAAAAATTCACATTAAAGTCAATAATTTGCAGATTTGAAATCCCCAGAGCAATAGTTTTTGATAACGAGAAACAATTCGACAACCCCAAGTTCAAAAGATTTTGCGCTGAGCTGGGAATAAAAAACTACTTTTCAACCCCCAGCTCATCCACAATCCAATTGAGGGACTACTGGCTTACAAACTTCATCCTCCAGCTAAGATTTTTGTTCTATTTATGAAATGAACACCAAATTAAGATTCTATTTCTTATATTAAACATTAAATTCATCAAATTAATTTTTAAATTAACTATTAGACATTAAATTCATCAAATTAAGATTCAATCTGTCAAATTATTACTAAATAAACATTCAATTCATCAAATTAACAAAAAATTAATATTCAATTTATCAAATTCATATTCTATTCCATCTAATAAATATTTAATTAATCAGATTAACCTAATATTCAATTTCATCTAATAAATATTCAATTTATCAAATTAATAATAAATTTATATTCAATTTATCTAATTTATATTTTCCAAATAGCACTCAATTGATGAAATTAACATCCAAAATCATCCAATAAAAATTCAATTTATATAATCAACACCAAATTAATATAAAAATTTATTAAATAAATATTTAATTCATCAAATCAATAGTAAATCATAACCTTCAACGGAATCGTGAGAAAAAAAAAAAACTCAAAAACAAAGCAAAGTGAAATGTACAGTGAAAAAGGACGGAGGGAAGGCTAGAGAAGTGAAAAAGTGGCTTGGATGGGAAAAGGGGTGAAGGCAGAGATAAGATGTTGTGGACCACAATATTAGTGTAATTTGAAAATTAAAAAAAATAATGAAAGAGGTGGATATTAGTATAATGTGAATATACATAATTTATTTAAAAACTTAAGCATGGACGATCATATTCAAATTAAGTAACTAAATCCATCATCTCAAATATAGATTTTGGACGAAAAACTCACAAAAACAATACTTAACAAAACTCAAGAAAATAATAGGATAAAATTATAATTAAACAGTATTAAATTAGATTAGATATTTCTGGTCGGTTTGTAAGTTATTCTAGGATAAAAGTAATTAAGCATTGTTAAATTAGATAATATTTCTATATTTATGGGATTAGATTAAAATTTATTAATCTAATCTTCAGTGATTAGGTTAGATTAAAATAATTTTAGGGGTCATAATGAATTAAAATGTTATTATGAATTAATCTAATCTACAATGATTAAATTAATAATAATAACTACAATGATTAAGAATCATTAGATTAAAATTTTAGGGGATAAAATAAAAAAATTGAATATTTTTGGATGAACTTAAAAAAATTTGATAATAAGAGGATAAAAGTGTGATTAATAAATGATGCCAAGCCGACCGACCGTACGCACTAATGACCATCCTAATTTAAAAGATTAATATTATACTTTTAACCTCTCACTATCACAAAATTTCAAATTTTATTCAAAAAATATTCAATATTATTAAATAGCCTTATTTTTAAGGACCGAATCAATTAAAATTTTATGGGACAAAATTACAATTATTAACTTTTACAAATGTTGTAATATTTATGTAGAGTTAATTGCACTGGAGGTCCATAAAGTATGAAGTTTGTCTCATTTTGGTTCCCAATATTTCAATTGTATCATTTTGGTCCCTAAAATATTGAATATGTTTTTATATGGTACACAAAACAGACAGTGTCTAAATTATTAACGATTGTTCATCATAAACTTGTCAAATGATACTTAAATATGGAAAAAAAAATGGATAACTCTTGACCAAATTTTTACTCAAATTTTGGTTAAATACCTAGCTAAATTACACAATTTTGATAACAAGCTATCCAAATTTTGGTCAAAAGCTATGAGTATTACACATTTTTTGGTTAAGAGCTACCCAAATTTTGTTTAAGAGCTATCAATTATTTTTTTGTTCATATTGAACTATTACGTGACAAGTTTAAGACAATCTGGATGTTGTCTGCGTGAAAGACCATATAAAAACATATTAAATACTTGAGGGACTAAAATGATGCAATTGAAACATTGATGATCAAAATGAGATAGACTTCATACTTTGAGGATCTCTAGTGTAATTAACTCATTTATATATTTATGATTGATCCTAATGTTATGGATTTTTTGATCAAAACTTAAAATTGATAAAAATTAGAGGATAAAAATATTAATAATAATAAATAAATAAATTAAAACCGACTGTACTATGGTTTGTTTAGTTGGAGATATGAAAAATATAAATGATAAAAAAATATGAGGGATATAATTTCCAATCTGTAGAGGAAAGAAAACCACTTTCTCTCATTTTTGTTTGGTACGATAGATAGAAAAATAGATGGATTAATTTACTATTGTTTAGTATCCGAGGAAAAACAAAAGGAAAGAAAACACATGCAAATTTAATTTAACATTATACCCTCACTAATAAGAATTATTTTTTCCTTTTGCAAGTAGACTTTTCAATATTTGAAAATGTTAAAAATCCCTCTAATTTACTATAAAAATTAATAAATATGCACAAAAATATATATTTTTTCGCCCCCTTTCTTGTGGAATATACTAAATAAATGGTTTAAAATATAATGTTTGTGTGTTTTGAGAAATTTATCAAAATTGATTAGTGAGAGATATAATAAAAAATTGTCTAATATATAAGAGTTGTGATTATCGATATGGTATGATAACATGATACGAACTAGAAATGTAATTTTGATCGATTTAACGTCAAAATATGTTACACAATTTTTTAAATTAATCGGGTCGTAATCAATTAGTTGGATCATATTATATTGAGTTTGTATTGTATTAATTTTTTGGGTACGATAGATGAAAAAATTGGGAGATAAATTTTCTACTATTGGTAAAAAGAAATTAAAAAAAAATGGAATGAAAAAAATATATAAACTCAATCTAATATTATACCCTTGAATATAAATTATATATTTTTTAACTATAAATTGTAAAATTGCACTTTACAAAGAGTCAAAGAAAGGGTAAAATATGAAATGTAAAATAAAAACTATTTGTTATAAAAAAATTGACTTTGTGACATATTTCTAAAGATATCTTATCTATGTAGAAAAAACACCTTCTTAGGGGCACAAAAATAAGGGTAAATTACATTCACTTTCCTTGAGGTTTGATCAAATAACAACTAGACCCTTTATTGTTTGAGAAATAACACTGCACTCCCAATTTGCTTTAGTTGTGAGTAACATATTTCCCCTACCGTGAGTCTCCCATCAAAAATTCGTTAACAGTTTGGTGACATAAGCAATCTATAATTTTAAATTACTAATTCTAACCCTCTAGACCCCACATACATTTAAACTTGTTGTCAAATAAGTCCAGGCCCTCCATGGCACCCACCTTAACCCCTCATCTCCACCCTTCCCCTCCACCCCCCTCTCCCCTATCTCTGTCTAATTCTACACCCTTAGGCATAACCCATTTCATCATCATCTCTCTTTTTTCTCTCTCTCTCTCAATATATATATATATATATATATAATATTAATCAAACCAAACGATTGTTATGATTGGGGGTATTGGGTGGCAGATCCACTGTTTTGATTGGGGCTCATGGCGATAATGTTGATGGTGGATGGTAGTGTTAGGTGACAAGGGTTTGTCGGTAAATTTTGTGGAACTGGTTGGAGATTTGTTTAACGACGATGATCAGAGCTAACCACCATGCCACCACGCACCTTGGATCCATCACCACAATGGATGAAGATGGCAAGGGTGACAACGGAGGCAAAAGACGAAGACAAATACCCCACCTCTGCAACTTCATCTAGTACATCAAACGTGAAGGCGACGACCCCTTATCTTCCACTTAAATTGAATTTGACTGATTTTTTGTGGAATTTAAATTGAGAAATAACTATGTAAGTAAATGGGAAGATTTATTTGAGTTGATGTGCAAGTAGTTTCCGCCCTCCCCTTCCCTTATGTACATATATACATGTTGTGAAATGGGTTTGATGTTGTGCGATTGTGTTTGTGCACCTGTGGTGACGGTGGTGGAGAAATAAGTAGGGGATGGTGGTGGCCGAGAAGTAGGTTGGGCGACGGCGGTAGTTCTCTTGGAGGTTGGACGACAAAATGAAAAGAGAAGATAAATGGCGATAAAATGAATGGAGAAGATGAATTTTTACAAAAAAAAATAAAAATAAAAAAGGGACTAAAGTCTATTATAGTCATTTAACAAATTATTGCATTAAAATGGAACGGATGTTACTGACAAGGGAGTGTAGTGTCATTTTCCAAACAAGATGGGGTCTGGTTGTTATTTGACCAAAGGTCAAGGGAGGTGAATGTAATTTACCCTAAAAATATTTTAATTAGCCTTATTAAAGTCATCAACACTTCTTTCAAACTTTCCAACCGTTTTTCGCCGGAAAAAAATGACGGGCTGAAATGCCTAACCACCGAGAAATTATTTAGTGCTTAGCGGACCATGCAGGCATGTATATTTGATACTCAACACCCATAAAAAACAGCCACTTCAATTAAGTGTCAGATTAATTAAAAAAATTGACACGTTACATTGAAGTTGCTGTTTTTGATTGGTGTTGAGTATCAAATATACACGCCAGCAGAGTACCTCGAAGCACCGAATATTTTCTCCCACAAAAGTTAAAAGAAGGAGATGTGGATGTTTGAGAGAGATGGCCAGTGGAGAAACGAGTTGGTGTTAAATAGGGAGGGAGAGAGAGAGAGAGAGAGTGGATGGGGTATGCAGTATGCTTCGAAGAAATTGATGAATGAAACTGAGGAGAGATAAAAGAACTGAGGAGAGAGATAATATAAAATTTTAAGCAGACGGCGGGAGAAAAAATTCAGTACTTACAGCGTACCATGCTGGTTTGTATATTTGATACTCAGCACCAATCAAAAACAGCTACTTCAATAAATTTCAAATAAAATAAAAAAATGACACGTCATACTTAAGTGGCTGTTTTCAATTGGTGTTGAGTATCAAATATACATGCCAGTATGGTACCGTCAAAGCACTGAATATTTTCTCACGGGATCTTTTCACCCTTTTCATTTCTCTCTCTATTTAACACCCACTTCAGTTCTTCTCTTCCCCGCAATTGGGTCCCCCCTCTCTCTCTCCCCCCTGAGCACACATATCAAACCCAGGTATGGAGAAGTCGGCAATGGAGACAACTGAAAAAATCAAGTTAAATTCTTACAAGGAGTGCGAATCTACAACACAAAGCTGCAGGATGAAGACCAACATGCACACCTTTGTGATTCCAGTCAGGGGAGCCATCAAGCGTCGGATCTTCGCCGGCTTCTTCCGTAGCCTGAAACTCTGTTGCAGACGCACCTTCCGGGCGTGTATTTCCCAAAATGAAGACATATAACTATATATCACTCTCTCTCTCTATATATATGTGTGTGTGTGTGTAGTGCTCTTTATTTTCTGAATGACCGATTGCTCTTCTTCTGGTGTGGCTGGTGCCTTCCCTTGCCATACAATGGGTTGCTGGTTATAATATATTCTGATGCTGTTTGTGGTAGTTGTTATATATGGTACTGTTGCTGATCTTCTTAGTTCTACCGGTTGTGGATGTTTTTGCTGTTGCTATTGAATATGTAATGCCTTATATATATTCAAGCATGGTTGAAGGAAATCAAGATCAATATATATTACAGCATTACATGTGTCCAGTAGTTGCACATGCACGTACACTCGCTGGTACTTGCAGTTGCTTTTGTTGATTATCTCCAAAATCACACTGGTTATTCAACATAATAAACCTATTTTAACTTTTACATTACAAGAAATCATGGTTTTACCGCCATTAAATTGCCGACGTTTGTGTGACGTCAGCACATACCGGCGCTTTAACAGAAACCGTGGTTATCTCGTGGAATAAATATGAAGATTAGCATACCATTAAAAATAAAAGAAAACAACGCTTCCAGAAATTAACCTAATATTTCTCTATTCCCAATATCAGTTTCCCTCTCTCTCTCTCTTTCGAATTTCGATCACTTTCTCATTCTTTTCTTGACGTCCAAGTCGGTTCTTACAAAGAAAATCGGACCTGTTCATATTGACCGTTGGATCAGAACTAATGGGGTTGATGCTTACCCTTCGATGTGAATACTCTTGTAAATTTAGTGTTAGGACCGAGGTACAATCAGACGGCTGGGATTAATTTGATGCGGCTGATCCAACAGTAGAGGATTGATTGTGGACGTACATAGGCTTTGGGCTCCACTTCAGACACGAGAGGAGGGAGTGGGATCATAACATCTCTTTTTGGTCACATGCCGGTGCATATTACGGCCTACAGAATTGTCATAGTCACACCTCACTTGCCGCAAGTCAAATGTTGGGCCAATCCTCCCGGCCCGGCCCGGCCCGACAATACAAGGGGCTTGGGTTCAAGTTGCTGTTGACAAATTCCTACACTGACCAGGTCGAAGAATTAAATTTGATCATAAAGTGTCATTCAACAAATTCCTACACACACACGCACAGGTCTGAAGAGTCCATCGACGTCGAGCTTCCCTTAGATCTAAAAACTCCTTTGCTGTCGAACTTCCTTCAGATCTGAAGATCCCTCGCCGTTGAACTTCCTTCAG
>CM042196.1:5610123-5626019 GCA_023539305.1 Ilex asprella
GAACTTCCTTCAGATCTGAAGATCCCTCGCCGTTGAACTTCCTTCAGATCTGAAGATTGCAAAACAACACCTCCATTCGAAAGATTCCAGAGCAGAAGAGCAAGGTATCATCTTATTTATTGTTCAATTTTGTCAAATAGGTTACTTAATGTGTTGTTGATTGTTTGATTCCGTATTTTGGCTATATTGTATCTTCTTTAGTTAATCTCAACTTGATTTTACCTATGTTACAATCTCTCAATTTTCCAATTTTTGGTCTATTAATCGGAAATGCTGTAAATACCTATGTATTTTCTGTGTGGGTTTATTGACGATTAATCTAAAATTGTTAATTTCTTATGGAAACGCCGGAAAATTTTTTTGCCGGCGCTTTTCAGAATTTCTTCGTCGTTTCGCTTTTCTTATACTGAGTTAACAACCGTTACCTTACCTTACATTAGGTTTGTTTGGTTAACAAGTAACTGCTAGAAAATATAAAAAATTAAAAAAAATAAAACTTTTTTTCTTTTGTTTACCAGAAACAAATTTTTCATGTTAACTAAATAAAACATGAAAATATATTTTCTTTCATTTTCTTTTCTTAATTTTAACATCTGTATTTGAAGAGATAAAAAATGGTGATGTGTCAACCATGTATTATTTCTACTTTAATAATTTTTATATGTATTTATTTTATCATAATAGGTGGAAAAATGCAGTCTGTTAAGTTTAACATCTCCTTCAATATAGATAAGGATAATTTAGATAATTCTCAAACTTTTAAATTTTACAATTAAAATTTATGTTTTATTGTATCATTTATTGAAATAAAATGAAAAATTCAAATTCAAATTTTTCTTAAAAAATCGTAATTAGTATACAATTATATTTTTTTATCAGGAGTCTGAGTGATTAAGTAATAAATCTCAGGGAGTCTAGGTGTAATTCTCCCATTATTTTTTTTTATTTTCTTAATTTATTTTAGTTTGGTTAATTTATTTTATTTATGGGCAATTGATTTTTGGGTTTACTTCTTGCCAAAGTTTACTTAAAGTAAATTTACTCTTTGATTAATCATTAAAATATTTAATGTAATGATTAGATACATCAATTTTTTAAAAAAATTAAAAATATCAAAATTTTTTAATCCTAAAAAATATTGGTATTTTTTAAATCTAATGTAATAATTAGTTATATAAATATTTCGATTTCAATAAGTTGAATATTGATAATAATCAATACTTTCGGTAACACCCTTATATTTCATTTTAATTATGTTTAATGTGTTTTTAAATTTATTATTGGCATATGATACATGAATGATAATGTTTATATTTTTTAAATTTTTTTAGAGCTTCTATCTAGTGTTTTGAGCGTATTGGTCGATACAACACCGTGATGGCACGACCGATGTATGTCAATGTCCTCCAAATTGATGACCAATATTATAACTTTGAACCATGTTTGGACCCCTTGACAGCTTACCACAAACACATGCAAATTGCAAACATACTTGCACATATAGATAGTAGAAGAAAAAAAAAAAAAAAAGCCAAAGCCTCGTTTTGATTGTATCTCAAAAATAAGTTCTTTGTTTTATAATAAAAAAAAATTGATGATGCACAAAGTTGACTATATACGATCAAATCAATCAAATGTGTGGTGTAAATAAATTAATAAAACAATCAATAATAAGAGATAAAAATTGGATAGTTGGGTTTGGGTGACCTAACCACCAAAAGCAGTAACGGTGACCAAAAAACTTTATTAATAAGAGAGCACAAGGTACTAAGAGAAAGAAAGATTGCAAGGTTATGCTCAAGATGTAGTGTGCGTACCAAGGGATTTACAATATTTATAGGCACAAAACTCTAGTTGTGGTGGTGTCATGAAAGTCAAGCTATTAATCTTCTAAAGAGGATAACTACAATTGATATCTTGGAGTCATGACTATCCTAATAATTATTCTTTCACGTGCGTTGACTCTTCTTGAATTCTTAAATCTCAGACTGAACTTTCTTAAATCTCAGACTGAACTGAGATCATGAAGTAAACTTGACCTATCTTTTGATGGCTTGAGTTTACCTATGGATTGGCCAAGCCCAATTGGACCTGCGCTCGCCAAAAGTAAAAATCTGCTTTGAAATTCAATTCTTGGAAATAATTTTTGAAAAAATGGAGAATGAAGGGCTGATTTTAGAAATCAATCAAAAGATATTTTGGATTTTGGGGGAAAAAAAATGAAAACAAGGGGAAAGGAGGGAAGGGTCAATCTGCACTTAAACTCCTAGGTATAAAAGCCTTTTTTTTTTTTTTTTTTATCTTTTCTCTCTCCGCTCCAACTCTCAAACGGAACACACACATCGTCTTCTCTGACGAAGGCTTCATCTTCTTTGTTTGTCCAGCGACTGAGAGGTCTTCGGGGAAACCAAATGTCTGGTGAAACTAGACCTATTTTATATATATTTTTTTGGGATCGTGATTTTTTCTCAATAATTGCTTCGGATCTGCTTCAGATCTATTTTTTTTTCTCGACGGCTTCAAAATCTGCTTCAAATTTGTTTTTTTTTTGACAGTTTCAAGATCTGCTTCCACAAGGGGCTGGATTTTATTTTTTTTTGCATTTTATAAAGTTTAATATATTGATTTTTTTTTTATTTATAAAACATTCCATCCAAACAGATTAGCATTTTTTGTTTTGCAGAATTGTTTTTAAATCATATAACAAAATAAGTTTTGAGGTACAAAAATATTAAAACACATTTTTTCGGATACTATTTTCTAAAATACAATCTAAACACGCCTTTGATTTTTTATTTTTATGAGAAATTAGTTTTTGCCCAAAGCGGTACTGAAATTTGGTGGTGGTATAGGGTAGTGATCTGAGCTTTCCTCTAAAAAAAAAAACATCTGTGTAATGGATTTTATATGAAGTGGTAGAATTGAAATTGGGGACTAATAGTTAAATCAATGACAAATATAATAATCATATCATCATGAAGTTAAATTTTTAAGTCAATTTTTTAAATTTGTGTAGCATTGAACGTCATTGATTTAATTGTAAGTCTCAAAATTTATTGAAACTCATTACCTATTCAATGATTTTAATTGATTAAGTCAAAAATACAAGTCAATTTTTTAAATAAAAATAATATATTATTAAATAAAATAAATTAATTTTTTAAGTCCTAATAGTACTCTTACTTAAAAAGGAGGTACTTAACAAATTATCTCCTAATAATGAGAAATCAATTACAGAAAGTAAGGAAACAAAAGTACAAACTCTCTGCCAATTAAATTCTGACAAGATTCTTTGGAACGGGATTAACATTCTTTTTAATATATTTTTTATAAAAATAATAAAAAAATTGAATTAAAAATTAAATTTAATAAATTATTACTATTAAATAGATAGTGAGTCTCACTAAATATTAAGACCTATAGTTAAACTAATGACAGATATAATAATCACATCACCAAATCAAAATTTTAAATTAATTTTTTAAATTTTTATAACATTGTTTGATAACGAGTTGAATGATCCCACCAGCTCGATTGTGATTCAATTTTAGCTTGTTCAAATTAAAAATGAATTCAATCAGATCAAATTTTTAAAGTGGCTCTGCAAATCAGCTGAATTTGAGCCATGTGTGGTTTGACTCAAGCAGCTATAGGCTCGACTCTGCTTAAAGAGATGTTTAGCTTGATCAGTATCCTTGTGTATATCCTTATCCACCTTTCCTGTAAGACGAATGAATTGTCCAAGACTGAAATGTTTCGGTCGAAGATACACTGATACTTAAATTAATATTGAAATGATACAAGAATGTTTATAGAGAAGATTGTGCGTACCTTTTAATGTGCATCATCTGTTCTTTAAATAGGACTATTCCTTATGCTAGGGTTCTCGTTATTGACGAGGTTCGATGATACATACCTCATCATTCTCAGATGTCGGTTAGGGATCGCTGAAATCTCTCTAGACGTTCCTCCAATTGCCTAATTCTTCAGAGCCATGAATCGTGCTTATTCATATTACCTAAATTTTCTTGATTGTAGGCGTTTTCTTGTGATTCAGTTATGTTGGAGTTTGAACCAAACACTTCAAGTATTTTATTTTATATTTATTTGGTATTAGTTTATAATTAGAGTTTTAAAGGGTTTCGAATTATTGATTCATGTAATATTCTAATTAGTTTAGGATTAGTTTATTAGTTATTAGTTCGATTAGTGGTTAATACCTTGGGTCTTTATGTTTTGTAGTGGCAAAACCTTTCGGCTAAGTTTTTTGATGGAAGAATACTTTTGCCTTTGATGTTTGGTTTTCGTCTTCTTAAGATCTTTTTTGTTCTTGATTTTTTCTTTGATTAAACTTTTGTGTGGTGTGAGATTATTTTGAGTATTTAATATTATTTTGAGATCCTACATATGATATCAGAGTCAATTTTAAAGATAGGAAACATGAATGAGTTCGTTCAATGTTCCATTGGTAAATTTGACGGGAGTTCAAATTTTTAACATTGGAAAACATAGATGGAATTGTTTTTCAAGGTCATGGATTTTTCAGATATTGTGATAGACGGTTTCACAGATCCCAGTTGATGATGCACAAAATCGTGTTTGTACGAGATCAACAGTCACTAGAGTGATTTATGAGCAATCAATGGCAATTAGTGGTAAAACAGTAAATATGGGTCGACACTGGATTTATAGTGGTTCGGTCTCAGATGACCTACGCCCTCTCTTCGAACCGCGACGATGGTCTTAGGCATTTTATTGATCAACGGTGGTATTCCGGAGAGTTTACAATGAGTCTAGAGAGGGAGAGTGTGTGTAGAGAGCTTGCTGAGTGCAACTAGTGTAGTGTGTGTCTCAAGAGTCATCGTCTTGCCCTTTATACAGTGAGGGCTTACATTATATAGGCTCACCAAGGCGGTGAGGCGGTGACGTAGGGGAGAAGTCTCCCGTTAATTTGGTAAGTACAAACATGGTAGGAGTGAGCCTCTTTGGTAAGTAGAGTTATGGTAGGAGTAGACTTCTTTGGAAGGTAGAATTAAGGTAGGAGATCCCCGTATCCCGAGTCTTCCTCCACGTGCTCTTATTTGCTCGGATGTCATTCTGGCGTGGAGTGTGCTCATGCTTAATTTTGGACTTTGAGTCTTGAACTCGGACTTGCTTCGGAGTGGGTTTGGACTTGTATTGTGTTTAGTGTTGCATCAAGGCATGAAGAGAAGAGGAGGTGAGGTCGATGGAGCCAAGGGGTGGGCGGCGCCCACTTTGGAGGAGGCTTGGGCGGCGCCCCAGGTGCCTTGGGCGGCGCCCTTGGTGCCTTGGGCTGCCTCGTCCCTTCCTTTGGTGCTCGGCCTTGAGTTGGTGCGACTTGGTGTTCGTCTCGGTCTTGAGGTCGGACGTCGAGCTTGTACTTGGATTAGACTTGGATTCGTACCGGAGTCAAATGGTGAAGGAGGAGAGGTCGTAGAAGAGGACGAAGGAGAGGCCGAGCGCGGAGCTGGGTGGCGCCCTTGGTGCCTTAGGCGGCGCCCTAGGTGCTTCGGGCGGTCCCCTCGCTGCCTTCTGCGGTCATGGTCCTTCCTCCGTTTTCCTTGACGATTGCCACTCGGTAAACCCAACTACATGGGTTTTTTGAGCTCTTCTATGGGCTTCTTTGACTCCGTTCGGATTGGGCCCTAACTTAGTAGAATCTGGACTCATCACCAGTGATCTACCATTTCACACAAAATCCCAAAAAGATGAATTGGTAATTAATCGAAAAAAAGACAGCAGAGCGTTAATGTATATCTATAGAGCAATTGATTCATCAATTTATAATAAGATTGTTCATGTTTCGACAGCAAATGCAACAGGGGATATCTTGATCAATTGTTATATTGGACAATACAAGATAAAAAAGGTTCAGTTGCAGACCCTTCGCATGTAGTTTGAGCTTCTTCAGATGAAAAAAATCAGAGAGTATATCTGATTATTTTTCTTAAACGTTGGTTATTGTCAATCAGATGAGAACCAAAGGCGAGGATGTGAAGGATCTCTAGGTTATGGAGAAAATTCTTCGGACCTTATCAATGAGGTACGAGTATATTGTCACACCTATCATAGAGTCAAATAATCTTGATTCCCCGTCAGTTGATGAGTTGATAAGTGTCCCTACAAACCCATGAACAAATATTGAATGAAAAGATTGAGATTTTAGGAGAAGAAGTCTTGCAGTCTTAGACTATCTTCAAGAAGGAGAAGGATGAGTCCTATAAACGCCAATCAAATTAGAGGTATCAATATTCAAATAATCAAGGTACATGTCAAAAATATAAAGGCAATTATTGGGGTGAACAACGTGATAAATCCATAATCTAGTGTCATAGTTGTGAAAAATTAGGGCACTATAAAAGGGAGTGCTTTAGATTAAAGAGACCGATAATCGTGAAATATAGTCTTCCTACCCAATACTTTGCGAAAATTTTTTTTTTGACTTACCCTACCCGATCAAGTGTAGTATTCTTACCCGACTTTCTACCCGATTAATCGGATAGGAAGTCGGGTAGGAAATTGGGTAAACACTTTTGTAGTTATTAATTTTTGGATCATTTTAATAATTTAATTAAATAACATGCACCAATTTAACAACACAATAAATCAATAACAATAAAATCTAAAACAACTACAACAACAATTATAATAAAACACAAAAAAACATTAAAATCAATCCATCATAATTATTATACAAATACAATAACAATTATTTTAAGTTTAAATCATATGAAACACGTTAAAATCATAACTACTTAAGTAGATTACTAGTTCACCACAAATTATGTAATCTACACAAAAAATAAGTCCATGTTTTAGTAACTCAAACATTCACAATAATAACAATGTTATAATATAAATTATACCACACAAATACTCTTATAATTGCTAAAAAAAATAAATATATTTTTTTGGATTAGGGTAAGGTAGGAATGCGAAAATTGATGGTTATTCCGCATTCCTATCAAATTTAATCGGAAGATAAAATATTCTTCCGCATTTCTATCTGATTATTGCGACTAGCCGTTCAGTAAAATCGGGTAGGGTAGGGTAGAAAATTGCGACCAATCAAAAATTTGAACACCCCTACCGATAATAAGAATTGTCATGCTAAAATTGCAGAGGACAATGATGATAATTCAAAAGTTTTATTTTTGGTTGATTGTGCAGTAGATGATGTTCAAAAGAATAAATGGTATTTGGATTCAGGTTGTAGTGATCACGTGTGGTTACAGAGAGATGGTCACTATATTGAATGAATCTGTTCAATCAGATATTAAATTTGGGAATACTTCAACTATCCCCATAAAGGGAAAAGATATAATTTCTATGCAAAAAGACCCCTTGATTTGATTCACTCTGATTTGTGTTCTGTTGAAGTTTCTTCGAATGGTGGGAGTAAATATTTTATTATATTTATTGATGATTTTAGCAAAAAGACCTGGGTGTACGTTTTGAAAAATAATTCTGATGCTTGTGATACATTTAAATATTTTAAGGCTTATGTTGAAAGACAAAGTGCGAGAAAAATTAAAACTTGGAGGACTAACAAAGGTCATGAATATATGGTTTGTGATGATTTTTTGAGAAACTATGGTATTAAGCATAAGTTAATAGTCAGATATACTCCCCAACAGAATGGTATGACAGAGAGAAAAATTAGAACTATTACGGATATGGTTAGATGCATGTTGAAATATAAAAATATGCCTAAAAGTTTTTTGGATAAAAGTTGTTGTTCGTGTTGTTTATGTTTTAAATAGGTCCCCCACCAGAAGTTTTAAGGGAAAAACTACTTATAAGATTTGGAGTGGTCAAAAGCCAGATATTCAGTATTTGAGGGTGTTTGGTTGTATTGCCTACACCCATGTTCATGATCCACTTAGGAAAAAACTTGAGGACGAGGCTGAAAAATGTATTTTTATTGGGTACAGTTCAGTTACAAAGGGGTACACGCTTTATAATCTCATCACTGAAAAAGTGATTATTAGCAAGAATGTTACTTTTGATGAGTAGGGGTTTGACATTGATCCCAAAAGGAAGACAAGTCTGCCACAATTGTTCCTTTTGATGTTGATGATTTAGTTGGTAATCAGCCAATCGAATAGTCCTCAGATGTTCAATCCCCACAACCAGAGTCATCTAGGCGTTCACAGCGTGAATGACACATGTTAGCTAGATTGGAGGATTATATTATTGACACTAACAATGATCCTTCAGATAAGGATTTGATAAAGTTTGATTTATGTGCAGATTGTGATCCTGTTTCTTTTAGTGATGTCTGTGGGGAGAAACATTGGGTGAAAGCAATGGATGAAAAAATTCATGTCATTGAGAAAAATAATACATAAGAGCTTATTTCTCTTCCCAAGGGAAAGAAAGCTATTGGTGTTAAATGAGTGTACAAGACAAAATACAAGTCAGACGGAGAGGTGGATAGCTTCAAAGCAAGGTTAGTAGCTAAGGGTTATAAACAAAAACCAGGTATTGATTATCTGGAGGTTTTTGCTCCTATTGCTGGGCTTGATACTATTTGCATGCTTATTTCTCTTGCTCCTAATAATTCTTCAACGATTTTTCAAATGAAGGTGAAATCTGCTTTCTTGAATGGTGTCTTTGAGTAGAAAGTTTATGTTGAGCAGCCTGCTAGTTATGTGAATAAAAAGGAGGAAAACAAAGTCTATAAGTTGAAAAAGGCTTTGAATGGGCTTAAACAAGCCCCTAGAGCTTGGTATACTCGGATTGACTCTTATTTTATGGAGAGTGGTTTTCAAAGATGTCCCTATGAACACACTTTGCATGTCAGAACTAATTCTTAGGGAGATATTACTATTGTGTGTTTGTATGTGGATGATCTTATTTTCATTGGAAATAATTTGAAGTTAATTGAGAAATTCAGGAAGACAATAATTTCTCAATTTGAGATGATTGATATGAGTTTGATGTCCTGTTTTCTTGGAATTGAGGTTAATCAGATAAACAATGAGATTTTTATTTCCCAACAGAAGTATGCTAGGGATATCCTTAAACGGTTCAGAATGGATTTTTGTAATCATATTTTGACTCCAGTTGAATAAAAGACTGAAATTGTGTAAAGATGGAAATAGTGAGTTGGTGACTCCCACATATTTCAAACGGTTAGGGGAAGTTTACGTTATTTAACTTCCACTAGACTTGATATTATTTTTGGAGTTGGTCTTATCAGCAGGTACATAGTCTCCACATCAATCCCACTTACAAGCTGCTAAAAGATTTTGAGATATGTTAAATGTACCCAGAGTGATGATATTTTTTATTTTCCTATTGGTTCTTGTGAACTTGTAGGATATACAGACAATGATTGAAGAGGTGATGTTGAAAAAGCTAAAAATACTTCAGGGTATTGTTTTCAAATCGGTTCAGGAATTTTTTCTTGCTCTTTGAAAAAACAGTCAATTGTTGCTCTTTCTACCACTGAAACAGAGTATAATGTAGCCACCAGTTGTGCTACCAAACAGTGTAGTTGCGTCGTATGCTTGATTTTTTGCAGCATGCATAGAAAATTCTTTCAAAGATTTTTTGTGATAACAAGTCAACTATTGCTTTGTCAAAAAATCCAGTTTTTCATGGGAGAACCAAACATATTCATGTCAAGTACCATCATATTCGTGACTTGATTATTAATTGTGATACTGAAATTTATATTGTCAATTCGATGATCAGATTGCAAATATTTTTACTAAGCCACTTAAATCTGATGCGTTCATGAAGCTTAAGCGGATGAAGAGGATTAAAGATTGTGGTTCAAGGGAGGCTGTTGGAGTTTGACCCAAACTCTTCAAATATTTTATTCCTTATTTATTTGGTATTAGTTTGTAATTAGAGTTTTAATGGATTTAAAATTATTGATTCATGTAATATTCTAATTAGTTTAGGATTAGTTTATTAGTTATTAGTTTGATTAGTGGTTAATACCTTGGGTCTTTATGTTTTGTAGTGGCAGAACCTTTCGGCTAAGTTTTTTGATGGGAGTATACTTTTGCCTTGATATATGGTTTTCGCCTTCTTCGGTTCTTGATTTTTTTTTTTTTTTTTGATTAAACTTTTGTGTGGTGTGAGATTATTTTAAGTGTTTAATATTATTTTGAGATCCTACAAGTTAGAACCATATTTCAAATGAAGCTTGGCCCTCTAAACCGAATGCCTTCCCATTGTTGCCGAGTCCTTTGTAGATCGGTCCGAGTCCAACCTTATTGTTCCTCTTTTTGGGATCCATGTGATATGTTTCATCATGTCCATGTGAGTAAATTATTCATTTGTATACGTGACATGACTTTATGCTCCCATCATTAAGATTGATTTCTTAGCTTTAGGGTTTAATTTTTAAAAAATTTATTGGGAAATTAAGCTCGATTTTTGAATCCAATACCTGAAAGCATTTGTCGAGTCAATTTTGAGCAAGAATTGAAATTGTCTGATTCGTTGATGAATTTGACCAAACCACACTGTATTTTTTCTCATGGGCCGCCAAATGGTTGTTCTACATTCGGCTTGGATTGGGTTGAAGGGTTGAAGGCCTTGGTCATGAACACGGCCGTATACAAAGTCCTATGATCTTTCCATAGAAGTGCATAGTTTCCATAGAAGTCCTTGGTCTTGAAACAATCTTAAGCCCAAGTTAGGTTATAATAATAACCACGTATTATAAATTTAGATATTTTAAATTCGAATTTTAATAATTTTTTGGGATCAAACAATGTAAGATTTATCCTTCATAAATACCATAATCCTGATCTAAATGACTTGCCTTTGACTGAATCAAGAAATGTATTAGTCAAGATGCGCTTAAACTGACTCAAACACTATTGAAGATTAAACTAAAAAAATAAAGAGTAATGTTATTTGAATATAAAAAATTGATCTAATTTATTGATCTAATGTTGTGACAAATAGTGTTGTTATGTCTGGAGCTTTTGGACTTCTTCCATTACTTAACACATCATTAGGTCAATAAATTAAATTAATTTTGTAGGTCTAATAGCATTACTTCAAAAAAATAATAGTACTATTTGCACCTAATTTGCTAACATAATTTATTGACATAATTCATCACAACTATTAGACAGGTTACGAGTCGCAACATGTATTGATATGACTGTTAATCTAATAATTATGATTGATTAGGTCAAAATTTTAAGTCCAAATAACATTGATCAGAATTTGCATTAAAAATTAATCCTATTTAACGATAAAAATTAATCCTATTAAGTCCAAATAACATTGATCAGGAGCTATACATTTTTTTTTTGGTTCAACGATAAAAAATGTTTATGTCAGTTTATGTGTATTTCGATTAATTTTTTTTCTAGTGTTGTTCAAGCACACACCATCGCGTACTTAAGTTTATCTGCGCATGGAACTTGTACCGTTGGATGATTTCCAATGGTGAAATCTGAATTGCTAGTTAAATATTAAAAAATTAACATTTGGTTTGCTTGTCTTGTAAGATTGTCAGAATCTCAAACCATTTCTCTCTCTCATTAAATGCAGTCAATCATAATTTTTTTTTCCCACGTCTTTTTTCCCACTCTCTCACTTTTTCCTTTCTCTCATTTTTGTTTCAACATAAAAATTAATTAAAAAATTGTATGATCTCATCCAAGAGGCAATGCCATTTACAGTAGACTAAACCTTTCATACCAAAGTAAGATACACAATGTTCGTAAGATACACTCTGTTCATCTTTGTTCCTCTGGAGAACACCATTTCATTACATATTCTTTTGAGTACACTCTTCCCTCATTTCCTACAAGGCAGATAATCATTTTGAAGAGTAATACACTTGAGGTAAAAATCACGATCTTTACTGGATTTATAACTGTATTTGGTAATATAAGTTTTTATTCTATTAGTATATTTTATATTGCATTTGATTGCTAAGAAAATTCATTTTTGTGTTATGTCTTTATTTATTAGAAGTTGGAATGGATGTGGTAGAAGATCTTATGGTGAAAAATACAGATGAAATTTACATTCCCCAAGTTTCATATGAGAAGAAACCAAAAGAAGGCCAAGAATTCAATTCATTGGGTGACACATATAATTTTTACAACTCCTATGCACGGGAAGCTGGCTTTAGTGTGAGGATAGACAAGAGTAAGAAGAAGAAGGGAAATGATGAAACTTATTGGAAACAATAAGTTTGTTATAAGGAAGGAGAAACAAATGAGACTCACAAAAGGAAAAAAGAAAAGGAAAAAAATATGAATCAAAATATAGAAATAGATTCTAGCAACGTAGAAAGGTTACGAGGAAAAATACGTGAGGGTTGTAAAGCAAAATTATCTGTTGTTCAACATGGGCCAAATTACAGAATCACTAAATTTATCGAGGGCTACAACCATCCCCTTACAACTTCTACTAAAATACACTTGTTAAGGTCACACCGAAAGGTTTCAGATGCGAAGAAAGCATTGGCACAACAGTTTGCAAATGTAAACATTCCAACATATCAACAATTTGATATTTTTGAGGCACAAGCAGGAGGATTTCAAAATGTTGGATGTACAGAAAGAGATATCAGAAACTATGAGCGGGATATGAGGCAAAAATTGAAGGGTCATGACGTAGATATGTTGAACGAGTACTTCAAATCTGAATAAGAAAAAAATCCTGCATATGTTTTTGAATTTGATATAGATGAAGATAATCGGATGAGCCGTTGTTTTTGGGTTGACCCCGTTGCAATAAGAGCATACAGTTTTTTTGGTGATGTTGTGGTATTTGATACGACATACAATACTAACCGTTATAGTATGATATTTGCTCCACTTACGGGTGTCAATCACCATGGTCAAACAATCATTTTTGGATGTGGTTTTTTAAGTGATGAAACTATAGATTCTTTCACTTGGTTGTTTGAAAAATGGCTTAATGCAATGCCGAAGGGTCCGCCAGGAGTTATTATCACAGATCAAGACCCAACAATGGCAAATGCCATATCTCAAGCTCTTCCACATACCTTCCATCGTTATTGTGTTTGGCATATATTGAAAAAGTTCTTAGAAAAGCTAGACTCAATTGTTTATCGAGATCACTATCATCAGTTTAAAACATGCATATGGGATTCTGAAATAGGGGAAGAATTTGAAGAACATTGGAAAACTGTGTTAAAGGGAAGTAAACAGGAAGATAATCATTGGCTTAGAAAAATGTATGAAATGCGTGATAGATGGGTCCCTGCATATGTCAATACAAATTTTTCTGCTGGAATATCAAGTAGTCAGAGAGCAGAAAGTTCACATGCTTTCTTTAAAAAGTATTGTTCAAGAACTAATTCATTGATGGATTTCACCTTGCGATTTAATAGAGGGCTTAAACACATACGACATCAAGAGTTAACTGCCGATCATTGTGATATCAACGAACAACCAAACTTGAGATCTCTAGTGCCTATGGAGAAACAACTGATGGGTATTCATACAAAAAAATACTTTCATATTTTTCAAAGTGAGCTTTATGAAAGTAATGCTTATTTGATAAATTTTGCTATGGAGGATGAAATGAAATGTGTTTACATTGTTGAAAGAGCATTGGATGGGGACTCTAAAGTGCGACAACTTGTTTATGAGAAAATTTCTGATTTCTTGAAGTGTAGTTGTCGAAAGTTTGAATTCGAAGGTATCCCTTGTAGGCATCTTTTGGCATATTTTCGAGTGAAACAAATTTTATTGTTGTCAAAACAGTATATTATGCATAGATGGACAAAAAATGCAAGAGTTGGAAGTGTGATCGGCCAAGATGGTACGGAGATTAAAGATGTTCAGGATAAGTCCTTGATAATGAGGCACACAAAATTATCGCAACTCGTCTCGATTGCTGTCGATGAAGCCTCGTTGTCGAAAGAGGGGACTGAGTTCTTGACAAAGACAATGGAAACAACCATTGAAACACTCAGATCCATGAACTCAAGTAGACTAAGAGAAAAAGGTTTGGACAACATTTTTTCATCCCAAAAAAGGAAGGATATTCCTAGGGAGCGAAAGTTTAACGATCCACTTCAAGTCAGGGCAAAAGGGTGTTGGAAACGTTTGAAATCATCGAAAGAGAAGACAATGGGTAAACTTAGGAGGTGTCATGGGTGTGGCAAACTCGGGCAATCACATGACAAAAGAAATTGTCCAAAGCTTATTAGCAGGTGAAGTATTCTCTCAATTTTTTTTTAAACATATGTTAGTTATATTCATTTCTTTTACTCAAATTCTAATGTGTGCTTCTCATCCCCTTCAGATCCATTATAAGCAGTGATGATGGTATTTCTTGTGATTCAGACCATACAACTGATCTTAATGAGTAATCTTCTTGGATGACAACATTGCATAGAATTTTGGGTAAGTGAATCTACAAATATTTCTATCTCTTTAGTTTTTCACTCCAAAATCTGAAAATTATATCTAGAAAAACAATTTTCTATGTGCTTGTTTAATTCATCTCAGGTTTTGAAGAAACAGCTTTCAGGTTGATGGTTCTCCAAAGTGGATGAATTGGATTGCCAATTTTGTATTGAAAGTTATTTCAAACTATATACTTTGACTTCATTATATTAATATCATTTTGTTTAGAGCAAAGTGGTCAATATTATGCGTAATCGTTAGTTCGTAATTATATTTTGTTGAGCCTGAAGTGCTCAGTGATTTTGAATGCATCTGAAAGTAATATCATTCAAGAAACAATTCTTACTTGGAACAATTTCATATTGGAAAATTGTGAAGTAGAGATTTTAAACTTCACCGTAGTAAGAACATAGCCAAAGTAGGCTTTTTTTTTTTTATACCTAAATATTTGATTCAATTTACTCATCTAATGATGTGTCACATGCTATGATTCCATGAAAAAGTTCAATAGTTATAATTACAATAATATTATTCGACTATGTGAACTACAAATAAGGGTAAATTTTTTGGTTTCCATAGCTTTATTTTAAAACTAATTGAACCTAATTTGTTAAACAAATTAACAAATTTAATCCATTATTTAATAACAAAATATGTCGTCTATACGTTAAATCTAACTCGTCTTACTCTTATCAAATTTCTTTAATATTCTTGGGCCAAGAACTTCATATGGTTAATCTATAAACTTCAAATGCGATTTCATTTTTAGACAAAATATGAAGTAAAATCAATTGATTTGTTTTATTCATTCTTTAAAAATTATGTTACTAGTCACTCGATTACTAAAACTTGGTATGAGAAAAATAAAGACGAAATACGAAGTAAAATCAATTTTTTTTTTCTTTTTTGATAAGCAAAAAATGGGTAGAGCAAAGAAGAGCGCACATAGATCACCCCGATAGACATTCACTAGTGAGATCATGAGGCCTTGGTCGCGCCTGTTACTCCTCTCGAGAACGAACCTATCTAGGCTGATATAACAATCTACCGCCGAGTCTTAATATAAATTCTAAAACTCAAACATCCAACCTCAGGATGAGAAGTTCGGTCAATACCCTACTATATCACTCTATTTGCTAAGTAAAATCAATTGATTTGTGTTATTCCTTCTATAAAAAAATATGTTACCAGCCACTCTATTAATTTTTTTTTAATAGTCATTATCATATAAACAAATATGAGAAAAGGAAAAAGTCAGACTGAGAGAAATAATTAGTGAGTGCAATTAATGGGAGAGAAAAAATGGCGGTGATATTCTGACATTCTTACAAGACAAACAATCTACTTTACACCATTGAATGTGACGTAAGAGTGAATGCTAATTTTTTAACATTTAACTAATAATTCAGTTTTCACCATTGGATGTCATCCAACGGTACAAGCTATATGCGCGGATCAACTTAAGTACGCGACGGTGCGTGCTTGAACATTACTGTATATATA
>CM042196.1:5626119-5642282 GCA_023539305.1 Ilex asprella
CCTATTAACTTAATTAAATCATGCATTAATCAAGATTAATCAATGGTGACACAAGGAATTATTCTCGGGCACATCATTTCGGCGAAAGGAATAGAAGTTGACAACTCAAAGGTGGAGGCCATCTCCAACCTTCCTACGCCGAAAGTCGTCAAGGATATCAAGTCGTTTCTAGGCCATGCGGATTTTTACCGTCGTTTCATTAAAAATTTTAGTGCATTGGCCCGATTTTTGACCAATTTGTTGTCTAAAGATGTCCAATTTGAATGGTCGAATAGTTACGACACATCTTTTTCAAAACTCAAAAGTATGTTTGTCACACCTCCAATTATGCGACCGTCCAAGTGGGATTTAACTTTTGAGCTGATGTGCGACGCGAGTGATTACGCGGTTGACACAGTGCTAGGTTAAAGGGAGGATAATAGACCATATGTAATATACTATGCTAGCAAAACTCTTAATGAAGCTCAAATGAATTACACCACCACAGAAAAAGAGTTGCTAGCAGTAGTATTTACATTAGATAAATTTCGGTCTTACATCATTGGTTCTCCGATAGTTATTTTTACTGATCATTCTGCTTTGATGTATCTATTGTCTAAGCAGGATGTCAAACCAAGACTTATCCGATGGATCCTCCTACTTCAAGAATTTAATCTGATAATCAAAGACAAGAAAGGAGTGGAGAACGTGGTGGCGGACCATTTATCTCGATTAGTGGTGCAAGAGGCCGATGAACACATTCCCATCCCTGATTCTTTTCCTGATGAGCATTTACTATCAATTCATTCTGTTTTGTCCTTGGTATGCTGACATTTGTATCTTGCAACAGGACAAATACCGCCACAGTGGAGCCCTGAAGATAAAAGGAGATTTATGACAGACGTGAAGTATTTTTACTTCGACAATCTGTACCTTTTCAAGTATTGTCCAGACCAGATCATGAGAAGATGCGTGCCTGAAAATGAACAGCAGAACGTCCTTGCATTCTGTCATTCCCAAGCCTGTGGTGGACATTTCTCGGCAAAGAAAACCTCAGCCAAAATTCTTCAGTCAGGTTTCTACTGGCCTTCTCTTATTAAGGACTGTATTTCATATTGCAAGGCATGCGACAGATGCCAACGATTGGGTAGTGTAACCCGTCAAAATATGATGCCTCTGTCTTCTGTGCTTGTCATTGAGATATTTGATTGTTGGGACATCGATTTCATGGGTCCATTCCCCATGTCGTTGAGCTACCTGTATATTCTTCTGGCGGTGGACTACGTGTCCAAGTGGGTAGAGGCTATCCCAACCAAGACTAATGACCATCGGGTCGTAGTCAAGTTCCTTAAGGAGAATATTTTCTCGAGATTTGGGATGCCTCGTGTAATGATTAGTGATGGTGGATCCCATTTTTGTAATAGGTCATTTGCATCATTGATGTTTAAATATGGCGTTACACACAAAGTATCCACTGCATACCACCCACAAATCAATGGCCAAGCTGAGCTAGCCAATAGGAAGATTAAAAATATTCTGGAAAAAACGGTTAACCCAAGTAGGAAGGATTGGTCAGACAGGTTGACCGATGTCTCATGGGCATACCGTACTGCCTATAAGACTATTTTAAGCATGTCTCCCTATCGGCTAGTTTATGGAAAAGCTTGTCATTTGTCGGTTGAAATGGAGCACAATGCTTACTGGGCAATAAAAACCTTGAACTTTAACTTGAGAATGGCTGGGGAACAGAGAAAATTGGAAATAAATGAATTGGATGAGATCCGAAGAGATGCGTATGAGAGCTCTAAAATTTTCATGGAACGGGCTAAAGGTTTTCATGACAATTCCATCACGAGAAAGTCGTTTGAGCCTGGGTAAAAAGTGCTCTTATATAATTTTCTTCTCTCCATCTTCCAAAGGAAGTTAAGATCCCGGTAGGATGGCCCTTATCTTGTCAAGGTGGCCTACCCCAATGGAGCGGTGGAAATCATAAACCCCAAAGATGGCCAAACATTCAAGGTCAATGGCCAAAGACTTAAACCATTCTTTGAGGGTTTTGAAGAGCAAATAGTGGAGGAGGATTTAATTGATCCGCTGTATCCGGATTTGGTGGAAGAGTAGCTAGTATTTATATGTACAGTTGTCTTTATCTATTTATGTTATTTTTTTCCTTTATTTCATGTCACTTACTTTTTTTTGTTGTATAGTTTTATTTTTCCTAGCTTCAGATGTTGGTATTTTGTCAAAAGCTCAAATGCGAGGTGTCCTCTATCCCTACTCATCTTTCTACAGTCCATTATATTTCATATCATCTTGTGTATTGAGGACAATGCGCAAATCAAGTTTGGGGGTGAAGTGCACTATTTGCATGTTATACCAATGTTGAATCTAGAATATTCCTTTACATATATTCGTTCCTGCTTAAAAAAAAAAAAGAATATTCCTCCACGAATATTTGTTTCCTACCGACACATTTAAAAAAAAAAATCTGGAACGCCTTTATTAGGCCTCCAACTTTTTTCTTTTTTCCACCGGTGTTGGCCCCCTCCTTCTTCCTTCTTCTCCCTTCTTCTTCTTCTTCTTCTTCTTCTTCGTTTTTCTCTGTTCTCTGTAAAAATAACCCACCCCTTACAAATCCATAACCATATTCTCAAAAGACCCAGTCATTTGTCTATTAATTTTCATTATATGTTTGTATTTGTATATGGCTGCTCTTCTTCTAGCTGCACTTAGGTTGAAGGGTTTCCAGCCTTGCCGAAACTCTTATTTCGAAGAATGATAATCAAATTTGGTATTTTTTTTGTAAGTTTTGGCAGATGAACGGATCTCGAGTTCTCAAACCCTAACTCTATTTGCAGTTCTGCTAAATTCGAATCATTTAAGAAATAGTTCAGTTTGCTAGGGGTATTGTGATCTATAGTTTTAGTTTGTTTCAATTTTATATTTGCGTATGTTTATAGTATTTTTTATTATGATCGTGTCGAATGCAGCTTCAATTATTTTTGTGACTGGTAGACTTTAAAGAACCGGATAGGGTGTCCATAGTTTAGCAAGTATGGACAATAAATTTTTTTGATTTAGTTTAAGCATTTTTCACACTTTTTCATCTGATGTGCATGCTGTGATTATGAGGAAAGCAAGAGATGTGAGAAAAATTAAAATCTGAGAGCAACAAGCAAAATCATTGTGTGGCAGAATCTCTTTTGCTAAACGTCGTCGTTCCAAACGACTAGGTGCTTGCTACCAATGTGACAGAATATTTCACATGAAAAAAAAAAATCAGTGTTCTGAACCAATTTCGGGTCGTACGACCGATCGATTAAACTGGATAGTGTATGCGCAGAGTAAGGATTTTCCTGACACGTCATCTTATTCCACTCCGGGACTCACACGTTATGTGCGACAAGAAGTTGGAAGGATCACTAATAATGACATAGACACAAGCGATGACTCGGTTTAAATTTTTTTTCTTCTTTTGACAAAGCTGTGGAAAAGTGTGTATTTGGGGATGAAGATAAATGG
This sequence comes from Ilex asprella, assembly GCA_023539305.1. Classification (NCBI taxonomy): domain Eukaryota; kingdom Viridiplantae; phylum Streptophyta; class Magnoliopsida; order Aquifoliales; family Aquifoliaceae; genus Ilex; species Ilex asprella. The sequence continues at coordinate 5,629,621 of CM042196.1, forward strand.
TCCGAAAGTTTGTAAAAAATATAAATATCTTGTTATTAGATGTGCAAAAATAAAGATGTGGGCCGAGTAAAGAATGTCCTAAAATACCAACCTGTAGCGTGGGTAGGGACTTGTTCCTAAGACGCCATAGTCTTTCAAGTTCAATTGGTGCATCTAGTCTTCTTTCAATTTTCATAGATAAATGAGTATGTTAATAATTTTCAATTTTATTTAATGTTCGAAAAAAAAATTTACATACTCATTTATCCTTGAAAAATGGTATGTTAATAACTTTGAATTTTATTTAATATTAAAAAAAAATGGTATCTCATCTCCCATGTTACTTTCATTACATGATTCTTTGTGCATTGAGGACAATGCATAGTTCACGTTGGGGGTGAGGTGCACCATTTACATGTTCCACCACTTTTTGTATAGAATAAGTTGGAAATGTGAAAAAAATAAAAACAAAAATTTGGACAATTTTTGTGAAAAATATCCAATATTGAACTATATTCCCCTACCCTAATTGTTGTGAGATTTGTGATTACTTGATTTTCATTTTGAACTTTGAATACATGAGCACATTATAGAAGTTTATTCTATTGCTAAGAGTATCACATACTTGTTTGCTTTTGAACTCAACCATAAATGTACCATAAACTTGTAATTTTGATAATTTACGGATTGAGTTCATATTTAGTGCTTGATATGAATAGTGGAGATGAGTAGAAACCCATGTGAGCTTTAGTGACAATCCTTGTTGGAGGGAACTTACATTTACTCAAGGTACAATTGTTCAAATTCCACATTTGTTCAATAATCTCATTATGCTTATTTTGGTTAGGTACATTTGGGTAGTTAATTGACTTTGTCTTGATATATACAATATTTTCCTATGCTTATCTAGAGGTGATCTTAGACCATTTTTGAATATTTTGACTCTTAGCCTTCTTCTTGAAAAAATATTATCCCTAGTACCATGATTGAGCCTTAATTGAATTCAATTCTATGCCATACATTTGACCAAGCCAATGAAAATAATAAATATCTACATTACCTTGGTTGTTCCTAGTGCTGAGTATGAATAATTATAAAAGAGAAGGAAGTATGGTGTGAGAACTCAAACAAACGGGATGAATGATATTAAAACTCAAGGAGTTCAAAAAAAAATGAGAAAGCCAAGAAAAAGAAAAAAAAAGGAGTGAGAGGAAAAGAAAAGAAAAAAAAAAAATAAAGAGTGAAGTGATGGTATTAGACTAGAAATCCCATAAAAATGAAGATTTTTTTTAAATAAAGGTCATTCCCTCGGAACAACTCTCTTTGTTATCTTATATCCTTTGTTTCCCTTACCTCAATATCACCTCAAAGTCTCATTACAACCCGTGAAAGTCCTAAATGATCTAGAGAAGCATGGGGATGTACACTTTTTAAGAAAAGTTAATTTTGCTATCTAGTGCCCTAACATTCATTTCATGAGATTATGCCAAGGTTGTTTCATTTTTTATGCATGTGCTTCATTTTTGGATTATATGTGAGCATATTTAGTTTGAGCACAATATTCTATCTCACATATATACATGTAGAGTATGCCAGGATAATCATAGTATGATTCATTTTTGAGAGAAACCCTTGGTGAGTCTTGTATCAAAGCTGAATTTGGATAGCTATGTGAATGTGGATTCCGTTGTGTAAATGTTTAAAATTACATGTTCATTTCACACACACGAGTTTTGAAAGAAAATGTGTATGTGGATACTCTAGAATAGCATTTAAAACTATGATGTGTCTCATGTGTGATTAGTTCAGATTCAGAGGACAAAGCGATTTTAACATCCCAGTGCTAATTAAGATAAGAGAATATGCTTTAAACAATGGAAGAAGAAGTTTGTAGGTACCTTCACTGGAAACCTTCACGAGACAAAACTCGTCCACTAGGGATCACCTAGGGGTTTAACGGCTTATTGCATATGCTAAATACAATCGTGTTATCTACGAAAGTGATGTTTTCTGTTGTTATTTATTACTAGGAACTAGTAATGTTTAAGTTGGAGGGTGTGATTAATCCTGATTAATGCATGATTTAATTAAGTTAATAGGTCAATTGTGTTAGTTAAACAAAGTTACACTAATCAAAATTGACCTATTAAGGTTAGTGTGTGAATTAGGGATAATGCATTAATTGTTGTTCTTTTCAGGATTTTATGCGTCAAAACTATAAACTACCGGGAGCCAAGACTAAAAATTCTAAGATGATAATTATTAAAGTTCTAAACAAAAAGAGATTAAAGTAATCTAAATGTCATCTTTTGGAGGTTTGTGAATGACAACTTTTGGAAGCTTGTGAAATGACAGCTTTTAGAAGCTTGTGAATGTCATCCCTTGGGCTTGTGAATGGTATTTTTGGGGTTTGTAAATGTTATCCCTTGGGGTTTGTAAATGTTTTGCCTATAAATACCACTCCTTTGTGACTTGTAGAAAAATAAGTTTTTGCTAGAATTCTTAGTTGTGGACATCCCTCCAAGTTGTTATTGCTTTCTTTGTATGCTTACTAGCTTTTCTCTTGGTTGTGAAAAACTCTTCAAGTTTGTATTACTTTCTTTGTATTGTTACTTTCTTTTATGATATTATCATCTCTTGGTTGTGGAATACCCGTCAAATAGTATTGCTTTCTTTTATTGTGTTATTATCTCTTGGTTGTGGAATACTCGCCAAGTAGTATTGCTTTCTTTTATTGTGTTATTATCTCTTGGTTGTGGAATACCCGCCAATTAATTATTGCTTTCTTTTAATTTAAGTCTTGTTTTATTTTACTTCCATTGTTGGAGCTGCCTTCTTCCCTTAGAGGAGTGAAACTCTTCTACTTTTATAGAGCTTTACCGAAGCCGTGAATGGTGGAACGTGATTCACTCATTCTTTGTCGAAGATCGGTTATATTGATGCAATTCATTTATGTTTAGTTCTAACCTTTATTTATTCATAATGTCATCCCATTTAATTGTTGTTTTTCTTTCAAGAATGAGTAGCTAAGCTTTTAGTTGGCTAATCCAAAGGAGACCTCCTCTTGGGTATGCCATTTCAACTCTTTGTCTTTCCTTCCCTCAGAGTATAGTGGTTCGGTTTGACTGGGTAGAGGGTGGATGAGATCATGAGTCTTTGATATTCCGTAAACTTGTCACGGTTTATGCTTAGATCCTCATCATCTCGTCCCTAACTTCCCACGAATCAATCGTTCATCTATGCTCTATTGGAGGAAGGATTTGGGTTGAATTGATATTCTCATTGGAGTAACCCCTTGGATTAGCCAACATTTGTCTTCTCACTTCATTTCCGTCACTTCACTAAACAACTTTCAAACTGCAAGGATTTTACACTTTCTTTTACTCAAAATCACCTTCCCCTCGATTTAATTCCTTCCCCGTGAAAACGACCTTGGAATACCACCAAGTAAAACACGACTCACGAAAGTCTCCTTGGATTGGAAAGCACTTTTGTTCACACACATATCACATTTTCACCATTTTTATTTTCTCCTTGCCCTTTCTTTTGACATCACCACCAAGGGAGTGTGAAACTCCCCTTCTCTCACATACCATACATACACATGTTAAAGAGTGATGTTTAGAGGTTAGGAACTGCAGGAAAAATCAACAATTACTCAACCAAGGTGTCCTGGACACAGTGTGTACTTCCAGTGTCTCGTCGACTCTAATTCTTCGCAGATGTGCCTTTCTAACTGCACTGGAATCCCCACCTCCTGCGAAATCCTCTAGATATCACTCTGATTTTTCCTAGAGCTTGTTTCACATTTCAATAGGTGATAACTCGGCTTTCTATAGGTCCGAGCTCCTATGAAATGAGACACAAAGGATATGGAAAGCTCCTTAAATGAGAAAAATGAGGCAAGGGAGAGCATGTTGAGCTAAGCTAAGGCTGACCCTTCAATGTAATGACAAAAGCATGATAATGCACTGGATCCTAGTATCCATGCAGCTTCATATGGTTCTTGTAAGTGTTAAGCTGGTCCACGGGGTCTTTTGTCCCATCAAATGCCTCAATTTGCGGCATTCTGAATTTCAGAAGGAGGAAAAAGTGTAGCATGCCAGTGGTGAATGAGGATTCGGTCTGTTGTACCAAGGCGTCCATTGTGACTGGAGCTTTACTTCTCACAGCCTCTTTCATATGGCTGAGCTCTTGCTTGTTATCTATGAAGCGTTGTTTATAGTGTTGATCTCTTCTTTCCTGCTAATGAGGGAAGAAATCACTTATTTCCACCCCACCATCCTGACTTTGCACTTCTTTGTTGCGCCATTCCTAGGGAGTGGATGGGGAACCTACCCCATGGTCCCGCCTATTCTCTCATCCTTCATTAACTTCTCTAAGGGGGCCCAGGTGTGGTTGTTCTCTACGAGAGGGGTTATTCTGGCCTTCTTGGGTCGGTCGTATCTCTTGTGGGTATTTCAAGAGCTTCAAGAGCTCCTCCTTGTGTTGCAGCAGGAGTTGGTTGACAAGGCGAAGGGCATCCAACTTGTTATTTGTGGGGAGATTCCATATGAGTGGATTAGCCTCTGGGTCATTCTTGAATTGTCTACAGTTGGTAGCTTCCTGTTGGTTATGCGTTCGCGGTGGGTTAGTTTGACTTTTACTCAAGTTGCGAGTTAAGACCACCAGCTATTAAAAGATTAGCGTATTTATAATAGGAACAGTCGTTCCCACAGACGGCGTCAAACTGATAGTGTAAATTAACAATGATGAAAAGAATACGTGAAAAGGATCAAATGTGTATTTGAGCTACAAGGCTCGTGATGAATGGGATGGAACATTTAGGGGATTAGGGAGATTTGCCTAGGAAAAGTATAGTGGTTCACCGGCTATAGAGCTCGGCTAATCCACTCTTTAATGGATGCTCTTGCTCATTTTTCTTTTTATTCATGGCTTAAATGTTTTACAATACACTTTGAGGGTGACTCAGGTTCTCTCCCTACCATAGAGGTGTCATCTAATATTTATAGAACTGTTTCTTGTTTAATGGGATCTTTGCCGAGATCCTTGACTATCATGCGTGAAATCCTCCTTGATCTTAAGAGTAGATTTTAGTCAGTTGAGAGTTTTATGCCTTGACTCTTGTTTTCTATTGCTGTCATCCAACTGTTCTTTATCATTTCCGTTATTGCCTCGCCTAAGGGAGCTCTGGTTTTGGTCTTCTGAGTTCTGTAGGTCTTGTCTAACTTCGTGGTCTGAGTTCAGATCTTGACCTCATATTTAGTTGGAGCTAAAATTTATTCAATTTATTATTATGTCATTTCGGATTTAAATCATAATATAAACTATATTTATTTGGTCCATTCGTGTTATATTTAGTCTAGTTTGTGTTAATTTTTACTTGATGACTTATGATTCAAATTGCTAACACTAGGACTTATAATTGATCTGAGTTTTGCGACCTTGAATTGAGCTTGTTGAACTCGTTTTTATAAACGAACTTAAAAAATTGTTCAAGCTCGATTTAGTTAGAAAATGGGTCGAGTCCAAAATGAGTCGAACCCAAGCTGAGCTTGAATAACTTTACTATTTTACATACAAACGAGCTAATCTTTTTTGGTTCATTTCTCTAAACGAGTTTAAAAAATTATTTGAGCTCGACTCGTTTAATATACGAATTGAGTTTGAGTCAAGTCCTACGCGAGTTAAGACAGAGCATAATCTGAGTAGTAGAGGCGTAACTTGGGTTGAGCAACCCGATTTCAACCCGAGCCCAACCCAAAAAAATTAGGGCTTGGGCTAGGGTTTTTAATACTTGGGTTGGGCTTGAGTCAAAAAACTTCAATCCGAATTCAATTTGGGCCGGGCTCGGGTTGAGACATCGGAAATCCGATTTCAACCCGAACCCAACAAATTAAAAAAAAAATTATATGTATATATATAAAGCATTATCACTTTTTTCATTTTTACTCCATCATTCTTAGTGTCTTATTGCTTGCTACTCTGTTATGCGTGATTAGTGGTGATAGTGTGATGTTTTAAGTTTAATGTTTTTATGGGTCTAATTTTTATATTTTCTGGGATTGTACTTTCAGATCACTAGCTTTTTAGTGTGAAAGCGGATGATCAATAATCGTGTAATGTTATGAATGAAATATATGAATTGTTTTATTAATTTATAATTATTCACCCCTCTCTCTCTGTCTCTCTTGTAGTGAACTCGACTTCAATTCGAGTCTGTCCGAATTAAACTCGGGCAATGCTCGGGTTGAGTTTCTCAACCCGAGATAGGGTTAGAGTTAGAGTTAGAGTTAGAGTTGAAGATTATATATCTAGGATTGGACTAGAGTTGACTGGCTAACCCGCTCAACCCGCCCGAATTACACCCCTACCGAGTAGCACCACTCAATTATTGCCCTAGCTGAGACAAAGCAGAAGAGGAAGTATATACACAGTCGTGACAATCAAGACTTTGGTGGCTTCAGATCAAATTCATTTCCACGGCTTCTTATAACATTCTTAACAAACCAAAAGAAATCTCCAAACTTGCACTGCCATGGAAAGAGAGGACTCTTGCCTGCGTTGGCTGGTTCTGTTTTGTCAATCCAGTTATGCGTGGATATTCACCCCTTAGCCATCATCAGCCACCACCACCCACCCACCCACAATCACATCCACCAGCTCCGTCGATCGCAACCACCCACCAGCCGAAACCATCGCACCACTGCCAGTACCAACCACCAATCAAGTCTCAAACACCACACCTCTTTCTCTATCTTCCTAGCTTCTTTTTCTTTTAATTTCCTATATGTGCATGTGTGTCTGTATTCTGTTGAATAGCATGTATGATTTTGTAGATAATCAACAAAAGCAACTGCAACTACAGGAGACATGTAATGCAATAATATTTATTGATCTTGATTTCCTTCAACCATGCTTGAATATATGTAAGGCATTACATATTCAATAGCAACAGCAAAACATCGACAACAGGATGAACTAAGAAGATCAGCAACAGTACCCAACCCATATATATAATCCCAACTAGACCCAGAATGACAACAACTACCACAAACAGCATCAGAATATATTATAACCAGCAACCCATTGTATGGCAATGGAAGTATGGAACACAACAGCCACACCAGAAGAAGAGCACTCGGTCATTCAGAAAATAAAGAGAAATATACGCACGCGCACACATTTATATAGTATATATATGTGTGTGTGTGTGTGTAGAAAGAGAGAGAGTTATATATAGTTATATGTCTTCATTTTGGGAAAGAAAAGCACGAAAAGTGTGTCGGCAAGCAAGTTTCAGGTTACGGAAGAAGCCGGCGAAGATCCGACGCTTGATGGATCCCCTTACTGGATTCACAAAGTTGTGCATGTTGGTCTTCATCCTGCTGCTTTGTGTTGTAGATTCGCACTCCTTGTAAGAATTTATCTTGATTTTTTCGGTTGTCTCGATTGCCGGCTTCTCCATACCTAGGTTTGACGTGTGTGTGTGGGTGAGAGAGAGAGAGAGAGGGGAGAACCAAGTTGGGGAAAAAATATTCATTACAACGGTTGCATTTAACATTTACTCCAAGTTGGGGGTAAGAGTAGAACTGAAGTGGGTATTAAATAGATGTGTGTGTGTGTGTGTGAGAGAGAGAGAGGGGTGACGAATGAGAGTGATGTTTTTTTTTTTGACCATCTGGATGAGAGCGATGTTTAAAGACTCGAACCATGGGCTTCTTCCTTATAATTTTCCGCCGTACTTCGTTAACGTGCTAATATTTGATTTCACATTTCTTGTATCGTAACCCATCAACATAGGATTAATCACGACTAGTAGCTCAATTTGAGCCAATCAATCAAAATTCCAGTTCAAAATATCAAATACTATTATTTAAAATTAATTTATTAATAAAGTTTATTAATCTATTTCATTATAATTGTTGATCTTAAAAACTGCACCACTGAAATATGAGATGATTTGACTATCTACAAGAAGTTTTTGCAAAAGAAGTCGAAGATCAGAGTGATTCTAGTGATCAACCTTTCGATAATAAAGTTAAAAAAAGTGTGATCGACTCAATTTTAACTAGTTGAGCTTAATTGTTTAGTTTAAATTCTTGTTCAAACTTGACTCTCAAAAAACATACGAACAATTCGTAAATTGAGTTGGATTTCTTAATAAAGATTCTTAAAAATTAAACCCAGCAACCTATCAATAAATCTCACAATAATTAATTTCTCAATAAAAATCTTGCAAAACAAATATAGAATTTGATCAATTTAGGTTCATTTTCTAATTGAGTTAGTTGCACTAAAGGTCCCCAAAGTATAAAGTTTATCTCATTTTGATCCCCAATATTTTAATTACATCATTTTGGTCCTTGAAGTATTGAATATATTTATATGTTGTCCCTCAAGCAGAAACATCCAGATTGCTAGTAATTTTTTATTATAAACTTCTCATGTGATACCTAAATATGAGCAAAAAATAATTTGAGTAGCTCTTAACCAAAATTTGGATAGCTTGATAATGTATAAATTTGTCTTCGTGTAAGATTAATAGTCAAGTATTGGAACAGTTGTAATTAATGAGCAATAATAGACAATTAATAAGAGAACAATAAATAAAGAGTCAACATGGAGATCTATAGTGGTTCGGTTTTAGATGACCTACTCCACTCTTGGGAATGACAACGATGCCTGGTGTTCTTTATTGATGAATATTGGTCCCTAGAAGGTTTGCACCGGAGAGTTACAGAGAAAGAGAGAGAGCAATGTGTATAAGGGTCTGTATAGAGGCTTCAGAGGTGTGCCTTCAATGTTGAGAGTGCTTACATTATATAGTTAAGGTAAGGCGCTGACGTGAGTGAGAGGACTTTAACTATTTTGGTAAGTACAATCATGGTAAGTTTAGATTTTTATTCCGATATTCTTTCTCCTCGTGCTCCTATTTATTCAGAGGAAAATCCTGAGCTTGAACTGATCTTGACCCTAAACTTGGACTTGCGTTGGAGTCAAGAGAACATATGAGGACAAGGGGCAGCCTTGGGCGGCGCCCCAAGTGCTTGGGCATTGGCCTCTTGGACGTGGGCATCTTGGGTTGATCCAGCTTTCATTGGGCTTTTCTTTAGACTTTTTTGGTTTATTTAGATTGAGCTTGACCTAGTAAAATTCGAGCTCATCATAGCTCATGATTAAAGATGTGTAATTTAGGTAACTCTTTGATTAAAATTTGGGTAAAAATTTAGTCAAGAGTTATCCAAAATTTTATTTTTGCCCATATTTTTATATTACTTGACAAGTTTATAATAAAAAATTATTAGTAATTTGGACGTTGTCTGTTTAAGGTACCACATAAAAATATATTCACTACTTTAAAAACTAAAATAATACAACTGAAATATTGAGGAATAAAATGAGACAAATCTCATAGGCCTTTTAGTAAAATAAATCCCATCTAATTTAGACAAAGCTAAAACCAGATGTCGAAGCAGTTGGAACCGATATATTCCATCATGTCGTTTTTCTTCAAGTTAGTCCACAGAGCAACCAAGCAGCTCATTGGGTTGCTTAGCCCAAGAGTTAAATTGGCCAGGTTTAAATTTACTAAATTCATATTCGATGCACCATCATGTCACTACAACAAAAAATTGTTTTTATGGCAGTAAAGTGCTATCATAAAAGATCTATCTACTGTCACAAATATTTTTTGTGGCGATAATGTAACAACATTACCTCGCCATAATAAGTGTGGTCTCAAAATTTTTTTACGGAAGTAACGGTCTGTCTCAAATAGTATTTAAGGCAGTAAGAGCCCGTCGTAAATATATTTTCACAAAAAATCCAACACTTTAACTTTTATTATAGCTGTAAAAGTGTTGCTTAAAATACCAAATTTGACTGATTTTTCCTATGTGACAGCAAAAATGCTTTTTATTCCATTTTGGGAGGGGCAGGGAGAGAGGGAAAGGGGCTTGAGTATTTGACCTCAAAATGACAAAATATTCACAAGGTAAGGAGTATCATTGGACCAAAGGCCCACTGATATCCGTACAATTACCCAATTCAGTTTATAGATAAACACACAAGTAATATGATCAATATTTCAAAAAATATAGAAATATTTTCATATCAAAAAAAAAAAACAATCCCATGAGTTAAACAAAATGTAAAATATACATTTTTACATAACATAACGATCCATGAGTACAAGAAATGAATACAAAAAGTTGAACATTCTTCCCGAACTATCTACTCTTTCAGTGACATCTTGAAAAAACATAAAATTGTTGTTACTATACCGAAATGATATTTATATACATATATATAATAAAGAACTTAAAAAAGTTAGAATATACATCAACAGAGAGTCACATAATATTTATTTGAACGGCTTGCCCAATAATGTAAATGATATACAAAGGAGTCATATCATATACATTTCTTCTAATTGATTTCACCAATACTTGATTCATTTATAATTGTATCGTGTCGAGTCCACTCGTTTACTAAACATGTGGCTTAAAGAAGACTTAAACCTACTAATTTTATGTCGTGTTTATGAGTCGTGTCATATTTTGACATTCTTAGTTTTGGTATAAAAAATTGAATTTTTAGAGTTCAAAATTTTTTTTGAACTAGAAATTATTTTTTGATGTAAAATTACATAATTTTATAAAATATTACTTGTCACATTAAAAATAGTTGTGATCAATACAATTTTTTTTAGATTTTTTCTTCTTTAAACTATAAACTATTTTTTAATCTAAATTTTTTTTTAAAGTTTTATGAAATATTATATACGACGAGAAAAATAATTGTTTCAATTACAAAAATTTCCTTTGAGTTTATAACACTATTTACAGCAGGAAAAATAGTTGTTATAAATATTAATACAAATACGTTTTTTGTGACAGCAAACACAACAGCCACAAAAAATTATCTTAAACATGTATTTTGTAACGGCGAACACAATCGTCGTAAAAAATTTTGTCACAAAAGACCCATATTTTTGTAGTGTGTTATTCCAAATTCATGTCGTAATATAATAATTACACAGGAGAATTCCTGCAATAGATTGAGATAACGATCCTTACGGTGAATGACCTGAAATAGGAAAGAAAGGGTCAGTAAAGGAGTCGGGTGAACACCTAGGAAAGAAGCTTAAGTTAGTATTGTTAAGAAATATAGGGTTATTTTAATTATTAAGGGTAGAATAGTCTTTTATTTTATTTGTTTAGCCTAAATATAGTCTCTTTGTATTTAGGTTAAAACACTACTTGTATTCAATTCAATTATGCAGTATCAATGAAAACTCTAGCCTTCTCTTTTCCTATTTCTTGTATTTCTCTTGATTGTTTAACATGGTATCAGAGCTAAGTTTCATGGGACGAGACTTAATCTCAAACACAGCTTTCGCGGATCCAACTCCGCGGTGAGTTGGCTGGGGGTTTTGGAGGATATTCGGCAATCTGGTATTTCGTTCTGATTTGGCAATCTGGTATTTCGTTCTGATTTGGCAATCTGGTATTTCATTCTGATTTGGCAATCTGATATTTCGTTCTGATTTGGCAATCTGATATTTCGTTTTCCCTTTTGGCAATCTAGTATTTCGTTTTCCCTTCTTTTGCAATCTGGTTTTCTTTGTTTGTTTGATTATGGCTACTGAAAGAGATGATTCGTTTCAGTCTGTGAGTGTGAGGTTGGATGGAAAGAATTATTCGTATTGGAGTTATGTGTTGAGAAATTTTCTTAAGGGTAAACATATGTGGGGATATGTTTGTGGAATTTCTGTGAAACCTAAGAATACTGATGAAAATTATGCTACGTTGATAGATTCCTGGGAAGCAAACAATGCAAAAATTGTTACTTGGATTAACAATTCTGTTGAGCATTCTATAGGTATACAGTTGGCAAAGTATGAGACAACAAAGGAAGTTTGGGATCATCTGCAAAGATTATTCACTCAATCAAATTTTACAAAGCAGTATCAATTGGAGAATGACATACGAGCTCTTCAGCAGAAGAATATGAGTATTCAGGAATTCTATTCTGCTATGACAGATCTTTGGGATCAATTGGCTCTTACAGAATCGGCAGAATTAAAGGCATGTGGTGCCTATATTGATCGTAGAGAACAATAACGGTTGGTACAATTTTTAACAGCACTTCGCAGTGATTTTGAAGGACTTAGAGGTTCAATTCTGCATCGTTCTCCACTTCCTTCTGTTGACTCAGTTGTCAGTGAATTATTGGCTGAAGAAATACGTCTTAAATCTTATTCTGAAAAGGGAACTCTTTCTACTGTGAATCCTTCTGTGTTAGCAGTACCTTCTAAGTCATTCTCTAATAATCAGAATAAGCCTTACACAAGGGTTGCCTTCGATGAGTGCAGTTTCTGTAAGCAGAAAGGTCATTGGAAGGCTCAATGTCCTAAGTTGAGACAGCAGAATCAATCACAACAGCAACCTCAAGCTTGGAAGTCTGGCAACCAGTCACAGTCTAATGCTCATAGACCACCTCAGGGTTATAGACCACCACAGTCTAATACTGCAGCAGTAGTTTCATCAGCTCCTTTCACCGATCTTAGTACTATGGCTGAGCAATTTCAGAAGTTTCTCTCCTTACAACCACAAGCTATGTCTGCCTCTTCTTCGGTAGGTCAGTTGCCTCAGAGTTCTTCAGGTATGTCACATCCT
>CM042196.1:5644449-5656411 GCA_023539305.1 Ilex asprella
GATTTTTTAATAAAAAATTAGGTTTTTATTTTTGATTTTATTTTCATAAATGATACAATAAAACATGAATTTAATTTAAAATTTTAAAATATCTTGATATTCTATCTTTGATTAGAGAATTTTTTGTTTAAATATAATATTTTAAAATTAAAGGGTCTAAGTATTATACATTTATAAACTTCAGGAGATCTGAGTGTAATTTACTAACATATATATTAACGAATATTTATGGCTGAGGTCTAAGTGTTACGTATGTACAAATTTTTAGTGAGTCTGTATATAATATTTTAAATATCAAGAGATCTAAGTAGGCCTGTGAAAATCCAACACGATACGATTAACCGACACGATTAACCGCTGATTAAACGGGTTTGAGTGAGACCTTAACGGGTTCGGGTGATAAACGAGTCAACCCGTTTAGCACATTTAATAAATGGGTCGTATTCGAGTGAGACATACTAACCCGTTTAAATAAAATAAATAAAATAATAATTTTTTTAAAAAAAATAACCAATTTTTTTTTAATAAAAGTCACATAAAAAATATATAAAGATATTTTTTCTTAACCCTAATCTAATTTTGCAGATTCTTGGGCGGGCGGCTGATGAAAGTTGTTGCTGTGCCTCCATCCAGTCCATTCCAGCAGGCCTCCTTCTTTTGGTCCTCTCTCTTTCTCTCTCTCTATCTCTCACTCTCTCTCGGCGAGCTGCAAGTTTTTTGCTCTCTAATGCAAAGATATCCATTTGGCAGGAAGTATTGTGAAAGCATCTTTGGGATGACATGGAGGCTCAGTTCTTAGTGCTAGTCTTGAATATCTTGCAACTTTTTCAGGTCTGAAACAAAACTAAGAGTCCTACATCCATTTCCCCGCAATCAAAGCACAATATTCTGGATCTTATTTAATTTTTCTTACAGAAACATATTCATTCGGGTAATTTGGAGAAAATGACAGAAGTCTTCTCCTACACAGCTTGCAGACAATTATCACAAATGTTATTTTCAATAATCTTCTTTCATGTTTCTGAATACATTCTAGCAATCTCAATCCATGGTAGATCAAGAGTAACCCTTAATTCTCTTTTAATCAGCAAAAATTATCTGGTGGCAATGATTTTCTCATTGCTAGAGTACTTGCTTGAAATTTATTTTTGCCCTGGGTTGAAGGAATACTGGTGGATAAGTAACTTTGGCCTTGCAATGGTTGTTTTTGGGGAAATCATACGGAAATTGGCAATTTTAACTGCTGGCAGGTCCTTCACTCATCTTATCAAGATTTATCACGAGGAGGATCACAAATTGGTTACTCAGGGGGTGTATAGATTTATTCGTCATCCAGGATATTTTGGTTTCTTCATCTGGTCAGTTGGTACTCAGATAATGATCTGTAATCTGGTATCTATAATTGCATTTACGGTGGTTGTTTGGCGCTTTTTCTCGAACCGGATACCATATGAGGAGTACTTCTTGAGACAGTTTTTCGGGTCACAATATAAGGATTATGCACGACGGGTTTGGTCTGGGATTCCTTTTGTGAATTGAGAAATGCCCAAAGTTTGTAATCAGGGCTTCCTTGCTCAATCCTTCTCGGTTCGGGAAGAATGTTTCAAAGCCTTCTTTCATAATGTATCTCTGTAGTTTGAGATATGTTCCTTCAGGCTTCAGATTGGTTTGTTGTGTATGTTAATTTGGCAGAAAGACTTGATGGGGAATATTGGCTTCGATTGAAATATGTGGTCTTTTGGGTGATAAGACTTGCCAGTTCTCAATCTTTACCCAATGGAAAAAGTTGTAAGTTATCTGTATCTTATGTTGTAAGACTTACCTGTAAATGACATTGTTTTAACTTCCCCAAATAATAATGCCCCAAGTCTGTATTCATTTCTCTCTCTCTCTCACTCTCTCCAACCGCTGCCTACCACCACTAGTCTCTCTCCTCTGCTATCCAAGCTTGTCAAGACGAAAGACGTGGGGATTAGGTTGGAAGGCTTATGGATTGGCCAAGACGTCAAGTAAAGCCTCTGGCCAAATCTCAAATGTGGTCCTCAACGCCCAATCTATAGCTTTTGGGTAGAAGATTGGTGATGCTTAGACACCAATTCCTGTAGAATCTTCAAGCTTAGGACTTAAGGTTCAACGATTGCATAGAAGTGAGATTTCTGATTTTTGAGTAGTTCAGGAGTTTGAATGTTTAACAATTGGATACAACTAACCTTGTACTGACACCCACGTGATGCTCAACGGACCCTGAAGGGCCAATTAACTCAACAGTTCCAAGGCTTAATTAATATAAATATTAGTTAAAAAATTCTTAATAAAGTGCAGGGGTCAAAGAGATAAGTTGGGAAGGATTATTCTCACATCAAAACTATTAATTTTTTTCACTAAAAGCCTCCGTTTGGTAACGTTTTTTCAAAGTTTTTTTTAGAGTAAAAAATTAAATTTGATAAAATTTACACCCACACATCAATGCACTAATACATTAAAATACACATACACACTAATATACTAAAATACACACAAACAAGCTAATACTCCATAATACAATAGAATACACACAAACTTATACTAAGGATTAGTGTTTTAGTTTGTGTTTGTTTATTTTGGTGCATTAATGTTTGAGTGTGTGTGTTTTGATGTATCAGTGCGTGTTCGGCGTATTTCAACGTGTGTGTTGGTGTACTAATGTAGTACCGTTCGGACTCCACTTGCACTATCTGAACGCAATCATTAAAGTCAAAGTTGTTGACTTATAAAAGTCAAGGTCAAAATTGAAGATGAAATAAGATCGTCCAGAAACAGCATTTATTGTCCTGCCTCGTGTATCAAAATGCCAATTCCAAAGAGTTCTAATTGTCCAAACTCTATTATTACTGTTCGGCCTCAAATTTGATGATACGTACTCCAACTGTCTAGACACGAGTATTATTGTTCGAACGCCGCTCTAAAGATAAGAATTCAAGTGACTTTTCACTGTCTGAACGCAGACAATACCCACTGGACACGCCTTTTTAAAAGTCAGTGACCCCAACGTCAAAGTTCAAGATTTTTAGAGAATTGTTCGTTGGCCTTTGCAAACCATTGGCAGGAGGATTCCTTGAGAGTGGTAGGGAAGGCTCTACACATAATCTCCTTAGGCACGTTGTGTAGTTGCATGAGGGATTTGTAGGTGTCCAGGTGGTCGATGGGGTCTTTGGTGCCGTTGAAGATCTCGATGGTAAGCATCTTGAACTTCGAGGGTAAGGGGTAACTAGCAATATCAGCAATGAATGGAGTATCAGTGCGTCTTACCAGGTAGTCTACCGTCTCAAGTGCCTGTGCCTTGATGGCGTTGAGGGCATCACCAAGTTGGTTTTGCACCTCTCTGATTTTCTCATCCCATTGGTTGGGGACATTCTCCGTCAGATGGTTGTGATGGCTTTCATGATCGGTATACTGGCTCTCTCCCTCGTCCTCCTACGCAAGTACATGAGGAGGGGGAACATGTGGGCTCCCTGCTCGCTGAGGAGGGACTACTAGGCGAGGGGCGCCCTGATGTGACCTTGGGACGTTCTGGCGAGGACCCCCATGGTGAGGGGCTTCCTGATGCCTAGAAAGGATAGGTTGTGGCTCCTCTCCTATTGGAGGGAGTGGGGCTCCTCCCACAGGGGCGACAGGTTGAGGGGTGACCCCTCATTGGGCGAGCATCAATTGAATGAGTTATTGGTTCTGCTTTACCAATGACTGCATGGTTTGTAAGAGCTGTTGTCCAACGACGGGGGTCGCTGTAACAGACGATTCCGACGGTGCAAGGGGAGGTGGAACCTCCCCCGGGCGGGCCGGGTTGTCGTCTCCTGGTGTTGAGACATTGATCTGGTAATGATTGTTATAGATTGAAAGAGTAGAAAAACTAGTCGTTCCCACAGATGGCGCCAAACTGATAATGCACAAAATTGTCTTTGCATAAGATCAACTATCAAGAATGCGTAAAGATGAAATTAATGAGCAGTAAATATGCAATCAATGACAATCAAGAGTAAAAATAGCAAATAATAGATCAACACAGAGATTTATAGTGGTTGGGTCTGAATGACCTACTCCACTCTCAGGAATGGCAACAGTGGCCTAGTGTTCTTTATTGATGAATAATGGTCTCTGGAGAGTTACAGTGTTTTGAGGAAAAGAGAGAGTAATGAGTGTTGGGGGTGTGTGTAGGTGTAAAAGCCTCAAGATCCCTCTTCTTGTGGAGAGGGCTTACATTATATAGGAAGGGTGAGGCGGTGAACACACTTTTGGTAGGAGTAGACCTCTTTGGTAAGCACAATTAAGGTAGGAATAGATCTCCGTATCTCAATGTTTTCTCCCTTATGTCCCTATTCCGTCGGAGGAGGACTTTGGGTTGGATTTGATCCTGAGTGGCTGGACCTGTGTTGGAGTAGAGAGGTTGAGAGGGCGAAGGAGGAGAAGGTGGGCGTGGCCCAAGGGGCTGCCTAGGCGGCGCCCAAGGGGCCTAGGTGGCGCCCCGGCCTATCCGTTCTCCTGTGTTGAGTGCTTTGGATCTCCTCTAATGGGTTGACCCATCTGATTGGGCTTTCCTCTTTGGCTTTCTAGGTTTAATTCATATTGGATTTCGCTCAGTCAAATTTGGGCTCGTCAATTTCATTGAAGTTGGTCTTGTAATATGTCCATAAAGCTTCAAATATCAGTGCAACCATTTGTGCAAATTAAACTGGGAAGATGAGAAATTGTAATTTTACTGTAGTATTAGAGTCCAAAACAGACTCTAAAACCTAGTGATGATAACAAGTTGAACTCAAATTGGTCCCTTGGACAGCCCAAGACGAACTGAGATTGTAAAGAGGTTACCTGGCTTTTGACGTTCACTGCCTATGACGAAGAAGAAGATGGAGAATGAGTTGAGAAAAGGGGGACTGAGATGTGAAGAAGGCGGGAGAACCATACCCAGCTTGACGAACAAGAAGCAGGAGAAAGAAAAATGAGACTGTTGAAGTTGATTTGAAGGACCCAAACGACGTCATTTTGATAAGAAAAAATAAAAAAAATTACAAAAAGGAGTTAAACGGCAACGTTCCATTTAACCACATGATATGCAATAATTGGGTTAGCGTAGAGGAGCCGCTCCCTAGCTTCCGTATGTTTGCCACTCACACGAATGTGAACACTACTCCATCTTCAGTGAGCCATTCGACATTTGCCATGGAAGCTACCACAAGCTTGCCAATCTACTAATCTGATCGGTGCCCCTTCTCTCTTTAAACCTCAAACTTGGAAACTTCATGGATGCCAATAACGGAGCCTTAGATCTAGAAATATGATCCGTGGTTGGTAAGATCTAATCTGTGGTACCCACATGTGAAACCCACCTTTCTTGAGTTTCATGAAACCCAAGTATGTGAGTTTCATGACCGGGTCGGGTTTTAAACCCTAAACTAAATGCACAGTTGCCAAATATGAGTTTAAGGTAGGTTTATTTCCCAACCCATGTTCCAAATCTCCCCCCCCAAACGCACATACCAAACAGGCCCTTATAATTACGATTTTCCAAAAACATCATTCACACCCGGAGTTATTTATATAGTCAATAACATCCCCTAGTTATTCTGAAATTTCACTACACACTTTTATAGATTTTACTGTTGAATTAATGACACCCATATTTTATAGAATTTTTTTATTTTCAGAATTTTCACTGGCATACTCTGTCAAATTAATTGGGTTAACTAGAATATAATTTTCCTAAATTATCTATGATAAATATATATTTTTAAAAAATTCAAGTCGATTAAAAATTATATATTTCTACGTATTAAAATTTGATTCGATCGAATGAAAATTTATTTTTAATCGATTAGAATCAAGTTTTAAGTAACTCTATAATGATCAAGGTTGACGGTTTCAAATATATTCATCTAACGATCACCAACATTCTTCACAAAATCATTCACATTGCATCATACATTCAGACACAATTAGAGCATCTCCTGCAAGGTATTGTATTTTAGTTATCCAAAATGGTACTTTTTCTATTTTAGCTACTTATTTTTTCAATACATACTCTAACATATTTTTTATATTTTAACTACTTATTTTAAATATTATTTCTTATATCTTGTACCTTTGTTGGGACTTTTAAGGGGAGAGAGAGAAAAAAAGAGGGAAAGACAAAGAGTGGACAATAGAGATGGAAAATAACAAAATGAGAGAGGATGTATTATAAAATATTTATACATAATAATGTTATAGTGATACTCTAAATATAGAACATCACTGTATCCAAAAAAAATGTATTTTTTGCCTTTAAAATAGTTAAATTTTAGCTATTTTGGACTTTTAATCATTCTCTTGGAGATGTTCTTATCTCTAGTATTTTATAGAAATAGCTCTTACGTTGCGTTTGGTACGCATTAATGTCATTAAATAGGAATTGAATAAAATGGATATAAGAATGGAATGAAATGTATATTACTATTCTAATGTTTGGCAATTAATTGGATTGAGTGTTGGAATGGAATGCACATTCCATCATTCCATTCCATTACAATGTTTGGATAAAAAAATTTATATTGGAATAGAATAAAATTTAACCAAAATAACTTTTTTATGCTACAGTAGAGCAACTTAATTAACATAATAGATATAATAGAGTATGTTAATTAAGTTAGAAATTCTACAATAAAAAAAGTTATTTTTTTATAGGTGGCCCTTCGCCTTCCCCGGCCCTTATCTTGTATCTAGGGGTAACAACTTTTGACACGATACGAATAAATGTGTTTGAGCTGACTATTTTTTGACACTAACCCGTGTATGACACGACCCGTCAACACGAAATGTTAATGGATCGTGTTCGAGTTCAACCCGCTTAACCCGTCAGCACAAAATTTTTAACTCGAAAGAGATTATCCTGGCCTTTTCGTTGCATGTATGAGTTTTCATGTTTTGATAGCTATTTTTTTCCATTACTTCTAATGTTTAATTTGGTTGCGCAATGTACGATTAACATATTTAATTAGTATTATAGAAATAAAATATTAATTATTTGTAACTATTTATCAAACACTGGCATTTTTATTGTATAAAAAAAGATATTATTAATCATTATTATTATTATTATTGTTAGGTTAATTTTTAGTTTGTAGAAAAAATATGAGGAGAGATTCAATTAAGTGAAAATAAAATCTTTGAGTTAATTTTTTTATTCAAAGTTTATGTGGGTCAACACGAATACAAGCACGAACACGACACGAAAATAAACAGGCCAACTCGACACGATATGATTAGTTAAATATATTGGGTTAGGGTTGACTAATATTCGACACGACATGAATCTGACATAACACGACTCGATTGTCACCTTGTATTCCTTGGTTTTAGTAGTTCCAAGCCCCCCCCCCCCACGGAGGAGGTGTAAGAGGGAGTCATTAGAGCCTCCAAATCTGGTCCAAAGTTCAATTGATCCCCAATTTGTTTATATAGACAGAAGTTTCTTCCATGGCCAATTCGACCACAAAGGTAGCAGAAATCCGACAACCGTTCATACTTAAAGTCAACCATGTATCATCAAGGTTTTCGCGCATCAGGTAGAAGCCCTTCTTAAGCGGCTCTGTTATATCAATTTCACAACGAATACGCAAGTAATTCCTAGATAGAAGTAACTCTCTTTGAAACCTTTTAACTTTGTTGGGGTTCCTAGAAATTCACCTAGTCTCCAGGAGTTGTTTTTAGTCATCATGTCAAAAGGGAGCCCCCAAATTTGGACCCAAAACTCCACTGTATTGAACATGAAAGCTCTTATAGTAGATTTGGGAAGGCATTTCTTTAGGGCTATCAAGTTTCCCATAACTGACCACGGACTTTCGTCGAGGTTTTTGTCTCTATCCTCCTCGGATTTGAAATAGAGTAGGAAAATATTCTTATCCCAATGCGTAATGGAAAAACCTATGAGCATCCTCCATGCTTTCATCAAAACATTCCCAACCCCAATTTTATTCAATGGGGTTTCTGTCATAATCTTGCCCCTTAAGCATGATTTATGGAAATTCTTGATTGTTGAGGGGTTTGAAAACAGAGGGAGACGAGGTTCATAGGTATTTTGCGAATTTGACTCTTGCTCCATTGGAACTAATTGGTGTGGGTTTGAGCACTCGAGTTGATTTATGGGAATCGGAGAGGGAAGTGAACAAATATTTGGGGCAGAGGATAGGGATGATTAAAAAGGAGGGATGTTGTTGGGTACTAGAGAAGGGATAGGGTGGAATTAGTGCCTATAGGAATGAGGGAAAAAAGGGGAAGAGGTTTGGCGATGGAGCTACCAAATGGGAGATTGAAGGATCGATTGTTTATGTGTGTGGTTTGGGTTTAGTATTGGAGAAAATGGAGAAACCAGAGGGTATATAGCTGCAATGTGGATGTGGATCAGTGGGACGAAGTTATCGAATCTATCACTAAAATACAACAAATTTTAAACAAAATTATCAAAATACGGTACTTTTAAACTTATTTACTAAATTAAACATTTTTTGAAAGCGGATTCAATAATTTCGCTTTTATTAGAAAACAGTTTCAATAACTCTGCTTTTAACCCCTTTTTTTAAAAAAAAAATGTGGACATTCAAGAAAGCGTATTTATTAAATACGCTTTCCATTGGTCTCCCTCACTTACAATACTCTGTGCCATTTTTCCTTATTCTTTACCAAAATCAATCTCTAAAAACCTTCAAAATCAACCATGATTTGATCGATCAACATAATTGGGTTGGTGGTGGAAGTGTTTGGTGCTTCACGGTTCTGGGTTTGGTTGATTCGCGGTGGTGATGGTGGTGGTTCAACGTAGTTTCTGGTCTTTCATGTCGCACCAGGTTTGGTGGGTAGGATCAGTTTTCTGTGAGAAACTAGTGGTGGTGATGGTGTTTGGTGCTTTTTGAAGAAGATGGCTCAAGAACAAAACCCTTCACTACTCTTGGGATGCTTTGTATTGTGAAGAAGAACATTGGGAGGAAGTGAGGTAGAACGGTTTTGAGGAAGAAGAAGAAGAGAGCTATTACAGTGACTGTATAAGACCCAAATCTCTATTGTTGCAATAACATGATTTGTTTTGGTCAACAAAAAAAAGAACATGATTTGTTGTGGGAAGAGGAAGAGTTGTCTTCTTTGTTCTCAAAAGAACAGAAAAACCCTCTATATAATAGCTTTCAAACCAACCCATCATTGGCTGAGGCTCACCGGAAAAGAATCCATGAAAGTCATCACCAAAATAGCAGTGGAAGTTGAAGACCGTGCAAAACGTGTCTGATAAACACGCTTTTCGCAAAAAACTGTAAAAAACGTGTTTATAAAACACGTTTTTCTCATTAGCCAAAAAAAGAAAAATTCTCATAAAAGCGGAGTTGTTGAATCCGTTTTTTAACAAAAGCGGGGTAATGGAATCCACTTTTTATTAAAAGCGAAATTATTAAATCCGCTTTCAAAAAGTGTCGTAATTTGGTAAATAAGTTTAAAAGTGCCGTAGTTTGATAAATTTGTTTGAAACATGCAGTATTTTGATAACAGATTCCGAAGTTACCTAGATGGGAATCAGAGCTGAGAGTAAGAGGAATTTTTGTACTTACCCTTATGAGAAGAGTACGTAATTGGAGCGGTGAGGGTTTTGGTGACCGAACACTGAGAGGAGCTCAGAGGAAAATCTCTAGGCAGAGTAGCATGTTAAAACTTTAAAGTAAACTTTTGGTAATTATTTACTTTTGAGGGATGTAGTGAGAATTAATGTATATAGAATCTTGTAGAACATGTTTGCACTTGGTATTCTCCTTAAACCTTCTACAAACTTTTAGAACGTTCACTTTTCTACCAATGCTTACCACTAAGTTAAAATTCTTGAACATTTCAAACCTCCACCTACCTTGAAGTTCTAGATCTTTCTCTAAGCACCTATAAATAGACCCCCTCCACCACCCTAAATCACCCAGCCAACAAAAATACAAATCACCAACAATAATTACCATTTCAATCTTATTCCTACTTTCTCTTGAAAATCTTCTCTTTTGTAAGTTTTTTATTGTAAGCTTGTAACTTAGATTTCTCCATAATAATAAATGTCTTGTTCTTCCCTCATATTTGGAGCTATACTCTAATTTCTTTGTTCTTCTTCATCTTCGGTTGTGAGTCTTGAGCTAGCGAAAAATTATTTTTCACTATTCTAAGAAAGCAATTTCTGAAATTTAAGATTTGTCTTTCTTCACATAGCAAACTTTCACGCGGAGAGAGTTATGACATTAGTCTCCTTCAAAATTTTCTTTGTTTGAAATGGTCTGTTTCCTTGGATATGAGTCGATTCAAATTGCATGGTCTATTGGCTTATTTGCTACTTGTGGGTTGACTTCTTGTGCACTATGCTAAGGGGTCTTATGTAGTATTTAACCTAACCCAATATAGGTTAAATACTTAATGAACATATATAAAAACCTTCAAAATATTTAAAATTATTACCTGCAAGTTAAGCAGGATGTTTCTACATTTAGGCCGACCTTGAGGGAGTTGATTGTCATCTATTTTATGATATCACATTTGTCGATCAAGAAAGTAGCATGTAGCAACACTCTCTGAATACAAAACATACAAAACAAATGTCAATAAAACAATCAAATTTTACATAATTTCTATTTTATAAAGCAATCAAATTTTATAATCAAACAAAGCCCAAAAAACACATACCAACTCCAGATTAAGCACCCCATATGCAGCAGATATTAGCCTGTCTACGTTGCTTATGAGTGGAAACTGCACAGTATAACCTAAGACCGACGACCATGCCTCGTAAGCCACCTGCATGTGAAAAAAAAACCTCTTTAACATTTGAAAAGAAACTGGTTTTGGTGCTTCAATGAATTCCAAGCTAAAAATGGAGAGTCAATCATACCACTGGGCTGACTGAGACACCAATTATTTCGGTGTTCAAGCGTTTGAATTCTAGGTAAACCGCATTAAAGGATGAAAGCTCTACACAGAAGAGGAACACATTGAGATAGAAAAATTGAAAAGAAACTATTTTTTTTGAACAAATTGACATTTTTGCCCTTAAAATGTACTTCTTTGTTATTCATTATTTTATGAAATAAAATTTTACAAAATTATTAATTGTCTTGTTTTCATCTCAAATAACCTACGTCCTAACAACAACAAGGTAAATAAAGGTGCCTAGACGAGGGGTCTTGCCCTCTTCACCTTGGGTGCTCCTTTCAATGCCGCCTAGATGATGGGTCTCATCTCTTCTCACCAGGCGCCCAGCTCCTCAGAGCCCTCCTCATCTCCAACTCAACGGAATGAGATGGCCCATCTCATCTCCATCTCAATGGAATGAGTCATTTTCACGGTGGCCTTCTCTTAAGCTATACGTAGCTCTACCTACTGTTCGTGGCATCCTCTCATGTCTGCCACCCGAGCCCTACTACTTCGCGACATTCTCTCGTATCTGTCGCTCAGGCCCTACTGCTCGTGACATCTTCTCATATTTGTCACCCGAGCCCTACTGCTCCATGGCATCCTCTCGTGCCTGCCACCCGAGACCTACTTGCTCTGCGGCATTCTCTCGTGCCTACAGCTCGAGCCCTACTTACTCTTCAGCAGCCCACATGCCTGTCTTTCTGATATCCCAGGGGCCATAGACCTCCAAAGCCCCTCGCTGACCAAAATTAAGTCAAAGCAGGATAGCTATATGGAGCTACAGTCCCCGTAGAGGACTACCCATGAGTCTCAACTCCTATAGCGGTACAAAGTCTAGCACAGAAGTATCAGTCTAAAAAAGAGTGTGAGCACCATTGGACCTTGACTGGGGGCATCAAACCTCACCCTCTTGAGAAGAGGGAAAACACCACCCTAAGAGCACAGAAGTCTCCACCATCATTCTATCAACGGAAGCGTCTGTAATTAGAGACAAGACCAGTTAGTGACCAAAGCACCGAAGAGGTGCCCC
>CM042196.1:5676751-5689675 GCA_023539305.1 Ilex asprella
CTATTCTTTAGCAAATTACCTAGTCTACTGTTATTCCCTTGATTTCCTCTCTTTTAGTTGTTGCACTTGTATTTTATGTTGCTGTACTGACTATAAATACAGCCACATGAAATCCAATAAAGCATTATGAATTAATCCAAGTTATCCTTTCTCTCTTCTTCTTTCTCTGTCTCAATTCTTTCCTCATCCTCTCCAAATTCAAGCATAACATTTGGTATTAGAGCCCAGAACTCACAGGTCCCAGGTTAAGCATGGACACCCGAGGCAAGTCCAATGCCGAGTTTCGCAGTGAAGTCAGCGATGCATTAGCACGACATGAGGCTAGTGTGGAGTAGGTTCATGCGGCCTTGCAGGCTGTTTTAACGGAACTACAAGCACTACGTACCACCCAACAAACCAACAACTCACCAACCATCAATACCACCCCCCAACCCGAAGTTAATCCCCTTGCTAGAGAAGGATCTTCACACTACCCACCTGCTATCCATTCCAACCCCACTACTGATCAAACATGCCAGTCCCAACTCAAGTTACATTTTTTCAAGTTCAATGACGATGACCCCACTGGCTGGATCTATAAGGCAGAGCAGTACTTTGAATTTCAGAATATCGTTGTAGATCAACGAGTCCAATTAGCCTCTTTTCATTTGGAAGGCATTGCCTTATAATGGCACTGATGGCTGACAACTTTTCGTGGCCCTCTAACCTGGGAGGAACTCACAAAAGCTATCTTTAACAGATTTGGTCCTATTGA
The DNA here is from genome assembly GCA_023539305.1 of Ilex asprella. Lineage (NCBI taxonomy): Eukaryota > Viridiplantae > Streptophyta > Magnoliopsida > Aquifoliales > Aquifoliaceae > Ilex > Ilex asprella. The sequence continues at coordinate 5,677,506 of CM042196.1, forward strand.
TTACGAGGATCCAGCGGAGGCATTAACTCGTCTAAAGCAGACAACTACTATGACAATGTATCAAGAGGCCTTTGGACGTCTTTCCCACCGAGTGGATGGTTTACCTAAAACCTTTTTAATCGGATGTTTTATTGCTGGATTACTGGATGACATTCGTCTAGATGTCAAGATCAAACAACCCTGTACTTTGGCAGACACAATCGGAGTTGCACGACTGGTTGAAGAACGCAATACACTCCAAAAGAGAACCGCTCCTCAAGGTCGCATTCTGCCAGTTGCTTTTATACAAAGAGGACCTCCCACTCCAGCCGTGCGAATCTTAGGCCCACTTCTTACTCAACGACTAAGTAACATCTCCAACCCTCTAACCCCATCATTCCGTCGAATCACTAGTCAGGAAGCACACGAACGTCGAGAAAAGGGTCTATGTTACTATTGTGACGAGAAATACTCTATGGATCATCGTTGTAAGCGACGCCAATTGTTTATGATCGAGGACTCACCTAACGTGGGAGAGGAAAATTCGGACGAAAATAGGCAGGGAGTAGAAGTTTTAGAAGCACTTCCTGAAATTTCATTTCATGTTATCATCGGAGCCGAACACCCACAAACCCTAAGAGTGTGGGGACGACTGAAGAACAAGAACCTAATGGTATTGATTGATGGTGGCAGTACCGACAACTTCATTGATCAGGTCACTGGCTCACAGTTTGGGTTATACATCACTAAGAACAAGAAACTTCAAGTGGTGGTCGCCAATCGAGAAAAATCGAGTATGAAGGCCAATGTCAGGGCTCACACTCACCATCCAAAGAGTACCCATTACAGCAGATTATTATGTCTTGCCCATGGTAACCTGTCAAGTGGTCCTGGGTGTACAATGGTTGAAAACTCCCGGGCCAATTGAGATGGACTACAAGTGCCTCACCATGACCTTCCAGGTAGGAGAAATCAGTCACACCTTCCACGGATTACAACGGATTGTTGCAGCTGCCAACATCGAGGCCTTGGATAGCAAGGAATGCTCAGGATGATAGGGAATGGGATTTCTCTTGCAAATTAGACATACTAAAATCCCTCACTCACCAGATGCGTACCTAGAGGAAATCAAAAATTTTGAACAGGTATTCCTGGGTCTTTGCGGCTCTAACTGACCTGCCACCACGACATCTACATGATCACCAAATTCGCTGCAATCCAACACTAGACCAATGAGGGTGCGGCCCTATCAGTACCCTTACTATCAGAAGACAGAAATAGAGCGTATGATAAAGGAAATTCTGCAATCAGGCTTGATTAGGCCAAGCAACAGTCCTTTTTCATCCCCTGTTCTCCTAGTAAAGAAATTTGATGGCACATGACAATGACTATAGGGCCTTGAACAATATCATTGTCAAGGATAAATACCCATTTTGGTGATCGACAAATTGCTAGATGAGTTTCATGGAGCCCAGTTCTTTTCAAAATTGGACTTGCGATCTGGATATCACCAAATTCGAGTACAAGAGGAGGATATACCGAAAATAACTTTTCGTACGCATGAAGAACACTACGAGTTTGTAGTCATGCCGTTCGGGCTCACCAACACCCTGCCCACTTTCCAAAGCCTCATGAATGATCTTTTACGACCATATCTGAGGAAATTTATCCTGGTATTCTTTGACGATATTCTGGTATACTCTAAATCTTGGAAAGACCACCTCATACACTTGCAGATTGTCTTTCACATATTAGCAACTAACCAACTATTTGCCAAAGATTCAAAGTGTCTATTTGGAGTTCCACAAGTTAGGTATTTGGGTCATGTCATCACAGCGAATGATGTATTTGTTGACCCCGACAAAGTGCAGGCCGTAGTGGCTTAGCCCACACCCACTACTGTAAGGGGAGTTCAGGGATTTCTCGGATTGGCCGGCTATTACCGAAAATTCATACGTAACTTCAGAAGTATGGCTGCCCCTTTAACTAAACTCTTGACCAAGGAGAAATTATGTGGGAATTTAGGAGCTGCGGCGACCTTCCAACATGAAGATGGCTCTTACCACACCACCTACTCTTTGTCTACCGAATTTTTCTCAATGGTTTGTGGTCGAATGTGATGCTAGCAGAGTCGGAATTGGGGCGGTCCTTACCCAGCACAATCAACCCGTGGCATTCTTCAGTGAGGCACTCAAAGGATCGGTGTTGGCACTATCTACCTATGAAAAGGAGATGATGGCAGTCGTCAAGGCGGTGAGAAAATGGCGCCCCTACCTGCTCGGGAAACCATTTATCGTACGAACCGATCATAAAAGCCTCAAGTACTTGCTGGAGCAGCGCATAACCACACCCGCTCAGTCCTGTTGGATACCCAAACTTTTGGGGTATGATTACATCATTGAGTATAAAAGAAGGTCTAAAAATTAGGCTGCGGATTCTCTGTCCCGCCAAGATGAGCTGCAATTTCTTTCCATATCTGTTCCTCATGCAAATTGATGGCCCGATCTTGAGCAGAAGGTTCGATAGGATCCTTTCTATGGGAGTTTGATCCACAAGCAAAATTTTCACAAGCTAATTCAGAAAGATGGAGTCTAGTTCCTTGATAGCAGGGTCTACCTAAGTCCAACGTCCACCATGATTCAACTTATTTTGGCAGACATACATTCCTCCCCAGTAGGTGGACATTTTGGCTTCTAAAAAACTCTTCATCAGATCACCCAAAGCTTCACTTGGCCTAAGATGACACAACACATGAAGGAGTTCTTGCAAAATAGCAAAATTTGTCAACAGTACAAAATGGATTGCATGAAGCCGGCTGGTTTGTTACAACCTTTACCAATTCCTACTCGAATGTGGGTCATATCTCAATGGTTTTAATTGAAGGGCTACCCATTTCTAATGGGTACTCTATCATCATGGTGGTTGTGGATAGACTGACCAAGTATGACCACTTTATTCCACTGAAACATCCCTTCACGGTAACCACAGTTGCTAAAACATTTGTCACTAATGTGGTCAGGCTACATGGAATTCCTACTTCCATTGTAAGTGATAGAGATAAGGTTTTCCTCAGTTCCGTTTGGCAAACTCTCTTTCGAATGTAAGGAACCCAGTTGTGCATGAGTTCCAGCTACTACCCCCAAACAGATAGCCAGTCTGAGGTGGTGAAACGCATCCTCGAACAATATCTACGATGCTTTGTAGAACAATATCTACGATGCTTTCTAGGACAACAGCCTCGGAAATGGGTAGAGTGAATCCCTTGGGTTGAATTCAGTTACAACACTTCTAACCACTCTTCCATCAAAATGACCTTGTTTGAAGCCGTGTACGACATGACACCTCCGAGTTTACTAACCTACATTCTTGGCACTACTTGAGTTCAAGCTATGGATGAGTATCGCCAAGACAGGGATCAAATTCTAAGGGAACTCCGGGGAAATCTGCAACTTGCCCAGGAACGGATGAAGACCCAGGCCAATCAGCATAGGCACGAGGTTTCGTTTAATATCGGCGACTATGTCTACCTCAAACTCCAACCTTATCGCCAGACTTCTGTTGTATTTTCGTGGATCTCTGAAGCTTTCTCCTCGCTTCTATGGGCCCTATAAAGTGATTGAACGGGTGGGACCTATGGCCCACAAGCTCGAATTGCCGGCGGGATCACTAATCCATGACACCTTTCATGTCAGTCTCCTGTGCAGACACTTGGGCCCTATTGCTTCCACCTCCCCTGATCTCCCTCCGGTAGTAAATGATTCTACTATTCTCCCTTAACTAGAATCCATTTTGGCTCGAAGGGAGTTGCAAAAAGGGAAATACCGCCTGAAATCCGAAGTCCTGATCAAATGGGTCGGCACCTTAGTTGAGGATGCTACTTGGGAAACTGAATGGCGATTCCGGAGGGCCTACCCAACTTTCGTCCTTGAGGACAAGGACCATTCGAGTCGGGGGGGACTGTTACATACTCCAACCTGAAGTAGTTAAAATGTAGTTACTCCAACCTGTAGAAAGAGTCCTGTTGAAGGAGTCCAAATGCAATCCCTATTCTTTAGCAAATTACCTAGTCTACTGTTATTCCCTTGATTTCCTCTCTTTTAGTTGCTGCACTTGTATTTTCTGTTGCTGTACTAGCTATAAATACAGTCACATGAACTCCAATAAAGCATTATGAATTAATCCAAGTTATCCTTTATCTCTTCTTCTTTCTCTGTCTCAATTCTTTCCTCTTCCTCTCCAAATTCATACATAACACAAACACACACCTGCATAACACAGGACTATAGCGACACCCATCGACGCTGGATATCTCCATTCTCTACAATGTTGCACAGCCACCACTACTGTTAGCACCTATTTCAATTTCAAGTATCTCTGCCAATCGTCTCAACTCTCTTTAACACATCTCATATCTTTCTCTCTCTATAGGCTGTCTAACCGCACCTAAAAGTTCCCTACAAACCAGTTGTTCGATAAATTGCCAAGCTGATACCATCACTAATCGAGCCACCAATTGTCACTCACAGCCGCCAACTGTCCCTGCCATATAACCCGCAAACACCATGCTACGAATAAAGTTTCTAATTTTTTGGTACTCTAAAGTGGTAGTTTATCTAAGTTTCTTCTCACTACCATCGTTTTTATTCGTGGGAAGATAAGTTTTTCTCCCTTTTCTCACAAATTGGTATGATTATCAAGATTGTTAATTTTGAGTTTGTTAATTTCTTTGCTCCTTCTAATCCGCTTCGACCGCCATCAATCATGAGTGTACACACTTAGAGTCCCATTCTACCTTTCTCTCTCTTCTCACACTAGAGTTCTATTTCTCTTCTACCTCTCTCTCTCAGCCACGCCTCTTCTTCACTCAGCTCACATAACACATACAAACACACTAGAGTGCCATTCTACCTCTCTCTCTCTCTCTCTCTCACACACATATACACATACTAAAGTCCCATATCTTTTCTACCTTTTTCTCTCTCAGTCACGCATCTTCCTCACTCAGTTCAAAGAACTCACACAAACACACTAGAGTCTCATTATACCTCTTTCTTTCTCTCTCTCTATCTCTCACCTCTTCCTCACTCAGCTCACAAAACACATTAGAGTCCCATTCTACCTCTCCCTTCCTCCTTCTCCCTCTCTCTCTGTTACACCTCTTCACGTCACTGCCTCTATATACCACCATTGTCTCCACCATCGCACAACCTCCAAGTGTTTTTTCGTCCCTTTCCTCTTCTTTGCTTTCCACACACACAAAAAAAAAAAAAACATCCCCCTTCACAAAACATAGCAAACACACACCTGCATAACATAGGACTGCAGTGACACCTAGCTACGACGCTGCCAGCCCACTGATGTCGGGTATCTCCATTCTCTACAATGTTGCACAGCCACTGCCACTGCCACTGCTAGCACCTATTTCAATTTTAGGTATCTTTGGCAATTGTCTCAACTCTCTTTACCACATCTCATATCTCTCTCTATAGGCCGTTCTAACCTTACTTGAATGCTCCGTGCATACCAGCTATTTGATAAATTGCCAAGTTGATACCACCACCAATCGAGCCACCAATTGTCACCCACAGCCACCAATTGTCCTTGCTGCATAACCTGTAGACACCAAGTGGACAAAGTTTTTGTTTTTTGGTACTCTAAATTGGTGGTTTATGTGCCCATTGGAAATCCATGGTCAATTGTTTCCAATTGCAAACCATAGACCCAAGTATTTTCAACCATTGAATCCTCAACACCAAATCAAGGCCTGTTAATGGAAGAGAATAAAGGGTCAATGAAAAGGGAATGCCTTGTAAAAACACTTGTACCTTCTCGAATCTTCTCTGACAATGGAGCCTTTCACCATTTGCGACGTGAACTGTAAATGTCTTAGTGGATATCATGGGAAATCGCCATTGTTTTTATTTATGGATAGATAATTTTTTCTCTCCCCTCTCCCAAATTGGTACGGTTCTCAAGATTGTTAATTTTGAGTTTGTTAATTTCTTCGCTCCTCCTAGTCCCTTCGACACCATCAATCATGAGCATTGGTTTTTTGCATATGGAATAAAAAATGTCAACGTGGCTTATTATATATATATATATATATATATATATTTGATGGATGGAGTGCTGTGTTTGTTCAATGTGTTTGATTTTATTGTTGTCTTGGCTAGCGGGTTCCTATATAGGAGTAGAATATGGCACTGAAAGCATTTTTGTGAGAAATTTTTAGTTTGCATCTTCATGGTGTGGTGTGAAACTGCTTCTCTCTCTCTCTCTTTCTCTCTCTCTTCTCTTCTCTTCTCTTTTTTGGACAGTTTCTCTGCAATTCATTTCACTTTTCGATGTGTACTTGTGTGTCTACTCAATGCATTTGCGAATACTGTGTACAATTGAGCTTTCTATATTTTGTATTTGTGTGATTTTCCTTGGTGTGCGCAAGTTTGTAGTAATTTGGATTTTTGCTAATTAGATTTCAAAAATTAATAAGACGATTGGTGCAACTCTTGGTAAGGTATGATCTTTGACTCTTTATGTTATTTATCCCCATATGCAATAAGATGTTTGTTTTCTGTTTGAATTACTTTTAATAACCATATTTTTTTTCATATGCTTATGGATGCTATGGTTCCATTTGACCATGTTACTAGATGACAAGTATATAACTTCAATGTCGTTCCAAGTGCAACTGAAGCACCACCAACTTAATAGTTCTTATGTGAGATTTTTAAAGCTGAAATGAAGTCCATATTATGAGATTGTCTCGGATGATAATTAGGGGAGAAAAGAGTTGATGACTTTGGGGGGGGAGAGGAAGCTGGTTGTCAATATTGATAAGGAGGTGAAATTTTTTTCTTTCATCCAAAAGAGGGTAAGACATCAAACAATAGGGAAAATTCAGAAGTCAGGATTTTGGAGGATTTGGTAACAAAGCACACCCATAAATATTTCTTACAAAGTATCACAGGTGCTATGAATTTTGGTAACAAAGCACTAGTGGTAAGCTGCTAGAAGGTATTAAAGAATCCATTTCGGAGAATGTCTCCTTCAATCACGCAAATGCTGGCGAAAATGGAGGATTTGGTGGGAAGATAGCCGATTTGTTGGGAGATTCTAGGGACAGAGTTTCTGATATAATTTTTATTTTTCACGTTTCTCATTAATCAAATGACAACATTTTGTTCTAAAAACACCCTATTCTAACCCGATGTTAAATTTATATGTTTAGGTAATATGAAGATTTGGTATTCCAGACCTTTGCGAGAAACTAAAGGAGCTAGCTAGCAAAAGGAAGAGCAGTTACAAAGGAAAGCATAAGAGAGATCATTGAAGGTTTGAAACTGCCTTTAGAGGTCAAGACAAGTCTCTTATAAGTTGACATCACATATTTGTGTTGGGGTAGCAGTCGAACTACTAAAAATGGATGTATGGCCGTCAATGTAACAAATGGGGCTGATGCTTAGGTCCAATTGAGGCAAAATTAGGACAGAATAGTTAGAATATCTGAGTTTTATTTTAAATAAAAATCGGGGTTTTGATTCCTGAGTCCAATTGTAGGTATATAAAATTGATGGAGAATTCATATTTTTTCTAATTAACGTCTTTTGGGTTACATTTTTTGTGTTACACAGATGCAAAATTAGAATTCATTTTAGACAACAAGCAATAGAGTGTAAAGATAAAATCATTTGTATAGATTTGAAATACTTTGTTTTGGATTGTTCATTTAGTCAATGTATTTTTGGGAAAGCTTTCATGAAAGAAAATCAAAAGGTTCATGTATACTTGCAGCACTCTAACTATTTGATCTTGGAATTTTTATTTTTTTAAAGAAGTTTCTTTATCTGTAGTCTATATGCTTCATCAATTTTGTACATCAATTTTGTATACCTTGCTTTGTGTGATTCGATCAAAAGTTTTAATTACTAATTTCAAAAGTTTTTGTTTATGCTTTGAGCACTTAGCCAGCCACTATGACTGCTATTGAACCTTTTGTTTATAGTCTGTTGAGCTATCTGACTGATTGCCACTTCGAAAATAGCTTATTTCTTCGATTGGAAAGGTAAAATAAAAGAATTTTTGATAATAGAATTTGATAAAAAAAAATTCTAGAAAAAATGAAGCAATGTGAATATTAATTTTGTTTTGTTTTATATCAATGATAAGAAGAGGAATGATGCGTGGTTGTGAATGTTATAGGTGGGAGGCGTATTTGTAACTATTAGTTAAAGTCTTTTTGTTATTTTGTTGGTTTCGGAGATTGCTATTGTCTTGAATAATGATTATTTATTTCTCACAATACTACCTAATTTTTTTTGAAAAGTGGATTTGTGTACTATGTTTTCATAATGGATCATATTTTAAAGTCTCTCCATATTTGACACTTTAAGTTAAGGTGGGATCGATTAAATCAATGGGATGGATTGATTTGGTTTTCTCATAAAGAATTCACGATACTCAAAAGGGCAAGATGGAACTCAAATTGTTGTGCTTGACCAATGAGTTGAATTTTGGTTTGTATTGATTGTTTGACAGGTTTGTATTTGAACCTTATTGTAGTATCTATATTATTTGGATCAATGAAATGCTTTATCTTCACAATTTTTTTTATTTTTTTTGTACTGTACAACGCCTTCGAGTGCATAGGTTGTTGTTTGTGATTTTTTTTGTTCACATAGTGCATTTAGACGCTGACAATTACTAGTAATTACATATAGTTCTTCATAATTTATCTCATATAACTCATAACCCTTGCTCTCCTCTAATCTCATTCTAAAACTAAACACACGGATGATTGTATGCAGGGCCTCTAGTTAGTTAATAACGGTCATTTCATTCCCATACTCTAATATCACAAACCAAACTTAGTGTAAGATCTTAGTGTATCTTTCAGCTCAAAAACCACCATTGCCATGGTTGTACAATGGCCTGTGAGTTCAAATCTATATTTTGCAATGGAGTGAATAAGAAGTAATGCTGCCTATTCATTGCAAAGACTTTTGACAATATGGGCCTGTGACCCAGTCTATCTTACTTCGAGGATGCAACAAATGGGCCTGTGACCCATATGGTTACTTTCTTTTTTTTTTTTTAATTTTAATTTTTTCTTTTTTATTGCGGTCAAAGACAGACTATTCATGCCGGGACTAAGAAATTTATGAGAGATAAATCTCTCATGGCTTGATCTCAAGAGAGTTCCTAAGTTTCAAACTCAAAATATTTGGGTTTACAACTCATTTCAGTCTTCACTAAACTATCCCTTGGGGTTCCATATTGTTACTTTTGCTTGGTTGAAAGACACCAACATGGAAGAAGGGATTATCTAATGCTAATTTTTGTACCATATTGAAGGTTTACAATATGGTCAAATCAAATTACGACTCAAATACATTAAGTTACGATTTAATGAAAGCGATTGAGATCAATATTAAAAGGTAGGGATTGATCCAAAGTTTTTAATAATCCCGATCTTTTTAGAATCGATTCCACAAATTTTAATGAAATTTGACTTTCGTAGTTTCACTTTTTTCGAATTTTTTCTTAACAAATACTGAACTCAGAGTTTGACTCCTCTTCAATTTCATAATCCTTGGAGAATCCTCCAATTTACGTATCTTCTTCACCTTTTGATAGATAATTGAAAGATTCTCCAATTATTTAGAAATTAGATAGTAGCCTAACCCTGAATTCTCTAGTATCTAGATTTTTCCTGAAGTAGAATTGGTCATTACTGCATGAATGATCAAGTCTTGTTGAGCTTGACTACAAAAAAAAAAAAAGAAGTGTTGTTGAGCTGTAATATCTACTTTTGTTAAGAGTACATGAGGGAAATTTGTGCCCATTGGTTTCAACCTCCAGTATGGCGAAGAGGAAAATTTGTCTTGCAATAGGAAGGCAAAATTTATGGGATTCCACAGAGATCAACCCCACAGAAACACCAAAGTGAACAATGTGCCCCATAGCCCCTTACTACCTCTACAAAATCCCCACTAATGGCTACACAATAATGGTTTCTATTGAAAAGCAGAAAATCCAATTGATCATGCCTTTTTCATATGGGAGACTATAGATTCCTTCAAGCATTTGAATTAAGGCAAATTATATTTTGACATTTCAGTTGACTATTATGTTAGTTGTATACCACGTCTTCTCTCACTTCAGAAGAATTTAATAGTATTTTCTTATGATGACATGGTTAAGAGAGTACAATATATCTGTGTAAAAGATTGAGTTAAATCTGTGAGGTTAGTTATAGTAAAACCTGGCTGGAAAGTATTTTTATCTTTATCATTAGTTTGGGTAGTCTTAATTTTTGGTATTTTAATCATCTTTCAATGACTTTCTTGCCTTATTGAGTAATAAGAAGCGGGCTACGTCCTTTGTTTTTTGCGGGTAGTGCCATGCGGCTTAACCCCGATCACTTCCTCAAGAATAGGAGGCAATAATAAAACGTCCAAGCGAAGCGTCAATTCTGTTAGAGAGTACTCCCTTGTTCCTTGAACTATTGTAGTTTTTGCATTGCTCCAAATGAAAATGTGTGTCATATTTTCAGATGAAAATTGTGAACTTGTTGGGACAAAATGAAAAAAAAAAACCACATAGTTCGTGGAGCAAAAGGAAACATCTCAAATTTGTAACAAGCGTTAATAATTTGGGTAATATAAAATTAATTACATAATTGGAGGTGCAATATAAAAAACATGATAATTGAGGAGACAATGTAAAAAAACAAATCATAATTAAGGGTCAAGATATAATTTACCTTTTCACAGTTTGAATTGCATTCTAAGACACGCCCAAATGGGACCCAGAGTGATGACACATACTTTTGTCTTCTTATTAAGTGACTAGCCATATCCCGTGGCTTTATGGCACCAAGAAATGTATAATTTGAGCAGTCAAAATATTGATCATATTATATAAAATAATATTTTTTTTATTTATTTGCTTATATTATTTAAAATTTATTTTATCCATTATTTTCTTAAAAATATCAATAAATTTTTCTCAAAATATGTAATTCAAATTTTTTTTCTCAACATGTGAATATTATTGTATATAAATAATATTTAAAATAAAAATTATATTAAAAAATAAATTAAATATTAAATTATTGAACATGTGATAAAATGTGTGATGTGATAGAATTAGAAGAAAAAATATGTAAGGGATAAAATTTAACTTCTCATGTGATTTATTATATAGACTAGTCATTACTCATACCTGAAGACACTATATAACAAACACAAAAATCTTAAACAATTGTCCAAATTCAAAAAGAATAGTCTAAAAATTTTCATACTAATTCTTTTTTTAAATGATTCGAAATATATCATCAACCATATTCTCTATATTAATGGAAGTGTCATAAAAATATATAAACACTCTACAAAATAATACCATCGATATAAATGTCTGGAAAAAAAAATACTAACATAACTCATTGAAATTTACAAGGTTTAAGTAATAAATAAAATTTTGCTCATTTATAAGACTCACAAATTTATCATATCTACTATCACTCAATCTAATAACACAATATAATTATAAACTCAACTACCATATTTTCAATTCACTCTAGCCTCATGTAATAAATACCTCAAGTAAAAAAAAAATTCAAACAAAAAACAATTAAATTCACAATTTTTAAATGATAAACAAAATTAATCAAATCTTGTTTATTTATAAAACTCATGAATTTATCACCAGTATTAATATTTAATCCCAAATAACACAATATAATTATAAATTTAATCACCAAATGTCCAATTCTCCGCATAAATATACACAGAAACATACTCACACACATTTCTTTTTTGATTAGCAACAAATCTTCCTAATCAATAACTGCTTTGATTAGAAATACAATAATTCAAGATTTTAAGATAAAATAATAACAAATTAATGTTTAATTAAAAAATAGGGTAAAAATCGTGGACATCACCTGAGTTTTGACAATATTATACGGACACCTCCTGACATTTTATAAATAACACGGGAACCCCCTTAGGGTTGAAATTCAATAACCCCTTCTATCTTCTTTTGGTCAATGTTGCTAACAAAAATTGATATTTTTATCCCAAAATTTTTGTTATTTTTACAATTGCAATTTTCCAATTTTAATTTCCAAAAAAATTACAAATTTAATAAAATCAAATAAAGAACTGATATTGTTTAGTACTCTAAAAAAT
>CM042196.1:5689775-5714106 GCA_023539305.1 Ilex asprella
CCCAAAAATTTATATAATTTAGTATCCCAAAAAATTAATTAAATAAATTTTAATATTAATTTGATAATAATAAAAATTAATTTAATATTAATTCGACAAAGTTGAATATAAATTGGACAAAATTAAATGTCAATTTTTGATAAAATTATATGTTAATTTAAAATCTAATGTTCATTTCGTGTTGAATATTATTTGGTGTTTATAATTAATGTCCTATTTTTTATATTTTTCGGAAGGTACGCTATTTTTTATTTACATTAAGTGTTATTTACAAATTAAGAAGCAAGTGACAAAATACATGTCGTTGGTTATATAAAAATTTTTAATTAGTTTAATAGAATAAATAATTGTATAACATGTAGTTTCATCTATGTTATGAAGCAAATAATAACAAAAATAACATAAGGGAAACGAAAAAAAAGAAGAAGATAATAATATGAGATGGATAAAGGGAGAGTATAGGATAGAGAGAGATAGAGAGAGTTATATGAGAGATCAAAGTCTTAGAGTTGTAAAAGGAATAAAAGTCTAATTAGAATCATCGGATCAAAACAATCTGATCCGCGAACAGTTCAAGATAAACAATTTAACTATTTTATTATTTAGATATTGCTTTTCTAAATTGAGAAGTTTGAAATCACCTCTAGTATAGATAAGATAGGGAAAGAGAGTTAAACAAGATATAGGAATCTTAAATTTTTTTGACACGAGGACCGTTGGATCAATAATCGTCAATAAATCTGAGTCACGAAAGACTAAAGACAAAGTAATCTAACTACTTTTTTATACAGATATGTCACGAGTTCAACTTAAAAAAATTAACCTTTTTAAATTTGTCACAAATTAACTCATCTAAATCCCGCTATAGGGTGAGACGTTGTCTACGGAGTATAACATTTTCTTATACGCATCAAATGTGGATAACAAACACAAGAAAAAAGAATAAGAGAAAACAAAAACCCAAAAACAAAAAGTGTAGAAACAAAGAGTGCATGAAAGACCACTATTATTTTCTAAGTTTAATGGGTTAGCTTATTTTCAGCCTCTTAAAGTTGCTTCCAGCAAAGGTGGTACTTGGTAGTTATGTAACTTAACCCGAAAGTATTTACAGAACAAGCTGGCAAATTATTTCATTGCTCTGCTAGCTAGCTATTATCACCAAGTTTGGTGGACACAAAGTTCCTGCATATAGCAAGTCGGGTTGAGAGCGGTAAGTGATAAACAGTTTTATCTACTATGAGTTTCACAAGCACCCCGTTTTTCCGATTCGACCTCAGTTGTAGATCAGAATGGAATGCACTGAATTGGGTGATCCTGTTGATTCCCTGTTTGTTCTGGTAGCACCAAGAGATGTTTGGCTATTGCATTATGCTTTGTGGGATATTTGGTGATGGTATTGTGTTCAGTGGTTGACGTTTATATACTCATGTAGGCCCACTTGCATTACTTTTTGTTTTGTGCCTGTTGTTACACTTTGTCACTTTCAAGGTCTACGGATTTTTAGGTGGTAACAACTTTGTTTTTATCATTGTTTTTGTTCCTTTCAATGGCCTGTCATTCAAATTTCTGAAAAGGTTAGGTTAATATAAAAGGAAAAAGGAGAAGAACCCATTTGTATAAAGACAATAATATTACACAAGTCCAAACAATACAACTTCACGTGCTATGCCCAAAAATAAAAACAATGAACACTAACTGAGAAGACAAAGTATTAAATGAATATAAACTACTATTCATGTGTTGTAACTTTTGTCCAAAATTTCATTCAACAACCCTCACTAAATTAACCTATACTGAGAATCCACATGTTCATCTCGCTGGCATGGGGTCTTGTTTTCCAAATCGGGTCGACTATAGTACCAGAAAAAAAAAAATCGATACCATACTGTTCTGGAAGTAATTATTTTTTAAAGTCAATATACACTTTAAAAGGTGAAATTACAGTTGATTTGTATTTTTTATGACAAATTAAAAAGTATTGTGTTCGATCACGAATAACTAAAATTAGTTGTAATTTTATATTTGAAAGGTATAATTTAATTTTTTAAAAGTTATAACTTGAGCTTAAGAACTTGTGACTTCTATTATGGATCATAACATTTTCTAATGTTTATGTCTTTTGCAATTGTAATTTACACTCCAGAAATTTATAACTTGGCTTTAAAAGTTATAATTCTCGATCTAGTACCTCTCTTGGTACCGTAATTTGCATCACGATTTAGTTTCTTTTAAGAATTAACTATAAAAATTCAACAAAATGGTAGCTCAAATGATAATCAGACGATTTGTAAATTCAGATGTTTTGAGTTTGAATATTGGTAATCTATTGAACCCAAATCATGATAGATTTATCCCTCATAAATACCTTAGTCTTTACATGAATGACCTAATTGTTGAAAAAAAAAATATCAAAGCATGCCCATGAACTAATGTATTGATCACAGTCGTAGAAATCATAATGAAGTATTTGGCTAACAAACAAAATTCCATTCCACCATGCTTACACATCAAATCTCTCTGAAAAGTATTCAAAATTAAAATGATGTACAATGACAAGTTAGTTCGGTTGCTTAAACAATATTATACCACAAGAAACTTTATTGAAATTTCACTCCACTTTTTTGACCCAAAAAAAAAAAAAAAGAAATCTTCACGTTTTGGCTTCTTTTCTGGCTGTCTACACCAGAAGTCTAAAAGACAAAGAGAATTATACGATATCTTTTATCTTATCCAAATGATTTATAAATAAGCGAATTATATTTTATATCCCAAAAGATTTAAGGATTTTCACTTTGCACTCTCAAAGATAAATTTTTTTATAGTGCACTTTCAATATGATTATTTTCTTAATTTCCGTTATTTTTTCTATAAAATAATCACCCCGTTGAAACAGATTGAAAAAATATCAAAATCTAACAAAAGGATCATATTAAAACACTTTTGATACATTAAGGATATAATATAAAAAATTTAATTTTTGAGGATGTAAAATAAAAATACTTATTTTTTTCATAGTACAAAGTGTGATTCTCCCAAACACTTGTGAGTCATGACCAGCTGGTCTTCGGTGTTTTTTAAGAAACTTTTTTTTTATTAAGGTTGGCTGTTTAGGTTAATACAAAAGATAATAATATAAGATACCACTAAAGTTTATACCGCATAGTCCAACTGTCTCCTAACCTGGTGGGAAAAAGACATTTACAATTCTTTATTACTAAGCAATTCTCTATGTTGGTACTAAATTATTTGAGTGTGAGTTCGAGTATTCGTTCAAAAATATTTAATGAATTTAAGTTTAAACTCGAATAACCATTCAAAAAAATATAAATTATATTTATTTAATTGGATTCGAATCAAAATGTAACTCATTGGCCCCATCTCCTCATTTATTCATTTAATATTACGAAATAATCTGGTAAGGTTGAATCCACATTATATTAAGAAGCTTATATTTTTTTATTTCGATATGAAATTTTCACACATTTAATACCCCATATGTTAAAACTTGACCGAAATAAATTAAAAATAATTTTTATTTATTTATAAGAAAATATTACATAACCCAAATGAAATCCAAACATTAAAATTCAAATGTATATCATCTCTTGCATGAGTGTGAGATGAGTGGGTCCCATTAAAAAAATTAATGAGACTCATTCATCTAAAAAATTATATACATTTGAATTATAATTTTTTTAATTTCATTTGAATTTTGTAACATTGTCTTTTCTTATAACTCTTGTTATTTCTCTCTCGGTTGCCGTGGACAACTCACTCTCTCATCCTCATATGTAATGTAATTGTCTCTTTCTCTTCGTATAGTCACACTCTGCCTTTCAATTGGCTTGTACCATGTCCTTTATACTGTTTATACACTCCTCTCAAGGAAAATTTTTTTGGGTTCGTTTTTTTTATTTTATTCAACAGTTAAAAATGTCTGAACTAATTTATGAACACCTTGACTAATTTTTTTTTTTTTTGGTACAATCAAAAGAAAACCATCGATGTCAAGACTAGGTTTACCTCCAAGAAATTTTTAAAATTCAAACTCAAAAATTTTGAATTTACAGTTCGTCGCTATTACATGATTTTAAAACTAACTACCAACTATACATGATTTTATATGAGTTGATTATAAGTTAAACACTGCACAGATTTGCCATGACACAGCCATATCTCAGCCATGCATACAAGATATGTTGAACTTAATCTGTTAATATTCGTTTTTGCTTGGCTTATACATATATATAGAAATGGCATTATTTTCATTCGGTACCAACTTTTTTGCGACTAAAATAAAGAAAATAGTATCAATAAACTGTTCTAAAATCACTGTTGGAATATACATGTGCAATACGTATGCAATAGGATCTCACATATAATACAAAATATTTTGTGACGTCCATATTTAATGTGAGTTTGGAGTAAAGAATCTTTAGTTGTTTCCACCCGTCTAATCCTCCAACAACCAAACGGCTCCTTATACATATACCTCTCGTTGAAACATGTGCCTGAAATTATTCAGATTTTTTATGTTGTTTACGATTAGCAATGTTGAATTGTGACAGGTGATGTGTCCTTGAAAGAGTTGGAAAATGACTAGTGATCAAGTGCTGATTTCCCCAAGAAATTAAATCAAATTAAGTGTCATTTTCTTTGATGGCTACCTTTTAATTATTTTTCTTTTTTAAATAATTATTTCCCCCTATTGTGCTGGATGCTTTTCCACAGTCAAATTCGACCTTGGTCGTTTAATTTATTAGAGAAAGAAAAGGTTTATGCGATGTATGTGATATCTACTTACTAAAGGGAGAGAAAGAGAAAAAGGGATCCACCTCTTACAATATATTTTCTCTCGACCTTTTTTTTTTGGATCATCTATCGTAAATTGAAGTCAAACTTATTGTCCATATATGTAGGTATGTCAATGGATTGAATTCTAATTTGAATTGGAATTCGATTAGTTGAATATGAATTAATATTTTTTATCGATAATCTAATTCCGATATTTTATATTTTACGAATTTGAATTTGGATATACTTATATCTTTGATTCAATCAGAATTATTTATATATTTTTATATAAATATTATACAAATTAAGTGATTATTTAAAAATTTTAGTTAAAATTTAGGTATAGTTTGTTAAAAGTTAGTTAATTAAATTATTCACATCGAATCGAATTTAGGATTATTAACAAATTCGGATAAAGACCACGAAAATAAAATCCGTTAGATTCGGGTCAAACTTTTGAAATATAATTTAAATTCGAATTAATCAAAATTCAATCTAAACTCGATCTATTCATATACTTACATTCGTGGGGTCTTCACTCATAAATGATAAATAATATACTAAGAAGAAAAATAGAGAAAATTTGTATTGGACATAATATTGGATCCAAAGAGGAGAATCAAGAGTTTCAAACGGTAGGAGATCCCACCTTTGTGATTTTTGACCAACTTATTTTAAGCAATTAAGAGTAGGGTCAATAATGGGTCCCATTGCATTGGATTCATATTATGTCAAAATTTATTTTGTACTTGATGTGTTTATAATTATCTTTAGTTAAAATCGTATTATATGTAAGTCATATATTTTCTTGCATATTGTACTAAATTTGAAGTGTTGGCTACACTGAAACCATTGAGGACAATAATTGTTGACATGGGATCGAAGAGGAGATTAGACGAGATGCTCATAATTTGACTCGGGTTTTTACTGTTGAACAAAAAAAAATTATTGCAAAAAATACTAAAAAATTCTAAATTTCCAATAATTGAGAGCGACCCTAACGAGTGAAAGTGGAATATTAAAATTTGTTTAAAAAAATACGACTGAGGAGCTACATCATCCATCACAATAATTTTTTATTGATTTTTTTCTTTTAATGCAAATTAACTAATTTGAAATCGACGTTCTTAGATATCTATGTATGATTTTGATGTTGGAGGCCACTAATGAGAGTTTGACTTTAAGAATCTTTAGCGAGAATTTTAAATTATTCCTTGTTGAAGGCAACGATGAGTATCAAATTAATGATTCCAAGAGAAATTCTCAGAACAAGTATTTAAGCAAATCGCGTTAGAGTTTATGTTTGTGTAGTATTATTCGAACTGCTAAGCATAAATAAGTCCAAAACGATGACGTCTTGGTAAGACTTTCAATTACAAGGTTGCTGAAAACATGCATGGTCTTAAATGGATTAATATATAATTATGGGCTCATTTATTAAATTTGACCAAAATCATCAGTCAAAATTGAGGATTAAATTTCTTGCAAGTTGCTGAACATAACCATCTCATTTCTCCGCATCTTAAGGCACTAAAAACTTTCAACTGCCAAGCTGTAATGCCAAATAGGGTTTATCTTTTTTATTTAGTGTTTTATTTTTGGTTGGTGATATTATGTGACAAACCGTTGTACTAAATGTTTACTTGTGTTTGAGAGGTTACACAATGACAAGGGTTGTTCTATTGTGATTTAATTGTTAAAAGTTAGAACAATGTTATGCTTACCGCATCATTTACCAAAATTTCTATTCTAAATCAGTGTGGCTGGTTGGACGAGTAGAGTCTACTAATTCCTATCAAACATTCAATACATAGGATTTTGACACATTATTTGAAATACAACATTTGATAAACAAATTTTGGAATCATAATTTTATCCTAAGAGTTAGGATTGTAGAAAAAGTCATTTTTCATGCGGTGATAAAAATATATATATGTATGATTCTTTCTAGATATTACAGTGATCGGAGTCTCTTGCACTATACTCTTCCATTACATGTGTGCCTCTCAATCCCATGTGTACTTCGTATTTAAAACCTAAAATGTCTTATTCAATACACACAATCATTGTTTTTAAACAAAGTATGAGGAAAGAAAGTGATAGATAATTTCATTATTATTAAGGAGAGATTGATTACCCATGATTAATTTCTTGGAGTTTGACCTCTATGAGGACTTTTTTAATCTTTGCTCACAAAGAAGATATGCTAAGATTTTTGTGATCCCTACCCACCCTTCAAAGTAAAATCATTTGGTATAAGTGCACATGCGATTCACAAAAAGTCAATGGTTCATCACCAAAGCCACTTAGTTCATAAGAAAGAAGAACGAATATTAAAACACACTCAACCGAATAAAAAATAAAATAAAAGGCTAAATTCTATTTTGTCCCTGAAAGATACAAAATTTTTGTTCCCCGAATGATTAATTTTTTCACATTATTTCCTCAAAAAAAAAAAAAAAACATTGCAATGTAATTCACTGTCTTATTTTCGCTTGGTCATTCGTATGTTTTGTGTCAAATCAACTAATCAAGGATCACAAAATAGACAGACGACCAAACATAAATAAGATGGTGGACCACATTACAACGTTTTTATTTATTTGAAGGGGCAATGTGAGAAAATAATCATTCGAATGACAAATTGAGAATTTTTTGTATCTTTCATGGGCAAAATAGAATTTTTCCCAAAAATAAAAGAGAGGAACAAGATTAGCTGGACCACAATTTTGAAGCATTGACTACAAATATGTGTTACTTTAAATTGAAAATTCAATTATATATGAAGAGCATAGAGATAAAATTTTCAAAGCAAAAAATAATATAAATTTGCCATATGGTTTTCTCGGTTCGGTTAGAGTAGTTGTGGCCAAACCCTTGTCAAATTCAAAGGTAACAACTTCTCTATATTAACCAAATTTATATGACCAACTAATAAGAAAGATCTACGAAGTTCTATCGACAATTTGAGTTCTATGTAGGTGGCTCGAAGACAATTATTAAGAAGTGTGGTTTATATATATAAAAAATATGGAAAAGACAAATGAGAAGGGAAAAAACAACAAACAAGGTGCACTACAAAGATACGAGGAAAATTTTCGAGATATGTTTGCTTCAGAAAGTTTCGGTTATATAAAAATAATAATAATGAGATAGCTATGTATTTTTTACGACAAACAGTAAAAAGGTTGGTTAAGTAATTACTTTGACATGCATCTTCAAGGAGGCATTGGGGCTAAGGGTGAAAAACTGAAATTAGACGAAAACTTCACTCTTTGTTCCCCTACTTTTTTCTTTTTTCCCTTGCACTTTGCTTGGTTTGAAGGAAAATAGAGCGTGAAAAATGGGAAGGAAAGGATAATTTTCTTGGTATCAAAGAATTTTGGGTGGAAAGAAAAATTGGATGGAAAGGCCATCCATCCCACCGCCCACCAAAAAAAATCCAGCCGATTTTGGGTGAAAAGTTGACTGAAAAATGGCAGCCTCCAATGGAAAATATATTAATTACTAATTTGCCCATTCTATGTTTCAAATGTTTTCAAACTTGAAATGCTAGTGATGTTGCTCACCTTGTCCATTTGGCAAGACAATATGCCACGTGCACTCCATGTGAACGTATAATAGGCTTTTTTATTTTTATTTTTTGAGCTATGTTAGCTAGACATATTAAAAATCTAATTTGAAAATCTATTACCATGTTATTTAGAATTTTTATTATAATTGTCCGTAATTAATTTTTTTGGGTCAAAAATCAGTATTTATTTATTTTGATCAAGAAGGTAGTAATTTTCATTCAAGTAGGGAAATTTTGATTACAATCAGAAAAAAATAAAGTCATAAACTCTAACGGGAAACAACTGACCCAATTCACAGCAATAGAATCGAAAAGTCCAGTTGCAACCACTCAATGAGCAGCCTTATTGAGGGCTCTGGGCTTGTGAAAAAACCTAAGATCTAGGTGTGTAGCGTAAGCTCTAATGTCTTCCACAAAACCACCAATTTTTCATGGAGGTACCCCTTCGGTTGAGCTCAATTTAATAACTTCCTGATTATCACTCTCAATTGAGCAAAACCGAATATTTAATGCATTTGCAAATAAACATGCCTCTCTTACCGCTGTCGCCTCTGCATATAGGCTTAAAACCGCATAAATTTTCTTTCCGAGGCCGTCCAAAAATATATCATTGGTGTCCCTCAAAACAATGCTTATTGCAACGGTCCCATCTTTGAAAGCCCCATCACAACTAATTTTAGGCCTTGAAAAATCTGAGATGGAGAGGGGACTGGCCTGAGAGATGGTAGCAGGCATCTTTCTGCACGTGAATGCACAGATTGCACTTCACTCCATAGCAACTTGGCGTTGATCACAGTAGCTAAAGCATTAGGTCGTTCATCGTTAAACCCCATCTGATTACGAGCCTTCCAAATATTTCAAGTAATTGTTGCCACTTTGCCCAATAACTCTAAAGACCGAATATTATTTAATTGAAATGCTCAAACTAATTCACAAGTTTATTGTGAGGGTACATTGATAAATTAGTCTTTAATATCAAATAATAGAAAATTCATCCCTTAAACTTATCATCCATCATACCAAATAAAAAGGAGGGAAAATATATTTTCTTCCTCTATGGATGAAAAGTTTATCCCTCCTATTTTTCTATCCTTCCTATTTTTTATCACTTTTATCAAATATATCATTTAGAAAATATGGAGGTAGGGGTAACAATTTTTAACACGACACAACAACATGACTCGAAATCGACACGAAATTAAGATATTAAGATTGACAATTTTCTAACACAAACTCGTAAATGATAGGACCTGTTAAAATGAATAATAAATGAGGTTAGTGTCAAACATGAATAACACAAAATTGACATAATTAACATGTCTAACTAGTTGATAAGGATGAAATTTTGGGCATGAGCTGTCATAATTTAAGAGTCCAGCATCACCCACGGGGCCTAAGCGAAGCAACGATAGCTTGCCCATGCTGAAAATAGAAAGGGCCAAAACCACGGGGAAAGCCCAGCATCACCAAAAGGCTTGTAACCCCATCTGACCCAATCCAATCCAGCCTGACACGAACCCTAGAACACCCTACCACGCCACGTGTCCTAGGGACAAGGGAAACAACTTTGACAGTTATGAGACAAACACACACTCGTTGGAATATTGGTACACATAACCATCTAGGGATCTTGGGAACAATAGCGCTAGATGAACAGTAACGCCAGATAGCAGAGGTTGTGGCAGGACAGTGACAAAAGGCTCTATAGAATCAGCAAGAAAGAAGAAGGAGCTACTGAAAACCCTAGCAAGGATGGCTCGTATAAATAGAACACTGTTAACCTGTCATAAGGAGAGGATCATCTTCACCATCAGTCCCTGAAGCCTGAAAAACATAGCAAGTAAAGCTAGAATCATACTCCCCTATAAGAGTACAGTGCTTGTAACACCATTGTATTGACCAAAGATTGATTGATATACGATCTCAAGGAATATGAGACTCCGTTACAGTGGATATAACCTTAGTCCCTCGGTTAAGGTGAACCACTTAAACTCTGTATTCGATTAACCTCCATAGGCTAATCTCTAAATCACCATAACTAACTAATCACCCCTAGAACATCATCTGCTGGGCTTGGACTATTATTTTCGAGCACCATCACTGGTATTATAGGAATATAATGTTAATTTATTATTATTATTTATCAAGTATTGACATAATTCTTGTACAAAAATAGATGTTTTTCGTCATTTTTATTATTATAATTATTAAGTTAATTTTTAGTTTATAGAAAAAATATTAGCATGAGTTCGATTAAATGATAATGAAATATTAGACTTAAATTTAAACTTTAAATTTTTTGTTCACATGTTATATAGGTCAACACGAACACGACACAATTTTTTTTATTCATTTCATTTCCAAGAGATAATCACCAATTTTTTGCACATTTAAAGCCAACCATGCCCTTCTCTTTAGCACATTTAATGCCGTCCATAATATTCTTTGTCAAAAATTAGAACTTCTAATTTGTCACCACCCACTATAACAAATTTGCTCTTTAGCGACGAAAGCAAAGAAAGTAGATAATCTCGGGTGGTAGTTGAAGTGATAATATGAATGAATTATAAATTCAGATGTTTTGAGTTTAAATTTTGGCAATCCCTTGGGACCAGACTAAGTCCCTCATAAATTCTTTAATTTCAGTGTAAATAACTTATACCGGACTAAATAGAAAATTAGTCGATGCGCATGTTAACTGACTCAGACACTTCTAATTTTTTAACCCGAAAAAAAAATTAGATAAACAAGTGAAACTATAAGACCAAATAAGTAACACAAGGATGGAATGACTCCATATTTAATGTCTTTATGGTTATAAGTTTGACTTTTTGTAAGAAAATCTTAAATTTATCGATGTCTATAATTTACAAGTAATTATTCCCTTTCACAAGTTGAGTTCCAACCACAGGCACAAAAATCATGTGTTTGAAAAGGTTTTCATATAGTGTCAAAAAAAGAAAAGATTTTCATATAAAAAGCCAAAAAATAAAAAGTCAATCCTCATGCCATCACATGACAGTATGATTCATACGGTGTATATCAGTTATAAAATATTATGCATAATGTTATATTGACCAAAATTAGAGACAAAAAAGAGTGACCAAATGGCATGGCAGGTGTTGTGGAAGGCGGCTGACCAATTACTGTACAATATTAATTCACTTCTTTCTTTGATTTGCACAGTGTTGGTATTCAATCAAAAAGAGTAATCGGTCAGCCGCATTTCACGTTACCTGCCATGTTATTTGCTCACTCTTTTTTGTCTCTAATTTTGGTCAGTATAACAATACTGATACTCAAATATTATATATTCTCAATTAATTGTTGTCAATTAGAAATATATCAGAATTATATTTTTAATTAAAAAAAATCAATCTGTTTGTCTAATAAGCAAGTGCAGTGACAAATTTTCATTGAGTGAGCACCACATGACATTGTCTCGCAGTGACCGTTAAGCGCCAAATATTTTTTCAACTAAAATAGCATGGCTTAGGTACATTGAATTCTCAATGTTCCTACGCAACATCAACTTTGTTAGCATTGGTTTTCTCTAATCGAAATCTTTATGTAGTGAAGCAAATGGTAAAGGAATTACCCCTCCAATATATATATAAGTTTGGACAAAGTTGGTTCGTAACTGTTCTTTAGCATTGTTGTTGAAGCATATTCATTCTAAGATGTACTCATTCATACCCACTTCATTCACGTAGCTGATAAGATTTGATGAATACAAAATTGTCTCATTATTGCTATCCAGATGTGTTAAACAGTTTGTATTTTCTCTGTATTCTAATTTTGTCAACTGTTAAGTGATTGTAATAAATGACGGTTTTTAATATAGGAGTAAATTTGTTCTATTATGAACTTGCTAATGGAGGCATGCAAAGGTTTCCTCGAGCCGGACGGAGATTGGCCCTTGAGTGCAAAAGTAGAAGGGAGTTTGTTTGCGAGACCCACCTGTCGTGCAGGAAATAAAGTAGGTCTTAGTGAGCTAACGGTGCAAGGTGGAAGGACTATCGCTCAATGGATAAAAGTTACTCTTAAGATAACAGGATTTTATCTGAGAGCTCACCTCGAAGGAAAGGTTTAACACGTCGATGTCGGCTTTTCACCGCCTGGGGCTGTAATACGTTCCTAGGATTGGGATATTCGCCCAATAAAACGATTCATAAGCTGAGTTCAAAACAATGTATCACAACTTCAATTATTTGAAACTCTCTCTACGTGCAAGATTCAGTTGTCTTCATTTTAGCATCTTCACGTCCTAAAACAACATGAATCCATCGCATTAGACCGTACCATTGGAATAAAATGAAGTTTTCAAAAGGTTCTCGTTAGTTATAATTAATTTTTTTGCGTTTCTGAGTTTGGTTTTTTAATTGAAATTTATAAAATTGTTCTAATTTTTCCTAACATGGATAGCCTTAATAGTTCCACAAGTCACTAAAAGGTGAAAGTTTCATGTGCAAACATACTTTATTTCACTTGAGAAGTAATGGAATATTGAGGCAAAATATACCAACCTTGATGCTTGGTCTCTGTCAGGGACGCATAAGGGTTTCATATTTGTTATGGGTTTTGACTACGATATCCAAAATTCAATATCATATTATTTATTACTGTTTTAGGTATTTATATACAATTGTACTCTTAAAAGGCTTACATTGATTGTAGTCTTAAGAAGTATTGGAATCGCACACGCACACAAGGGTGCTTTTCGGGCACACTTGGCCCATGTAAAGCGTGTGATCAAAATCGTGTGGTGAATGATTAATATTTTATTTTGTTTCTTTACCCATTAAAGTCAGTAAAATAACTAATTTCGGAGTAGTCATGACTATTAATGTTAACAATTAGTTAATTAATTATTTTTTTAAATCAAATTAATTTAAATTAGAATTTTATCTCTAAGATTTGTGACTTTTTATTGGCAACTGAAGGAATTCTTCAGAGTTATTATCTGTAGAATTCATTGAAGGCTTTGTTGTATTCAGATTTGCTAGGAACCTGTTTGTGGGAACTTGCAATTAAGAAAGTGGGAATAAATATCACTTTAAAGAAAGTGATCTTACGCGCCTTAAAACTTGCAATTAATTTCGTATCTACATTATTCCGAACCAATTTTCCCAACATATATCACCTTTTAGGTGAAGTTTACTAACTTTTGGGGTGCACTCACTTCTTGGATTCACTTACCATTTTTTGAGTGGAGGTTATTACTTTTTAGGATAAAAGTTAATATATTTTTAATTTTTTTTATTTTTCGGTACGGTATCATAGTCGTCTATTTGTTATGATATATATGAACTTTTCAAAATCACAAAATTAAGAGAAAAAGAAGATAAAAACTTACACAAATACATTGGGGGCATGATGAAAACAATGCATGCACCATATCACTCTGTTGGCCACATTAAGGTAGTTGGTAGATTTGGTAGAGCGTAGTTAGTCTTAAACTCATCACTAACTAGAAGCATTTAGTAAAGTTGTTAAGGTATCAGTATCCTAATATTATGTAGGTTGGTGATAAAGTTTTAGATGGGGAGAGACTGGAGAATGAAACCATAATGCAATTTTTTAATGCCTTCATTAGATTTTTTCATATTTTCAACAAGTTGATGGGCAATAAAACCCAAAAATCTCACCTCAATCACTATCTTCAATATGGTTCGAACCCCAACTTCTCGTGTATGTCAGGCGATATCATTATGTTAATCAAATTTTAGATGAACGAGTGTATAATTATTTATGAAATCGTGAAACATCCTCTTATTCATTCATATCAAATCTATAACCTAGAAGCTTTAAATTGATGAGAGTTAAAATTGGACTATGATTTTCTTATGTTGGTGTAGTTAGGGATCCATTTGACTAATACCATGAGTTGTTTGTTTAGTAAGAGAATGATAGAAATGAGAGGAAAAAGAAAGAAAAAAACTAACATTTTATGTAGTTATTTATGAGGATTATGGTACAAAGTGCAAGAGATTAAAAATTCACATGCAACCCAAATAAGCTTGTAACTTTCACTTTCAATTTCCTCCAAAATGTACATGGAAATTTTATTTTTCCTTGAAAAAATAGTAATATTTTATCTCTCTCATTGCACATCTTCTTACCCTTCAACTAGAATTCTATATCATTTTTACTCTAATAAAACAAATAAACCAGATGTGTGCACTAGGATTTTAAAGCCAATTAGAAAAAAATTCAACTAACTTTGTAGAAAAATTTCATCATAACCAAATGTGTGTAAGAAAGTATATTTTCATTTCTTCTATTTTTACTTTCCATTTTGTTTTTTCTAACCAAATGAACCCAAGTGATCTAGTATTAAGAAAATATCACACGAGATTGGATCCCTGAGCCTCTTCTAATTATTATATGATGACCAAAAAAAATCTTGTAAAAAATACATTTTTTTTCTTTATGGATAGCATATGGATGTCTAGACATCTTCTCAATTTTATTTACTAACTAGTGGTCCCACCCGGACTTATAACCTATCAGTTTTTAAAAAAAATTTTCTTAATTATCCTCTTTTTTTCATTCTTGTATTTAAAAAATTAGATAAAGAATTTTTAAAAATTCTTGGGTAGTAAAAATAATTTCTTAAATAAATTTAAATAGATGGTGGGTAGTTAGTGGGGAAAAAGATGTGTAGTATCTTTTGTTTTATTTCTTATGAAACAATCACCAATATTTTTTTGATTATGGATCTACTACAAGAAATTCAACATGTAATTTCAGTGTTCAATATGTGTATTTCTAATAATTTAATAAAAAAAAAAGAAAATAGAATCTGATGATGCTAAGAAATAATGGCCCAAACCCAACAAGTATAGTTCTAAGGGTGATTAGTGGATTGTGGTGATTTTAAGGTTAATCTACGGAGATTAAAAGAGCGTAAAGTGTTAGTGGTTCACTTTAATCGCAGGACTAAGACTACGTCAATTATAATAGAGTCTCTTGCTTCTTAAGTTTGTATATTAATCAATCTTTTGCCAATACAACGGAGTTACCAGGACTGGGTGCTTACAAGGGATCAGTTTTCGATTCTCATTTTTTATGTTCGTGGCTTGAGAGTGTAAAAGGTAACAATTCCTTATTTATACAACGGTTTTTCTAGGGTTTCTTGTTGCTCCTCATCTTTTTGTGCTAATTTCGTGGGTTCTGTATCATACAGTAGCCTCTGTCATTCGGCCCCACTGTTCCCATGATCACTGGTGGTTCTGCATTCCAATCTCTTCTGCTTTGCAGTTGATATAGATGTAAAAAATGGTCCTTGTGTCCTTAGGACGTGCATTTCGAAAGGAGTGATTCGAGGGAGATATTGGACCAGGCTTCCATATTTTGCGCTATCCTTTGGTTGGATCAGATTAAGACT
Organism: Ilex asprella; assembly: GCA_023539305.1. Classification (NCBI taxonomy): domain Eukaryota; kingdom Viridiplantae; phylum Streptophyta; class Magnoliopsida; order Aquifoliales; family Aquifoliaceae; genus Ilex; species Ilex asprella. The sequence continues at coordinate 5,705,534 of CM042196.1, forward strand.
GGGTTGGACCTCGATTCTTCTGGTGGTGTTGGGCTTTACCCGTAAGATGTGGTCTAGTTTGCCCAGTGGCATTAACATGCCATGGATGCCCCTATATGAGCCATTGCGCAAGCAGACTTTCTTGAGTTTTTTAGGTTGTTTGATAATGGCGGCCTATATTCAAGATTTGATTCTTATCAGAATCTAATTTTTTTACATATTTCCTATAATAAACTATTTATCCATCTATTTTATAAATGAGGTATATCTCTAAAGGCCAAGATTGATAATATATATATACATATGTAATCTAATCTACACTATTTAATGAATATGTATGTTGATTAAGATAATTTAATTTGTAGAGTTGCATTCTTATGTGCTCAAGAAATAGATGTCTAATTGACTATACATTAATAAGAGATGTATGGAGCTGTAGTGGTTGATCCCCCCGAACTGTCCACACATATCAAAATAATGATTTATTTTTTTAAAAAACTAATTAAATAATATAAAATTTTATAAAATTAAAAATTAAGAGGGAAAGCTTCTTAAATCTGTCCTAAAAAATATTTTGGATAATCCTCACAATTGAAAAAAAGTAAAAAAAAAAAAAAGAATTAACAAAATAATCTGCCAAGATTACCCCTACCCCAACTAACCTAATCCTTGATTTTCTTGAAAACTCAAACGGAAGTCAACTACCTCGTTCACACCCCCGTTACATTCGAAACAAATACAACACCGTACCCTCCCTACATAAATACACAACACTTCAACCTCTGTGTAAGTTTCCTTAACCCAATCTCTCTCTCTCTCTAGAAACTCCATTGCCGGCCCCCCACCTCCCACCATCTCTCTCTTCCCTTTAAAATACTAAACGCAGAAAATAACGGCATATTCGCCTCGCCCCATCTCTCTGTCTCTCTCTCTCTCTCTCTCTCTGTTTATTGTTTCTCTATCTGTCAATATTTTCTCTCGATTTTCTCGGAGACAAATCCTCAAAACAACACAACACATTGAATCTATCTCCAGAACCAAACCGTCCTGTTTCTTTTCTCAAGGATTTTGGAAGATCCAAAGATAACCCATTTCACAACCGATGTAGTCTGTGTAGATCTTCACTTTCTCTCTCGCACATACACATACTTCCTCTCCCTTAGACTCTAAATTTTAATTTTTTTCGTTTTAGACTGCGAAATGGTGGTGAAGATGATGATATGGCGTCCATGGCCACCCCTTGTTTCAAAGAAATTCGAAGTCAAACTCATAGTTCGAAGGTTAGAGGGGTTGGGCAGTGATTTGATGGATGAGGGTACAGAGAAGGAGCATAGACTGGCGGTGGAGATCAGGTGGAAAGGACCCAAGATCGCTCTGAGCTCGTTTAGGAGGTCGGTGAAGAGGAACTTTACAAGAGAGGAAAGTGTGAAGGGGGTTGGTTCAAACGGCGTCGTTGAGTGGGAAGAAGAGTTTGAGAGCGTATGTAATTTTTCTGGGTACAAAGAGAATGTGTTTCATCCTTGGGAGGTTGGATTTACTGTGTTGAAGGTCAGTCCTTTTTGTGATTTCTTAAGTATTGATTTTTTATTGACTCTTTTGACAAACATTTCTCTTGGTATTTTGTAGATTTCTGAGTACCCCCCCCCCCTTCTTCCTCCACCAAAACACACACAAAATACCCATAAAGAAATTGTGTACTATGCATTATTTTGAGGAATGATGTTATTATATACTGGGAATTGGATATTGAAATCTACGGCTTGGGTTTTTTTTTTTCTTTTTTATAATTGAATGTAATGCATATCTACTTTGACCTGTTTGATTGGATTTTCTCTTTTGGGTTTGACGTGAGAAGTGGTGGTTTCTATAGAAATATACATGCGGAATTTTTGTTGCTAGATGTTTTTTGGCGGAAGGATTAGATTTCTATTGATATCTTTTGGGGAAGGTGAATCTTTATAATTGAAATGTATTCTTTGTGCTTTGTTTTCTCAATTTTGTGAATCTTGCTAGGGTATGTGTGGGTGTGCGAGGATATATGTACGGTTTATTAGTGGTGGATTATGAATTGCACGGTATATTTATTCAGAGAGTTAAATAGAAACATAGGCAGTGAAAGATAGGTTATGGATTGATATTGGGCATATTGAGAAGTAGAGGCTACAATTTTCCAATTATATTGATCCTTATTGATTTGCATACCGAGCTGTCTATATTTTATTTATGAATTCTATTGATTTAATGTAAATAGTACAGACTATTGAATCATTTTTGTGGTTTCTCAAATAATTCATTGGCTTTCTGGTATGATCTGAGCACCAGAGCTTTGGGGTTTCTCGGAATCTATTATGATGGTAATTGTAGGGGATCTCGGAAGCAATCACTTAATGAGATTGGAATTTATTGATCCCTTAATTGTTTGAAATTCTGCCAGTTGTATGCTAATTGTTTAGCATCCTCACCTTGAAACTGATTGTGTTTGTGGATTATTAAATGGATTTATTGTTAACTCTAATATTGTCATTTTATATATGCAAAAATGTTGCGAGATTTTTATCTCATTACAAAATTAATGATTCCCATGCTTATGTTTTCACAAAGTGAAGATGGTTTTTGTGGCACATGTGCAATTTGTTTGGTAATTGGAATGGTCAAATTTTATGTTATGTTGTAGTCATGATTTGGAGAGATGTTTTCATATTTTGTTTAACAGTACTTGGATCATATTGTTTTTATCCAGGGTTTGAACCTAGGGCTAAAGACCAAAGTTCCTGCTATAGGGACAGCATCCTTAAACCTGGCTGATTTCGCGTGTACAGTTGAGGAGAAAGAATTTGAAATTAACATACCTCTGGCAATTCCAAGTGCAGTTCCAGGCAATGCAGCTGAGCTTCGCCCCTCACTCTGTGTATGTATCATTTTTAGCATAAAGTGGCTTCTTATTGACATTATTATGTTTTCTTGTCCTCACATTTCCTGCTAAGGAAAATGCCTGTTATATTGGTTTTTAATTTACTTTTTTTATGTGTAGTCCATTTTTTTTTTTTAATCTAAGAGACGCCTATGTTGCAGATATCAATCTGCTTAACGGAACGGATAACTGCTCAAGAACCAACCGAAGCAGTGCAGAGGTCGATAGCTCCTGTTCAGTCCCCACTGCAATCGATCGAAACTTCATCAATCGAGAAAGATGAGCTTTCGGCACTTAAAGCTGGTCTGAGAAAGGTGAAAATCTTTACAGAATATGTCTCAACCCGAAGAGCTAAAAAAGCTTGCCGTGAGGAAGAGGGCAGTGATGGCAGGTGCTCTGGAAGGAGTGAGGACGGCGATTATGCATACCCCTTTGACTCAGACTCGGTTGATGAATTTGAGGAAGGAGAATCAGACGAGGGCAAGCAGGATTCTAATGATAGGAAGTCATTCAGTTATGGGCCTTTGGCTTATGCAAATTATGCAGGAGGGTCATTTAATTGCAATATGAGAGTCAAAGGTGAGGATGAGGGCTGGATTTACTACAGCAACCGCAAATCAGATGTGGGTTGCTCACACATGGAGGACTCGACTTCCTCTATTGCTGAGCCATCTTTGTTGCAGAAACGAAGTATTCTACCTTGGAGGAAGAGGAAGCTAAGTTTCAGATCTCCTAAAGCCAAAGGAGAGCCGCTTTTAAAAAAGGCCTATGGAGAAGAAGGTGGAGATGACATTGACTACGACCGTCGGCAACTTAGTTCTGACGAATCTCTTTCTTTTGGGGTACACATTCCTTTCCTTTGTTTTTCCATTTTTCAATCTAAATAGATAAAGAAATACTGGATTCCATCGTTTCTATATTTACTTCTTAAACTCAGAGGTCTTCTCTATACACTGGAGCCTTTACTTCATCTAATCAATGTTATTGGGTATAGTTCACATTCTTTGCCTCTACCCATGAATTGCCCAGTTGTAGGTCTTTCATATATATACAGTAATGGTATTTAATTGTGAAGGTTAACTGGGTAGCAATTTCATAAATTTTTCTTTCAAATTACGGTTATGAAGCAAAAAAACCTCATTGCTCATCTCAGTGATGCTGGTTTGTGCTTCTGTATAAGGTTAGGCTAGATTTGTTACCAAATTATACCGTCTCATACCAATACAAGAATTAATATGATCTCATGGGATATTATTCCTGTAATGCTTTAGCTAACTCAACTTAACTTTTGACTAAAAATTATTTTGCATAGTCCTTTATTTGATTTAAAACTTCAGTTTGTTGTTCCTTCAGATAGCATGGTTGAATTATCCCCTCAGATTTGAAGCATTTATGCCGTACTAAATGTTTTTGATATGATCAATTGATACCATTGACCTAGCTTGCATTTTTACACGGGGCATGTCATGAGATATTAACCCTTTTGTCTGTTTGAAATCTTCAGTGTCCTTTTTGGTTTTGTTTGGGATTCTGCAATGCCTTCGATTGGGTTTATGATTAGACATGAACTTTGATATAAAATGTTTGCATTACTATTGTGCATACAGTTGTATTTGTTTTTTGGTCTTCAGAGGATTCAGCCCCACAATGGGGAGGAGAGAATGAGCTTCTTGGAGGCCACCCAAAGCTGCCCAAGCTTGATCCGTGGTGATGCATAAAGTGTATTCATGACGTAGGAAACCTGTTAGACAATATGCTGAATAAATTTCTGTTTGTTAGACTTAATATTGTTTGCACAATGGTGAAATAGGATTCATTTAGCTGGCCCCAAAAATGTTGGGACAAGGTTGAATTGAGTTGAGTTCAGTTGATATTGTTTGATTTCTTTAGAAAACAAAAATACAGCTAAATATGTTGGAATATGACATGAAGACGGCAATCATATCAATTTGCTATTGTTCTAAATTCTTTTATACAAATAAAATTGTCAAATTCCAAGTACCATAAATGACTATCTTTTTTTGCAGTGGCATAAGACTGATGAAGATTCTAGTGCAAATCGATCATCAGTATCTGAGTTTGGGGATGACAATTTTGCTGTCGGCAGTTGGGAACAGAAAGAAGTAACGAGCCGTGATGGACATCTGAAGCTTCAAACTGAGGTCTTCTTTGCTTCCATCGATCAGCGGAGTGAGCAGGCAGCAGGCGAGAGTGCATGCACAGCCCTGGTTGCTGTGATTGCCGATTGGTTGCAAACCAACCATGGTCTCATGCCTATTAAGTCACAGTTTGACAGTCTGATCAGAGAAGGCTCATTGGAGTGGAGGAAGCTTTGTGAAAATAAAGCTTATAGGGAGCGGTTTCCTGACAAGCACTTCGATCTGGAAACAGTACTGCAAGCCAATATACGTTCTCTTTCTGTTGCTTCTGGGAAGTCGTTTATTGGGTTTTTTCATCCAGATGGGATGGAGGAGGGGAGATTTGATTTTCTGCATGGGGCCATGTCCTTTGACAGTATATGGGATGAGATCAGCCGGGCTGGTTCAGAATGCCCTGGAAAGGGTGAAACCCAAGTTTATATCGTCAGTTGGAATGACCATTTTTTTGTCCTCAAGGTTGATCCAGAAGCTTACTACATCATTGACACATTAGGGGAGAGGCTCTATGAGGGATGCAGTCAGGCTTATATCTTGAAATTTGACAGAAAAACGACAATTTTTAGCCTGCCCAATGAAACAAAATCTTCAGAAGAAAAACCTGCTGATGACCAGCAGATAGTTGCTTCTGCTGTGGAACCCAAACACCAGCAGACTCCGCAGATCAACCCAAATGAAAGTTCTGTAGAAGAGCCACAAGTAACCGAACCTGAAGAATCAATGAAGACTGAAGAGCAAGAAGAGGTTGTATGTCAAGGAAAGGAATCGTGTAAGAAGTACATAAAGAGCTTCTTGGCTGCAATCCCAATAAGGGAATTGCAGGCAGATCTAAAGAAAGGTTTAGCTTCATCAACACCTCTCCATCACCGATTACAGATTGAATTTCATTTCACACAGTTGCAACATCCAGCACCCGAAACTCAAGCAATAGAAGTAGCAACGGTCACACCCATGCCCTAAGTAGTTGAAGTTGCAATAACTGTTGCTGTCGCGTTGATATCTAATTACTTACTGTAAATTTTAGGAGAAGTGTGATTATTTTTCTAACCTGTTTTCTCTTTAACATGGTAATGTCATCAGGTGAATGGTTCAAAAAGAGGAGAGCCCATTTCATCTCGTTCAGTGCTTTCTGTTGTTTTCTTTATTAGTTATATCCTGGACTACATTGAATTTATCCTTGCTAATGTTTGTTTCTGTCTGTCTGTTCTTGGATTGTGTGCCATTCCATTTTATTTTGCCTTTCCAAGATAGGGATTCTTGAATGAAATACCTCTTTAACTTCTGATCTGTGTACTTATTTGCTTGCAGTTCTCAAAATGTTCTTCACTTTTAAGTGTACAACTTTTTCCAACTTAGCATTAGAATCTGGGTTGATTGCTTCCAGGATTCTGCCAGTAGGTTTTGGTGATGATTCTCCGAGGTTCCAATAATATATTCATAGTTTGTAGCTGTGAATCAGCTAGCTGTAAAGATGTCTTTTTCAATTTTAGTCGTCAGGGGATATGATGATGCTTTACTTTGTTGTGCAACTTTTGAGAAATACTCTAATCCAATCTCTCATATTGCTTCCCTCTAGATTTACTGTGAGGCATTTTCATATTCATTCCCCATACCAGCAGTGCAAGTTCAGAACATTTCCTATTCTGTTTCAAAGTAATCCTTGAGTGGGCTAGTCTCGTAATTAGGCTGGCATAGATACTTCCGCTGGCATCCCTATAGCATATTTTGGTCCAACCTTTTTAAACCTAGTAGTAGAATATTCCAAATGTTTAACTTGAACTATTTCTAGAGGTTGAGATATAAATTTTTAGGTTTTTTTACAATAATTTTTTTTATATATATTTTTTGAGGTCATATTACAATTATTATAGCTCAAGTTATAACTTTGGTAGGTCATTTATAACTTTTATGGGTGATTTGGGATCAATCCTAAAAATGTTAGAATCAATCACAAGAAACCTTTAAAGTTGTAAATAATCTTAAAAATTATAAATGATCCCCAAAATTTGTAAATGGTCCTCAAAAGTTGTAAATAATCCTTCAAAATTGTAAAAATAAATCACAAAATTTGTAATCGCGGTACAGTACCCAAAAAAAAAAAAAAATCGGTACCACAGACCTCTCCATTTTCAGAATTTAAAAATGTAAATTAAGATTGAAATGCAAGCCCAGCACACTTTAAAGTATCATGAAACTAATGACTTTTTTTCTGGTAATAATGCTACACCATTGAAACATAATTTCTCATTTTAAAAAAGGACAGTAGCCCTCTTAACTATATACACGACTTGTAGTTACTAGATTATGTCGGATGTGGTAGTTATTGAAATATATAATGTTCATTTTTAACCATGTCAGTATGATGTTTTATTGTCAGAATGTAATATATATATTTTTAATTGAATTGTGATATCACGTACTTTACTGAACATGGAATATTTTTTTTTGTTACAGGGTGTTCAAACTTTCGTTGACTATTTTCTCGAACTCGGATACTATAATTTGAGCAGGATTTAGATATGTCCTTTGAAAAACAAGAATGACTGACCTTACGGAATATGTGCTGCTTAGTTTATCTCATTCATGCCCAGGCATTTCATTAGTTAACAGAAAGTTTTTACCATAGGGGATGGTATGAATTCAAAAAAAGCCAAGCAGAAATAGTTATAATTACCAAATCAGATACAAGCTCAATGGGTTCGTTTCAACACAGGTAGATGATGTAATATATTGATAGTTGTGGGTTTGCGCAAGTGTATTGAATGGGCCTTTATTTTTTTGAAATTTGTCTGGCCCATTTCAGGCCTCCATTTGAAAGGTTTTTCCTACTCTGCACTTTAAAATATTACAAGATTTTCACTTTATACTTTTAAATATTATATTTTAAATATATCAAAAGTGTTGTAATGTGGTTCTTCTGTTGACTTCTTTTATTTTTTCAGTCAAAAGTCAATCCATTGATACTAACAAAAAATTAAAAGAAGAGTTATATTGGAACACTATTGATACATTGATGGTGTAATGTAAAAATTTTAATTTTTTAAAATAAAAAGTGAAAATCTTAAAATCTTTTAAGGTATAAAGTGCAATTCGCCCCCACTTAACAGGGCCAGGATTATGTAGGGTTTTCCAGTTTGATTAGTCCTAGACCACTTGGCTACCTACAAGTCCTATCTTCTTATTTATTTACTTTATTTTGGCTCACTTGCAGGTATTTGGATCTCTTACACGATCCAATTAATTCTGATAGTAAGAGTGTTAAAGGTGTCAGGTTAAACGGTTACGTGTCGAGTTAAACGATTAATGAGTAAAAAATATGTAAACTCTTATACGCCCCATTTAATAAACGGGTAAAAAACCTCAACACGAGCACGAACCGTTTAATAAACGGGTAACATGGCACGACTCGTTTAACCCGCTTAGTTTTAGTTTATTATTATATTTCTGTGGTTGTCACTAAATTAAAAAAAAATATTACGTGGCTATCACTAAAAATAATATATATATATATATATATATATATATAT
>CM042196.1:5714506-5730048 GCA_023539305.1 Ilex asprella
ATATATATATATATATATATATATATATTATGTGACTGTCACTGAAAAAAAATCTGCCTAATTTTTTAAAAATAATTATTAATTTATTATTATGTTAATTTTATTTAAACAGGTGATAAATGGGTTGACAGAACTCACCCGAATACGACTCGCTTATTAAACGTGTCTAACAGATCAACCCGTTTACCACTCAAACCCATTAAAATCTCATCCAAGCCTGTTTAATTTGTATTGATTCGTGTTGACTAATCGTGTCGTATCGGACTTTGACATATCTAACTAACTGTAACCTTTCAAGACCATATTCAAGAATTTATCTTGGTAATGATCTGATACATGTGAATTGTTTGGACTTTGATGCGGATTTTATTCATCATATGCACATCCTATGAATATTCCATTTCCGTTACCAATTAATTGGACTAAATTGATATAAATATACGAAAAATAATGGTATATGTATAGAAATTGAAATCGTTGATACTAAAATGGTCACAGCTCCAAAAATAGAGGGAGCAAAGGGCTAATTTTCCCTAAAACTACTAGTTAAACATATTAGCACATAAAAAGGTGTTTATCAAACTTCCAGCAAATGGCCAATACTGAGATTTTCTCAATGTACTGGTTCTCTGATTCAATGGGTACATTTGAGTGTCTAGCTAGTGTCTCAAAAAGTGTAGTTTGAACCCTTCAACATGTCCAATCTAAACAGCTTTTACATGACCATATAGCAGCATATTAGTGATTGGTTGGGCACAAACATCCTTTTTTTCCATTATTAGATAGGTAGGGAGATTTCAAATACGTCTCAAAATACTGTTGAATTTATGGGTAGACAAGAGATAACATGGCAAACTGAAGCACCTTTATTTGAGTGACTCCGGTAGTAGAGTCTGGCGAAAGGGGGGGGCATTAGTTGATTGTACCATTAACCATCTCTTTTCTTTTTTTGGTATGAGAAATTTATAATAAATTCATTTATTTCTCTCACTTCCATTATTGCTATTAAATTGGCTGTGGGGCTTGCTTCTAGCCTAAATCATGAAGATGAAATAGTGGGATTATAAGCATCGTGCACCATAGACAACCAAAGTCTAATACCAAAAACATCACTAGCTAACGCTCTAATATGAGTAGTTTATGAGAGTACGCATATCTGGTGTGAATCAACAAGGATCATTTTTAAGTAATCGATAGTAAATTAGTGCCATGAAGAAAAGGTGAAAAGAAACACATTGGTTAGTTTTGCAGCCTACCCATTGTACTATAGTGGCTTAGACCATGAGCAAGAAGATCATTGAGAGACATCATCAGGGTTGATACAATAAGGGATGAAAATGGCTAGCTGCACTGTTTTCATAGGCACTATTACAGTGGTGGTCATTAAGTCAACTAATAATTTCACAACAAAAACTATAAATGGCTCCTTATAATCATCTCCCTTAGGTTTAGACAACAAGAAATCACACAATTCTAAACACTATCTTGAAAAAATTGCCAAGGACCATAGAAGCGATCAAAGGAAGATGGTAATCAACCACTGTCATTTTGTGATGTGCTCATGCAAGTACATCACAAGGGCTCGTGTTATCTTGAGATCTCAGAATCGAAGTTTGAAAGCTTTGAATCAGAAGAGTGAGAAGAAGATGAGCAGCAAATCCATAATCAGGGCCCTTAGAGTTGTCCCCTATGATCAACATGAATGAGGAAACTACAAGGATAATTTCTCAATGATTTATATAACACTACAAAGATTATTTTTATATTAGATCAAGAGAGCAACATGAAAGAAAAAAAAGTTAGATATTCAGCAGCAAACACTGCATATGATCAATCCATTTTCATTACATTTCGGGCATCTAATAGGTGATTCACTGCCTTCTCCCTCGTCGATGACCTTCCGACTGCCATTACAGTTGAAACACAGCACAAATCTCAACCCAGCACACCCACTGCAGGGTCCATTTGATGGATTTACTGGTATTCCTTGCAAGAACTGCCTCAGCTTTCCCTGTTCATGCAACGCAACTGCCTCATCAGCCCCTCCAATGTGTCTTCCTTTAATGAAAAGCCTTGGAGGGACTACTCTACCACCCAAGATCTTCCACAGCTCCTCTCTATATTCCAAGTGCATTGAAACGTCCCTCTCGCAGTATAAAACCCGAAAACTTTCCAGCAGAAACCGAATGGTGTTACAGTCCTCGAATGTCTTCCTGATTCCTCGCATGCTTGTTGTGTAAAGAATTACTGATTCACTTCCTCCTGGTGGACACTTCTCTTCAAAATCTATTAGTAATGGATGCTCTTCACCGTCATTTTCTTCATAATCACCACCATGTTCCATGATCGCAGGCTCCAAACAGGCTAACTTGTCAATTTCCAGAAGAGGGTCAAGATTAAAGTCACAAGATTGTGATTCTGTAAATACTTTTTGTACCTGATCAGACAATTGTGAAGTACAAACAACAGCATCACTTCCATACTCCAATGTGACCGTAATTTCTTTCTTATACTTACCAGGCGCCATGTCTCTGGACTGCAAGGGGGTTTTGAAGTTCCCTTGGTTGCCACCATGGTAGAAAGAATCCAATTCTTCATCCTTGACATAGTTTAAGAGTTCAGGTACGCGAAAATCGCCAGGATCGAGCTCTGGAAGGCTATTGCTCTTCTGTTCTTGTTCTAGGTGAACTGGTGGGATTTGAAAGTTTTCATGGGGGAGATATTCTTGAAAAATCAGACCATGTTTGAAACTGGCTAATGTTGAAATGGATTTCACTTTCTTGAGGAGTTTCTCTCTCACTCTTTTCATCTTTTTTAGTGTTTCTGTAAGCTGAATTGGTTTGCTTTGGCTGAAACCTAGTTAAAGGATTGAAGAAAGGAGACTCCTTTGGCTGACCATGACAATTGAAGAAACTAGGGGAAGCAATGTCAATGGAGAATTTTTCTTTATGGTTTCCAAAAGGATGAAAAGTGGAAACTGGAAAGCCAATGTTGGTTGCTTTTTGAAGTCTTCGATGATTGCTGTGTAGAGTGAGGGGTCAGCCCCAAATGGAATCCCATCTATGGCTTCCCACTAGCAAATCAACCAGTCTTGGGCATGGGACTGGCATTCGCGCAACTGTAAGTTTCGTCCATCGTGAATTTGCATCACGAGTTTGAGTCATACAAATAGTCTCTTCAGTCATAGAGTCACGTACTTTGTCACATGGGCATCATGGGTTCAAGTCATAAAAATTGTCTCTCCGGTTCTCATACGCAGACATAAAATATTATGTATATCTAATCTATATCGTATTCCGTTCTATGTGAAGTGGAAAACCCTTTATCAACCAGTCATGAGACACCTCCATAACTATTTTCGGGGGATTTCCTGCTGAGATGACCCTGCATGATCGGTCAAATGGTTGCTGTTCCAGATATGCCCCCCCTCCCCACGTGGCATGACTCGATTGGCCGTTCGATACCAATGGACTTGGGTTCACCTGCATCAGAATTCAACCCATGGAGACAAGGTGTGCCAACTATCATAATTCAGTCACAAGGGTGGAAAAAGCAGTTTCTTTACTCTCTCTCTCTCCATCAATTAGTGCTTTCTGGATATAAAGCAACCACAGCAAAGTGAGCCCCTTTAGGTACAAGCCATGATGCTTGTCCCAATCTTCCATTCCTTCCCCCACCTGCATAAAACAAGTCTCAAGTCTTATTGCAACTTCTTCCTCTCATTACCTATTTTGCATTAACATTTCAGTAGTAAGTTAGTAATCTTCTATCAAAATATACAATTCCATTACATATATACAATGCTATAATTCAGTTTTGCATAAGTTCTCTGAACTCTTAAACTGTTTTAGCCTAGTGCACGAGGCTCTCGCTCCTGGGCCTACCTGGACCTTGCTATACCAATGATGCCATGTCTCACTTTAATACCATTTGGCACGGCCTTGCAAACCCAAAGTTTAAATGTTAGGCGGAGAACCATCCAAGACCTTATAAGTCTATATGACACGTCCTACTCAAGGTATGAGATGTAACATTCTCTCTCACCAGAAGATGCTTGCCGCATTCGGCTCCACCTTTGGACGGGGCCCACTTTGCCCGGGCCAGTGAGGAGCCCACATAGCTCTATTGATGATGCAAATCTAAGGAGTCACTTAAGAATGCAATTAGACCAGATCACATCTGTACAATCTGGCCATATCATTTACTGTTGGCTTGAGTTCTGTATTGTCATGATAAAGCTTACTGGAGGATGAGCTCATTTTTTAGCAAACGGCTAGTCTTCTTCAGAACCCTGCAATTCCAACACTGAGGTTCAATGGTTGTTAATTGAGTCGTTCATCAACACTTGAATTAACAAGGAGTTTCTCGTTTAGGATTGAGAGTGTAGAAAGCTGATCTAGACAAACAAAAGTGTAGTATGTCAATATTGCAATTAGAAATCGTCACAAATGGTAAAATTTCAATTTAAAGGTCGTAAGTATGTGAGATAAGTAATAGTCAATCTTATCTCTTTCTAGAAAAATTGATTCTTGAACTCAAACCCGTAATGGTGCTTTGACGAATGAGCACTTACCATGCACCCTCGCCTAATTACCTTGTTATTATGTTACTTAACAGACATATACAAGAAAACATTGGTCCTCAAAAGTCTATACGATTTGATTGTTTGACAAAGCTTGGATAGACAGAAGGTGTTAGAGAGAGAGAGAGGGGGGGGGGGGCGGGGTTGATATGGATTGATTAAAGAATCAAAGAAGGGAGACTTACTATGTAGAAGCCTAATCCTGAAATCAAAGCCAAAGCATGTCAGATTATATTTCTTTTCATCAACCGACTGTCATTTCAAGTGTGTAGTTGCCCTGTATATTTCAAACATCAACACGAGGAAAAGCAACACGGTCATGCTCTTCCGAATTCATCCATTGAAGAGAGAGAAAGAGAAACAAATGAAGAGATTCACCATATTATTTTGTCAAAACTCATCCTACTAGGGGAAAAAAAAGCCCACTTATGAGATACAAATATGACATATCCAAAGAGTTATGGCACCTAACCACACCATAATCCTATTTACCAAATCACGAAACATGAAAGGCTAATACCTCAACAACGATTAATAGGATTGGTTATTAAGTCTGTAAAGTTCTTGAAATAGTCAAAAGTATATACATCACATCACACAACAGCGAAAAACTTTGATAAATTCCCAGCTTTTGAAGCTACGAAAGCAACGATCCTTTGTTTGCACTACATATATGTTGTTACAGATTGATGGATGAACCCATCTCTGAAATACTTAAACCTCAGCCACGGACTCGGATGCTACAAGCCCAATGGTGAAATCAAAGCCAATGCATGTCAACTGATGTTTTTCCTCATCAACCATTGTCATTTCAAGTGTGTAGGTGCCCTGTATGTTTCAATTATTGTCAGTTCCACAAAAGAAGAGGAGAATGAATTTGATTAGAGAAAACCACCAAATATAGAAGACAAAGAAGAAAAAAAAAATGTATCCCACATAAACAAGAATTGAAAGATAAGAAGCGGAACTTACAAAAAAATTACCACCACCCACTATAGGTGTGGCACTTGGAAGCATAGATATTTCTCACACGGGTGCCGTGGCAATATCGAACACGTTTCCGACATGGTTAGAAGTGTCCTGAATAGTGAACTCAGTCGAACACGACTAGGATACGTCTAGGACACGGCTAGGATATGTCTAGAATACGGCCGGCCAAAAATTTTTTATTAAAAAAAACAACTTTTTACTATTAAATTTACTTTTTTAATATATTTTTTGTTACGTAACTTATATATTACGAATGTTAATAGATGCAATGATATTTGATGAAAATAGTGAACATTTAATTTGATCTATTTCACTGTGTGGACACCCGTGTCCGCATCCGTGCTTCCTAAGTATGGCATTGCAGTATATTTGTAAGTATATTTTATTTGCTAAAGATTTATTATATTCTCGACCAAAGTCTTGAGTATTATAATTCTGCGTAATTAAATTGTTATTTGAAATTTTAAAAAATCACATTTACTCGTGTTTCATAAATATTGCGATGTTTTTCACAATTGTGATTGTTGACAAATTTGTTGCACTGACTACCAACCTTCCATAAACTCCCAGGAATTTAGAATTCCGAAGTTGAATTCGACAACCAAATGGATAATAGAGAATGATTGGAAGAAAGTAGCTAACTCGAAGAGTTGAGAGAAGAAGATTGAGGCAGGGCCTGATGAGGATGGGGAAGAGAGTAGAGTAGGACTGGCAGTGGGCATCATTTAAGTCAATATTGCTTTAGTCACCATAAAAAATACTTGAGAATGGGCAATTGCCTCGTGCAGTAATAAAATTCTTGGGCTAACAACTGCAAAATTGTGAATTCGAATTTGATGACAGTAACTTTGCACAAATCATGCCAAATCCCTCTCGGCCATGACCTTTTCGTAGAAACTACTAAAGCAGTAAAAAATGAAGTCGGAGTGTTCATGAATCAAGTTATTCACGGGTCCTATTACTCGATCTAAAAAATAGGTCTAAAATTCGATAAACTCAATAGTTAGCCCGTTCAAGCCTAATATTCTTAAAAAGAGAGTTTGGATTTGCCCCCAAATCCATTACCCGTCCCGAAGCCCACCTGTAAAGCCTAACCCGCCCACATAGCCCGACACCCTTCATTTGAAAAAATATTATACTTTTAGACCATTAAATTTAAAACTTTAAAATAAAATGTTGAAATTTGAAGTTTTAAAAATTTAGATACTATAAATAATGTATTATTTTATTTTTCATGTATTAAGCATACAAAATTTAAAGAGTAGAGTAATACAAATGATAGATAAGTGAATATGTATCAACCTAGTGAGATGTATTCATTCTATTGGATGTAGTTCATTCCCTAATTAAAAATAAAATTATTCATTATTTTATTTTTATCCATTTTGACTCTATTTTTTATTCAAAAATATAATTTACACAAATATTAAGTTACAAAAATATTCATTATTTTTAAATGAAGTTGTATATTAAAAAGCCTGTGAGCAGACCCATCTAGTAAGCTCGCCCACAGGCAAGGGCGGAGGTAGCCCCAGGGTGGACAAGTGCCCCCTTCCAATTTTTTTTTTTAATTACTTAGGTATGTATATTATATATTTATATAATATATATTTTTGGTGTTCACCCAAAATCAAAGACAAAAATATTAAAGTACACTTATATCAAATGAATAATTTTAATTATGTCATCCCTATTTTTTTTTTGGCACATCAATTAGTGTATATTTATATCAAATAAATATGAATTTTTTGACACATTTTGGGCTAGTTATGTACTTATTTAGATAAATTTTGAATATACTAAAATTATTTTATATTTTCTAAGACTAAAAAATACATGATATACATATTCGCTAGTTTACTTATGATTTTAACATTTATTTTTACTAATTATGGTAAAAATTATAAAGTGTACATTAAACTACATAATCGATCAAATGATTTATAAATACCAAAGTGATAACATGATTATGTATCTAAAGAATAATAAAGTTGTTATGCAACGTTTTAAAAGTACAAAAATTCACCGAAATCAATTTTAAATGATTTTAATTAGTTAATATTTTGTAAAAAAAAATATATTTTCATTTGTATATATTAGGCTTACTAAATTTCGGTATGGTGGGTTTAATAAACTTTGAAGTATTAAATAAGATGTAATTAAATAAATTATTGTCCTATTTCTATCAATTGTAAGAAAAATGATAATTTGTTGAAATATTCGTCCCCACTCTGACACAATTTTTTAGCATAGGCCCGCCCAATAGGCTCACGGGTTGGACTGCAAGTAGCCTACTTGGCTAAGGGTTTGGCACTACACACCCCTATCCATACTCATTTCCTTTCCTCCATGAGAGCACCAAATAAGGCATGCCTAAAAACTGATGAACCAAGGATCACAAACAGCAAAGCAGGTTGCCCTGCTTCTGGGAGCCTAATTCTATAAACTAAAAAAATGTTCAAAACTAAAATCAGACGAGAGGGAAAAAAATCAAGGAATGAACATGTAGGACACGACAAATGTCAGACGAGAGAGGAAAAAACCAAGGAATGAACATGTAGGACATGACAATTGACAAACATCAGACGAGAGAGAAAAAATCAAGGAATGAATGCCTACGTAGGACACGGCAACCTTCAGAGACCGAACGTACAATTACTAGATTAAAATTTGTTTGCAGAAAGCAACATTGATGGTGTACCATTTAATAACGTAATAGAAGAGTATGGGAGGATACATAATGTTCACTGTAATAGTAACCAAAAGGAAAATAGACGTCCTAAAATGCAAATCTAGTTCAGGAACAGAACACAAAACCATGCAAATAAGCCTCAGCAACCAAGCAATAAAGCTGGGCATTTGGGCAACCACTCCATTAGTCTCTTTTGGGGATTGTGTGCAAGGAGATAAATAGGAAATCCTTTGATGGGACGGAATGCAGATGCACAAGTTGAACTTGAACCAGTTCTTTTAATATTGTTCATATTGCTCTCCGTTCTTTTCTAAACACTTGAGCACACAAGCAGATTCACGAGTGTTTAGATATTTTTTTTTTCCTTTGGATCCAATGGGAAAATTGTTCACAGAATTCAATCTACTCAAAGGTGATAATCTAAATGATAAGAAAGATGGCTTAACGGTGGAGTGATTCACAAAATCACCAGCAGATATTGAACAAGATGTCTTAGCACACAGGTCATCGTTCTCCTGGTAGATGTGCAGTCCAAAGGATGAAACGTCAATCACCAGCTTTCCTCCAGAGATTTCTTTATCTGGCTCAATTTTAAGTTCAATAAAATCAAGGAGAGATCATTATTCTTACTCACCAGGTAATAGTCGGGAACCTCCTACATTTCCAAGATGAGGTCCCCAAGGACTTGTCAAGCTGCCACCCATCCTCAATTGAAAAGAAAACAGATAGGCAACAAGTCAAAATATTTGATCTCAGTGTACCATTCATCGCATGTTGTTTTAGATGCTTCTCAATACAAAGGAGAAGACATCAAAAGATTAAGGCTTGTAGCAGTGGCTTATGCTATAGGCCTATCTATGGCTTCAAAATAGCAGCAGACCCTCAGGACTAACTTAATTTCTAAACTTGTTCCATTACAATAAGATAGCAGGCAACATCTACCGCGAGAATTGTCTCAAACTCAATAGGTTACCATCTTAAAATTGTCAACTGCAAGCAGGTTAGTTCGGATAACATTACTTCAATAATAAATACCTCGAATCTTCAAGCTTGAATCTTGCTCGAGGCACTCTACTCAACCCGATGCACAAGTTATGCAGATGATTCTGCGCATCCTGAATTTGTCCAAAAATGTGTGGTTTGGATGGTTTTTTGTTCAACAATTTTTTTTCATTAAAAAAAAGAAAAGAAAAAGAAAATGTGAACAGTAGGCATGTTGGTGGATTTATGTTTATTTCTGGTATTTACTAAATCAAGGCTGGCTTAAAACTTGCATGAACAATGGTTTGCTTCCACGCATTAAAAACTACTCAAACATGACATAGAACTGCTCAAAATTGTGTGCTCAAGCATCTATTATTCTGGCCTAAAACTCACACTTCCATTTTTGTAGGAAAAAAACAAGATGCCAACTTTGCAGTATGCAAACCAAGAATCATGCTGGTAATCAGATATTTGATTGTTACCTGGAGAATGAATAATCACCAAAATTGAAAATTGATTATGGCTTACTTAGTCGAGAAAAATAAAATTCATACAACAAAAAGGAGGCATGTGAACTTAAGCTACTACCTGCAGATGCATTGATGTTGAAGGTGGTTTGCTTGCCCCTTGAAATAGGATAAGGAGATATACCAACTTCACTGACTTTAACATCATAGCTAGCCTTCTTATCTGTATAAAATTTGAAGAAAACCGAGATAACATCGCCATATACACATTTTTATACCATCAAAGAACCATGAAAAAACATCATGACTAGCACACTACTTGTCTTGACCAATAACATATTCAACAAAGAAAAGTTTATGATAATATCTTTCTTAATAAGCAAAGAAACAAAAAATAAATAGGAATCTAACCTCAACTAACCTGAATGTTCAGGTTGTTGGTCTCGACCCTTGTAATGAAAAAAAAAAAGATTTAATCTTTCTTTTTCTCACAACCATATTCTAATCAAACCAACTTGGTCAAAAAGGAGAAATAAAATTAGGATCCAGTGATCAAAAAACTAAAAAAATTCATCCAATGCTGCATAAAATATTTCATAACAAATTACTACAAACTAACCTTACTTTCACACGAGAAAGGCTCATATCCTTGAAATTCAAGAGAACTCAACAGAATGCAATTCTGCTGCAACAATGGAGCCTTCCTGAAGCTTGCTTGATCTGAGCTTTGCATGGTTTCCCATTATTTTGAGCTCTTCTGGTTTTTTTCTCTTTAAGGGTTCACATCTCGCTGCTTGGGTGTAGTATTTGGGTGGAAATATTGGCTCAATGCCTATACTTCCATCAAAATCCTCTCTCCAAGCTGTGCCTTTTGAGTTGTTGGCTAGGCTTACAATTTTGTTCCTTTTGTTAGGTCCCCTGTACATGGTGCCTTGTTGTACATGTCTTTTGTTCTTAATATAGTTCTATTGATAAAAAAAAAAAAAAAAAACATTCATTAAGCAAAACCAGCCGTACAAATACAATTCCGGGATCATTGCCTAGTGCACTGGTAAGAGCGGACAGGCTAACAAATGGAAATTATAGAATCTATTATGAGCCAAAATAGCGCCAGAGATTAAGTCCGTATCTGGTCCGTCCCACCCTGTACCCTTGGTGGCCTTTTTCCTGCCAACTTGACCCTTGGGCTAGTGAAATGCTCGCCTGACGCTCAAGCCCCACACACTCATATGGCCAAAATAAAAATAAATGCATAGAGACGATACAAGATAAAAATTTAAAATATTCTTCTTTATATTTTCTTTTGATCAAGGACCTCGTGTCATGCAGTTGCTTGATTTTTATCTCTTTAATAACATGGTTATCAAAATCTTGATTTGGATTCTAGGATCTTCCAATCCGATACAAGCAAATTGATCCAAGTCTTTTGTAGAATCTCAAATTTATAGGATCTAAATAGATTGTAATCTGGATCATAGGATCCCCATCCCAATTGCGATTTCACCAATCCAAGTTGTTTGCTGTGTTTCCTATGCATATTTAGTTATTGAGCAAATCCAATTTGTATTTGTTGTTTTAGTAGTTAAAGACTCAATCTAATCGTGAATATCTCACATAATTGTCAATTTATTGAAACATTTCAGCGAATGAGAAAAATTACACAGGTTCATTTCATTTATAAAACAGCCTTTTTATTCGTTTATCTTTCTCGTTAAAGAGTTAAAAACAAAAGGTAGGTTTGATATTCTCTCTCGACAGATGATCATTGTCAGATAATCTTCCATTTTTGTTTTTTTTTTGTTTGGATGTCAAAGAATCCAAATTATTATTGAACATCGTTTCAACTTTTCAATCTCTCTTTTGTATATGTCTTTCTTTCAAAGCTAAAATCAAAATATTTCAGTTCTCCTATTTCTCTTTGCAAAATCCTATAAGATTAACAGTGTCTTCAATGCTTTAGTTGTAGTTTATCAAATTTCAATAATATTTCTATCTATGTTTATCATAACGATTCTATTTGCATATATACTAGGCTTGTTTAATTCTTGTTTTGGAGAATTCTTTATCGTTACATATGTGTTTTGTCTGATTTTTCTACTTAGTAGGATCTTATGATTCTCAATCCGATTCTACGATCCCAATCTTTTAACTTCCTGATCAATCTAGGATAGGATCCTGATTTTAAAAACTTTTGTTTAATAGTCTTTTCTCCCTACATTTTATATTTCAATTATTTATGTTTTGCTTTCTCAATTTCTCTCTAAAGTAAAACAAATTTCATACACAAATTTAAAATTTCAAAAAGAAAACCATACCATATTCTTTCTCAACAAATTAAGAGACTGTAATCTCAATCACTTTAACAAAGTCCCAATGACTCCGGTCCATTATTCAGTTTTATTTTCCATTATTTGAACCAGTCCCGCTCGGTGGAGAAAATATTCAATTTAATATTGTCATCACATCATCAACACCACCATCCAATAGAAACATAATAAGTGAGCAAATTGATCACATACAATTCAATAACTACTTGTTTAATAACTCCTATTAAATGGTGACAACACGTGGTGTAAATGTTAAGGACCGAATTGAGGCTTGACCTCCAAAGAGAATAAAGTTTTGCTGCCAAAGTGATGGCAAATTTTGTAATTCTGGCATGGAAGATCGATCAGCTTTTGATCCACCTAGAGACAAAATTAGTAGAAATGTGCATAAATTGACCCGGACAGCCCTTGACCGTAATACTCCGAAAAAAATTGAAAATCTCATGATGGATTCACACTCTCTTGGATTTAACAATTAGTGCAAGTGTTCAAGAAATTTTGTATTTTCTTTTTGATATTTTAATTTTTGTTTTCATTTCCATTATAGACAAATGCATTTGAACTTAGGCACCCTTTCCATTTGGCAAAGATTATAAAGGCCATATATATATGGCCTTTTCATTTTGTATTTCCATTTTTTTTTTGAACAGGAAAAAAGGCCATGGATGGCAATTTAAAATTAGGATGTAAAAGGGGAGCCAATGGATGAAAAAGTAAAACTCAAATGATTTTACAAATTTTTAGACATTAAATGATATTGTATATTAATGGTCAATGAATGATAAGTAAAAATTAGTGGCACCTATAAATCTAGCCATCCATCCTTCCAAATTGATTTGATATGCTAGACTTTTGGGGTAATTTGCAGCTTGAGATTTTATTTTATTTTTAAATTCCACTATTTTGTCAGTTGAGCAGCTTAGGTTTTAAAAGATCAAACCACCTACGAACAAAAAGCAAATTAATTCAATTTAACTCGACAAAATCTCGTCTAAACTATTTTAAGTTCGGCTAGATAATCATATTTTTTTCATTTTTTATTTATCATATATCAAGTCATGCACTAAAACCTATTACTACTATTACAGATACTTTTTTTTGGTCACTATTTAAAAATGTTACATAGATATGATTGGTAAGGTTTAAACTCACGATTTAACGGTTTAACAATGGGTTGTGGTGGTTATTAAATCAATCACTGATCTTAGAGGTATCAAAATATAACACGATCCATTAACATGATACAAAAATTAAAAAATTTGAGTCTTTCCAATAAAATTGAGACCATGGTTAGTGGTGAAAGTGTAATTTTTCCTATCTAAGATTAAAAGTCATACCGGCAATAGGACTTGGTGCTTTTGTTATCTATGATTACTCCAATGTTGTGTGGACTTAAAATATAGACTTAAAATATAAATTTGATCAATCATTACGATTGATTTTATTGTGGGTCTCGATATTTATTTAGACTCAATATCTATTCAATGACAATAATTGATCAAGTTTACATTTTAAAGTTATATATTTTAAATCCAAATATCATTCTCAGATTAATAATCCTCTAAATAATTCAAAAAGATTTTTCCTTGAAATGTTGCACATAGTTGACTTAGTCACTTTTTTTTTTTTTTTTTACGATCCATTTTCTATGCTAGCACTGATCGGTCAAGGTGAGAGCTGACTCTCACTCGGGAGGTCTAACCTTATCTCATTTTTTTCTCTCCTTTTCTCCTCTCCATATCAAAAAAGAAAAAAAGCATTTTTTTTTTTTTTGTCAATAGCATGACAATTTCTTTTGCATTTGGATACCCTCTATATTCCAACTAAAGAAAAATCCAACTTTCAACGTTGGTTTGATTAGTATTAGTCTTCTTCCAAATACATGTAGGGTATATTTGATTCCAAGTACAAATAAAAGATGAGATTGGATAATTAGTTCACATTCAATCAATAAAATAGTGTTAACAAAAGTACTATTTAATTTTGTCATTGTATAATAAATTTGGATCAAAGTTGGAATAATATAATTTTAAATTAAATAATAGTGTATGATATTGAATTAAAAATAACAAAACAAATATTAAGGGTAAAAATTTACATAATGTGTAACTTTTATATGAAAGTGTGGCTATAACTTTGGTCCAATGATATTCTTTGTCTTGTGAAAATTTTACCTTCTTGAGGTCATATTAATTGTACATTTGTGTTATACCCATTAGTTCATTCTTCAAAAACTAATCATTAGCTTTTTGTCATTTTAAATGCAGTATTTCCTCCAAATTACCCTGAAATTTAATTACAGTTTGATATAAAAAATATCAATTTCATTATAAAAAAATATATATCAACATTTTGAAATAAAAAATCAAATTGGAAATACATGACCCAAAGAATAGGTAGTGAGAAATTTCAGTATAGACATATCTGTATCAACAGGTGGGGGAGTTCAACAGTGGTGAAAATTCCATATCCTACCAACATGAATCTACAGAAGATGATGGAAACCCCCAGTTTTATTAAATCTTATGAGCTCTTTTTTTTTTTCCTAGTCATTGAACCCTTTGGCTTGCCAAAGGAACCACATCAGCCAAAGGAGTGGAGAGGGGTGTTGGGATTGGAGAAGTTCTACAGACTGGACAGGTAGGGTTCCGCCGCAGCCACGGATCAACACACTCGAGATGAAAGAGGTGGCCACAGTCCGGCAACAGGCGGAGCATATCACTGCCCTTGTAATCTGCCAAGCAAATGGAGCAGCAGGTGGCGGTGGTGGTGGTGATGGTGGCGTCCTTATTTTTGACCCTGACCTCGGAGTAGAGCAGCATTGGGTAGCTTTGAAGGGTGGCCTGATCAATCCCCACATCAACAACATAGTCTTCCGCAGGGTGGTCAGGCGGTGGCAGGACGTTCATTTGTGGTGGTGCATGTGATGGTGCGTGAAATGGGGTACAGTATTTTGAGGCCCAGGTGATGGTGGCGATGAGGAGGAGAAGTCCTAGCGAAAATCCGATGCCATAGGCGAAGCTGCCTATAGTTTCGGTACCCAAAAAGCCCCTGGAGCTTGTTGTTGCACTTGCATTCATGTCCTTGAGGAAGTAGTTAAAGAGGGAGTTGATTGTAAATGGAGAAAATTGAGGAGGTTTGATCAGTCATGGCCATGGCCCTGGCCAAAGATAGTGATTTATTTGGGGTTTTAAATTTTTGGAACTCTACAGTAACGTGAAACATTGTTCAAACAAACAAAAAAAAGGTAACGTGAAACAGAAGGATAGGTTGTTGGTCGATTTTTAATGGGTTAATAGCACTTTAGACAATAAAATATGTATTTTTTGTCTGTGTAATCTCTAAAGTGTCAATTTGATCTAGTTTCTAAAGTATTCAATTCGTGTCATTTTAATCCCTTATCAGATAATTCGTTATGTTTTTTGACGAAAGTAATTGTGTATCACTCTTTCAAACAGTATTAGGTATCCAACACATAATTATTTTGTCAAGAATTTAAT
>CM042196.1:5770048-5823039 GCA_023539305.1 Ilex asprella
AAACAAGTTATGTTAGTTTGGTGGAGCTTTTGAAGGTTTTTGAATACTTTATTGAAAATTTTAATAGTGCCTATATCTTTTAAGGGTAATATAGTCAATGAAAAAGTTTTATAGAAATTTATATATATACATGGAGAATAAATCACTAAAAGAGATGTTATAAGTAATTTGAAAATTTAAATACAAAAGAATATGATGGTAATTTAAATATTTAAGTATAGAAGGATAGGGTGTTATTTACAATATTTTATAAGGGTAAAATAGTGAATCAAAAGTTTTACATATTAAGGTACTTTTATTAGAAGTATAGATTAGTGTGTATATTTTTAATATATTAGTTTGTATGTATTTTGGTGTACTAGTAGATGCACATGTGCGTTGCACGTGGACTGTAGTTGATCAAAATTATTATTGACAATGATTACTTTTGGATGGCAGCACCAAAAATCTGTATGTTGAAGGTTTTTGATGTATAATAAAACACTATGATTTTGTTATGGAATCCATTGAGATTATCTGCCATCGTAGATGACTACCCAGTGGCAATTTTTGTTTAATGGCAAGACAAAACAAATAAAATAGATGAGATTAAGACTCTGAGTTTTATTGATGTTTTAATGCAAACACAAAAATGACACTATTAAGCATAAACAAATCTCTAAGGATGGGTTGGAAAAAAATTTAGTAGTTAAACTAAAAACAAAGTCTTCAACTTGAGTACTTGAGTTGATGGAAGTTTTCATGTAGAATATACAACCTGAAACTCTGCCTTTGGTTTACAATCCTCTCTGATCCAAAGGGTCAACAACATAAATCTGGAATGATAAAAAAACAAAGAGATCAACAAAGAGACATGGACTGGTGGAGTTTAGAAATTGCATTATGGGCATCAATTATAGTTCTTTGCTACTTTTCATTGACATGGCCAATGATAAATAAAAGCAAAAGATAAATAAAATAGCAAAGTAACAAAATTCACTTAAAGTAATGTATGACCGTAGTATTACATCAATAGGTAGGAACAAAAAACAAAAACCTTCTTAATGGAAATTATTCTAACAGACAAATGCAAAAGAGCCTCAATGGGTTTGGTAGTACAATGAATATTGAAAAAAGAGAGACTTTGGGAGAAAGATTTTGAAATAGAGTGAAAGAAAGAGATAGCTAGGATTATAGAAGGGTTTTGAGTGAAATTTGCTAGAAAAGTCAATATACAAAAATAGAACCAAAATCAATGAGTTGATTATAAGTCCCATCCCTAAGCGGGAGGGATTTGTTACCAACCTAAACAATTTCAGCAACCCTTCTGGGAATGCCATTGTCCCTAGTAACATAGAGGAGCTGCTTGAGCTTTTGTTCTTGCAGGAATCTTGTCATTTGAAGACTTTTCAGATAACACCTCTATAGTTTTGCAGTTAGATATTGAAAAAAAGTTTGACTCCATCAAGTTCTAACCTGTATCAAAATAATTTTAAGTCAATTATGTAAACCAATGATATTAGTCCAAAAAATAAGCACTAAAATTCTACATCAAAATACCACAACATCAAAAATTAACTTCTTCATGGTAACCTTTAATTAAATTTTATCTCGCCTTACTTTAAATAAGTTGCAAGGTCTACCACTAGGCTCTTGATAACACGTATAATTAACTTGTTACCTAAAAAAGTGAAACTTGGAAATGGAAAAATAGAGAATCTATTACCTGATTATTTGAATCTTGCCCAGATATTCGTTGACTATAGAAGAATGGTTGGTAACATTACATTTAAAGGGTTCATAATCATGGAGTGAACTGGGACAAAAACAGTTCAAGAAGAGCTCGTTCTCTGGGCTGTGCAGCTGGAAAAGCGGCATTCCCTGCCAACATATATACTTCCATTTGGCACAATAATACATGCATCAACTCTAATAATTGGTTTCGATTATCGTACTTCTTATTTCAATTCAAAGGTAAATAATCTATTCAAGTTTAAAGAACTCATAAGAAAACAAAAACAGAAATCGTACCCACTAAAAAAATAGCAAAATATTCACTAGCAATGAGGTAATTAAGTAGGACCAAGTAAGAATTTGGATGGTTAAACTGGTTAACAATTTAATTTCGCGGAGCTCATTAGCATTACACACCTGATCTAATATATGGCATGTGTGTGTGTGTGTGTGTGTTGACTTAATCTAGCTATAGAGATCATTGAATTGACCATGAACTCAATTTAATATTGTGATCCATTGCTAATCCAATGAGATTAGAGAATTAAGTTACCATATTGGATCAAGAAATTAAGTTCAGGTAGGACTTATCACATAAGAGTTTGATAAAATCTTGGGAAAATATAGGATTGTGTCTTTTTCTTGTGAAAATGTATATTGATCTGAAGTCTCTAATTAATGGTCATTCCCAAACCAAGCGGCTGAAGGCCTTTGGTAAACTCGATCAGTCTTTTTTCATGGCAAATACTTGAAACTTGCACTTATATGTGAATAGAAAAAAAGCAACGAGCAAGAAAAAAAGGATAGAAAAATAAGCAAAGCAAAAACCTGTGGGATAATATCCTATCCAAGGTGAAAGGTTGATGTCCAGAACTTGTCCAAATTCAGGTTGTAGGACTTCCAAAGCTGTCATATAAATTTAAGTAGTTCAATTTAGAAGTTCAAACATTGAAGATTGAATACTATTATAGCTACAAAGAACATAAAGTGAAGTATGTACTGCCAGTGTGAATGACGCCAAGTGATAGAAAAACGAAATGTAGTTGAACAGGACTACATAAATATATGAAAATAACTGGTACAAAAAAAAAGCAATAAGATTGCAGAATTGTTATCAAGGCTGCTAATCATGTATAAAAATACAGATGAGTTCAAAATCAAGTAATACTCCATAACAAGAGAACTACAGAGAAACATTGAGCAAAGAATGAAGTACCCTTCACTTTCAGCATCCCAAATGAAGTCCCCATAGGGTAATAATGCTCATCAAAAAACAATGCCATGTTGAAATTCATTCTTTGATGAATAGCTGGTCATCTCAATATTGGAGAGATACCTGAGGAGCATGAAGAAGAGCTTCCGCTAGTTTTCAATTTGCTAATAGACCTAAATCTATATGGTAGTTTTTTTAAACAAAAACTGTCATGTAAAGTTAACAGATAGTGTCATAGAGTGAATGATATAATATATGTTTTGTTATATTATTGAATTAAAAATGCAAACGACTGAATTTAAAAAAAAAATGAAGTTCAACTGTAGAAACTTTTATCTGCATCCTAATAGGTATCTTCAAGAATGATTGTTTTTTTTTTTTTCCCAGTATCTTCACAACTTATCTTTTTCTCTACATAAGCTCTAGATTGACTCTACTACTAAATTTTATTTCTGGGTCGTACATGAAAGCTGCGCACTGGAGAAAACCACTGGAAATTAATGCTGGCCACATCAGTAACAAGCAATCAATTTTTGCTCGATTTTCTCTTAAGCCCTAATGGTTCTCCTCAGTTCTTCTGATTCACTGCCTCTGAAAAGAGTCGAGTTATCCTGCTAACTAATTATGCCAAGAGGAATTCGATCAAAAGGACCTGCCTTAAAAATAGTAATACATACCTCCCCAAAGTCTTCATAGCCAAGTTCTTTAATGGTTGGAACTTCTAAAATCTCACAATTTCCAACTTCTCCAAAAGGAGGAAGCCAAGACAGCGTGGTTGAAAGGGGGATGCTGCCCAAGAGGGTTGCCCAACAAGTTTCAAAAATGGATGATAACTCAAGGGCGGCTTTCCTCCATTCTTTTGAGACATTTATTATAGGAGAAGAGCATATTAACTCCCATTGTTATTATAGAAGAAAACTTGAAACACAAACAAATAACTCTAACCAATTACAATTTATCAACTGTAGAAACAAAAGTATCTCCTAGTGACACATGTGAAAATTCAATCATACCACAATTACCTTCTATATGATGTCTGCAAGACTAAAGAGTGTATGACTCACTGGAGAGAACACCTCAATTCCAGATACAGAGGCATGGTTCTGTTGAACAATGGTTTAACTTCTTATTATCTTACAATCAATGTCCAAACAAAAACATATCACTATGTTAATAACAATATAACATCTAAAAACCATTCAGGGAAAATGACTTCGAAGATGACTTTTACCTTAAGTTTAGCATCTAAGGCTTGATGTGTAACCTACTGATGTGATCTGGGCTCAGTCCCTGCAAGCCTTGCCGGTGATTTTGGCCTCAGCCAATCAACATTTGTTTTTGCCTTTTAAGGTAGGAGGACTCCGGATTCTGATCTTTATCAAGTTTTCTCCTCAAACATCTGAGGTCTTCCTCACTCACCCTGCCATTTAATTTTTTGTTCAACTCGTACGCTTCAGCTAATTTTCTCTTGCATTCTTCTCTGATCAGTGAAGGAGGTGGTGTGCTCTTCTTTGATATGTGAAAACGCAGGGCATAAAGAGATAGAGAGATGGATAGGGAAGCTAAAGAGGTGGGGCTGTGAATTTGTAGGAGAGGGAGGGAGAGAGAGAGTAGGAGAGAGGGAGAGGGTGTAACAGCTGAGAAGTAAATTCCAGGGTAGTGAATTTGAGAAAGGAAATAGGGAGAAAGAGATAGAGACACGGAGAAGGAAGATGAAGAGAAGCGGATGCCTGGGAAGCAGAGGATATGGATGATATAATTACAATGTTAGAGGATAAAATTGAAAAAAAAAATGTTTTCCACATATACTGACTTTTTAAAGTAGTATAGATTTTAAAGTAGTATAGATTAGTGTGTGTGTAGGTTTGTATTTTGGTGTATTACTAATGTGTGTGTGTTTTGGCGAGTGAAAAATGGATTGGATTTAAGAATTTTAATTATTTTATGAGTTAATCGGTTTAATTCAACCCGTTATAAACCCAACTCATTATAACCTATTTATTAGGTGAGTGAAAAATGGATTGGATTTATTTTAGTCCAATTCAATTTAATTTATTTTAATCCAATCTAATTTAACCCAACCCAATCCACCCATTTGTCACTCCTACGTACACAAGTAATCAAGCCTTACTTTGTCAAGGATTGTCCCTTCAACGTATTGGTTGCAGAATTTTGAGAAAATCAACATTAATAACTTTGCTTTTTTTTTTGGGGGGGGGGGGGGGATAAGTTTAGAACCGGGCAAAAGGATCAGGGATTGGAGTAACGATGCAACTCAAGTAGGTTGGATTAAAAGGCCTACTTAGACTCAACTCAAATTATAACAATCAATTTGAATTCAATCCAAAAAAAGTTTTAGTGAAAAATTATCTATACTCACAATTTTAAACTTGAGCAATGCACTCGGATTGGAAATTCAAGTGAAATTCATACTGTAGTTGTACAACTACAAAACTAAACTCGAGGTCTATTTATAGAGTTTGAGTTGAATTCAAATTCACTTATTCAAAGATAGTTTTAGATTGGATCACAAAAATTCGAGATTCCAACCCGAGTGTTGTCAAGATCAAGACACACATTTTTTACTAATTACTCATCATCAGCGTCACAACACAAGAACCGGAGTGGTATTTGAATTGATGATGTCCAAAAGATGATTATTTAAGGTTGGGTTATATATTGTTAGCTTTGAATTAATCAAAAATAAAATCATACCATAGTCTTTCGCAACAAAAAATTGACGAGACTCTAATCTCTCTCATTTTAACTAAGTCTCAATGACTCTGATTTATTTTTCAGTTTTATTTTCTTTTAGAGCTCCATCTAAAATTTAAGAAAATATTCAATGTAATGGTTACATTAGGTCAATAGTACCACACAATGTTACCACCTAATGATAAACCAAATGTTCAAGAGAAACCCCGCAAACTCTAATAACTATTCTATCAATGTAAAGTAATAACTACATTAGTTAAAAAAAAATGGGTTCATCTTGCTTATTTATTGGTTTATTATTGAATCGTTATATCGCGTGACAGTTAACGTGATGTAACTCTATTTACACCTAAAATTTTGGCCTTCCGCCCTCTAGTATTATTTGAGCCTAAACTCTTCTATCGTGTTTCAATTTCTCTGGCAGCCTAGCTGCACCCTCTCAATCCTTTGTATTGGAGCTATCATCTTAGGGTGATTGTTGACAAATGATCATATTATACTCGTAGTCTGTAAAATATGAGAATTAATTATGTGACGTCTACATTGACAATTCAAATATTGTATGCGTCATTAGTCCGATTCTATCATCTCCACCCCATATGAACTACGAGATCACCCCAAAGACGCCTTTGGCATCCAGATAGAACTGCTTAGTAATGGAATACCACTTTGTTTGGCTGAAAATTTAATCACAAAGCACTATGAAAACCCTATTTGTCACAAAATTCAACCAACCAACCATAATTCATGAAACGATACGTTAATTAACAAAGATTAGGAAATTGCCCATGGATAGAATTTTTTTTCAAAAAACACTTGCTAATTATTAGAAACTCACTGCAATAATGAATATCGGTGAATTGAGTCAGGGGTACAAGTAGAGACAGAGTGTAAAAGAGCGCAACAAAGAGCTTAAACTGAATCACCGCTATTGATTTTCAAAACTATACCACAAGAGAGGTCGATTATGCAACTATAGAGAGCAGATAGATGTACAAAGACCAATTTTGGGGTTCTAAATCGAGAGAGAGAGAAAGAGAGAGAAGAAGAAGAAGAAGAAAAAGAAAAGACTGGTACGTTGGCCATGAAATGTCAGGTGGACTGAAAACAAGTTTTGAGGTTCCTTCTTAGTTCGGCGTCTTGTTTGCATTTGACAGACAATAGCTGCGGTCTGGTGCATGGAATTTGCACACATTTCTTTCCTTCCAGTTTTTTTTTTCTTTTTCTCTTTTTTTTTTCTATTGTCAACAATTGAAAAGTGAGATAAAAAATTATGAAAACTTAAAGTGATAAAATAATAATCAAAAGTTAAGACAATAAAATTATATTTAAAAAAAAAATAAATGAGGAACTAATTTTTAAAAATTTTAAATAAATGGTAGTTAATTAATGGAATATAAAGGTAGATATAGAAGACATTTTTTATAAATATAATTGGTTAATTTAATGTGTGATAATTAAATAATTATAAATTATAAATAAAAAATAGGAGGAAATTATAAAAATGAAATTCTCATGATGTATTCACACACACTCTCTCTCTTGGATTCAACAATCAATAAAAGTGTTTAAGGAAATTTGTATTTTCTTTTGAGTAATGCTACAAAATTCAAATGAAACTAAAAAAATTGTAACCCAAATGCTTATTATCCATTGGATGAGTGATCACATCAATTTTTTCAATAGGACCCACTCATCCAATGGATGATATGCATTTGAGTTTTAATTTTTGACTTATGTAGTATTTTCCTTTTCTTTTTGATATTTTAATTTTTTTTTCCATTTCCTTGATAGACAAATTAATGCATTTGAACTTAGGCACCCTTTCCAATTCGCAAAGATTGCAAAGGCCATGGATGGCAATGTAAAACTAGGATGTAAAAGGGGAGCCAATGGATACAAAAGTAAAATGAGTAATGCTATGTATATTCAAATGTTTTTATAAAATTTTAGACACTAAATGATATAGTTCAAACTTCACTTGTTCCCTCCCTAGTAAACTTTATAATAGTGACCAAACAGAAGAAAAAAAACATGATAATTAAAATTAATGGACCTATTAATCCAGCCACCCACGCAAATTGATTTGATATGCTAGACTTTTTGGTAGTTGTAGCTTGAGTTTTTTTTTCCCCCACTATTTTGTAGGTTGAAAAAATTATAAATCCAAAACTAATCAAGTACATTTGGGTCATTTCACTTTTTTGAGCAGCTTAGGTTCTATATGATCTAATACACTAACTAGAAGCAAATTAATTAATTTAATTTAACTAGACAAAAATCTTATCTAAATTATTTAGGTTCCACTTGATATTTTCTAATGTTGTGCTAGGCCCCTGTCTCATATTTAATTAAATTTTCTTGTATTTATCCCCGGTCAATAGTCTATAAATTGGACAAAAGCTAGTGACAAGTGAACACTTTTTGTCTAAAACGTAGGGGATTTTTCATTTTTGTCACTATTCAATAGGACAATGTGAGACTCAGTTACGAAACATCAACTTAAGCTATTTTTTGCTCCCAGAGCTAATTGAAGAAGACTCATTACTTAAGAGTGGAGTCCCAAGCCAAGCAAGACCAACTTAGTTCGACTGAGCACCTACGTGAATGGCCCAACGATATGAATTTGCACAATTACCGATAGCCAGCCTTAGCCTACTTACGAGAAGAAGGATCTCTTTCTCAGAGCACCTGCACAAGAAAGAATGCATTCAACAATTAATTGGACAAAATGAGATTGAGGCCATAGTTAGGAGTCAAAGTGTAATTTTTCCAACCAAGATTAGATGTCATTCTGGCAATGGGATTAGGTACCTCTCCTATCTCTGATTATTATTCCTCCGGATAACCCCGGCCCAAAAGGTTTTTCCTTGAAATGCTGCAGATAATTAACTTAAAATAACCCCTTTTCTATGGGAGCATTTTTTGTCGAGTTTCGAGGTGAGAGAATGACCTAGTGATAAGGACTTACTCATGTTGTAAGTAGTTATCGTTTCAACATCATCCCATTTTCTCTCCCCTTTTCCCCTCCCCGAAGACAAAAAATTAGAAAAAGAGTGTTTTTTTGTCAATAGCATGACAATTTCTTTTGCATTTGGATACCCTCTATGTTCCAAACAAGAAAAATCCATCTTTCAACTTTCCTTTGGTTCCTTAATATGAATCTTTGTCCAAATAAATGCATAATTTCCTCCACATGCCCAGATATTTAATTACAGTTTGATACAAAAAAATTAAGTCGGAAAAGACATAATCCAAAGAATAGTAAGAATTTCATTATAAAAAAGTATGTATAAACAGATTTGTATCAACAGGTGGGGGAGTTACAACGATGGTGAAAATTCTATATCCTCCCAACATGAATCTACAGAAGATCATGGAAACATGGCCGACTTATAATTAATTCGAATTTGATAATTCTTATCCCTCGTGATTACTTTAATCTTGATATGAATATCTTAGTCTCAGCCTTTGACTTGATGAAAATAAGATTAATTGAGATGAGTGTAAGGTGATCCAGGAACACTTAACAGTTGAATCAAAAAAAAAAAGAAGATGATGAAACCCCCTGTTTTTTTAAATCCTATGAGCTATTTTTTTCCTGATCATTAAACCCTTTGGCTTGCCAAAGGAACCACATCAGCCAAAGGAGTGGAGAGAGGTGTTGGGATTGGAGAAGTTCTACAGACTGGACAGGTAGGGTTCCGCCGCAGCCACGGATCAACACACTTGAGGTGAAAGAGGTGGCCACAATCCGGCAACAGGCGGAGCCTATCACTGCCCCTATAATCTGCCAAGCAAATGGAGCAGCAGGTGGCCGTCGTGGTGGTGGCGTCCTTATTTTTGACCCTGACCTCGGAGTAGAATAGCATTGGGCAGCTGTGAAGAGTGGCCTCATCAAGGCCGACATCAACAACATAATACTCCGGGTCGTCAGGTGGCGGCAGGACGTTCCTTTGCGGTGGTGCATGTGACGGCGCGTGAGTCCTCCTGCTGCAGTGGTAATAGTATGAGGCAAAGATGACGGCGGTGATCAGGAGGAGAATTCCTAGCATAGCTCCGACGCCATACGCGAAGGTGGCGATATTTGCGGAACCCAGAATACCCCCGGAGCTTGTTGTTGCGTTCATCTCCTTGAGAGAGAAGATGAAGAGGGAATTTAGTTGTAATTGGAGAAGAGAAGAGAAGTGATATGGTCAGCCATTACCATGGGCAAAGCTGGTGGTTGCTTGGGGATTTAAATTTTTTGGAAGTCAACAGTAACGTGAAACGCAAGGGAAGATTATTGTTAATTAAAGCTTGAATTAAGGGGATGTATCTGAATAAGAAAACGGGCACAATATTGTTTGGTTTAAGTTAGGTCTACTAAATCATCATCCAAACATGTCACTAACACATAAATATATATATATATATATATATAAGCAAACGAATTGCATATAATTCAATAACCATCACGGCGTGTAATATAATAATTATCTTAACTAAAAAGTGGGCCTCACTTTATTTATTTGATTTTTTTATTGAATGTTAAAGTGATAATAAGATGAGTTATAAATTTTAATGTCCTAAAATTGAATCTTTACAATTTCTTGAAATCAGATCATGAGGGATAAATCCATCGTGAATACCTTAATCTCGGCGTGGACAACCTACCTTTGACTGGATCAAAGAGGAGAAGATTAGTCGAAGAGCTGGTCTAAACAATAATGACATTTGAACAAAAAAAAATACTACACAATAAAAGTAAATATCGAATGCAATTGTGATATTATATCACCAACTAATAATAAATCTCCAAGTGTGCAAGGTGAACTCCACTTGCGCTTACATGAAAGAAAAATGGAGAGTTATTTGCTTAGCTGACTGATTGGTTATTAATTTTTATGGGATCCATTTGTTAAATTGGGGTTTTATTTTTTTGAGAGGGGAGGGGGATTTGACCCTTGATTTTAGGAAGACAAAACTTTCATAAGCTAAAAAGTATTATTAGACCAAATACTCATTGGTGAGATTTTATTATTATGTGATTATACCACATCACTTTGTCACGATGAATATTTTCTCCACATGATAGTAACGATGTATTGTCACCGTTACAAAAAATATTTACTCAACACAAGAAAACAAGTACTTACCTACTCTTGCACACTCTCTTTACCAAGTGATGTGGAATTGGATCTCCAAGCCCTCTCGTCGCCACCCCCAAATTGGGGTGTACGATGAGATGCACAGTCTTTGGTGGCACCTATACATCAAGGATCAAAGACTGTATTACCGGTTATAATGCCAAACCCGCATTGTATAGTATGCTTTGCTTGGGGCTAGGCCCACATGGATCCAAAGCGCGATGCAAAATGAAGAT
Source organism: Ilex asprella (assembly GCA_023539305.1). Taxonomy (NCBI): domain Eukaryota; kingdom Viridiplantae; phylum Streptophyta; class Magnoliopsida; order Aquifoliales; family Aquifoliaceae; genus Ilex; species Ilex asprella. Next base: position 5,781,055 of record CM042196.1, read on the forward strand.
CTAAAGCTTATATTATCAATCTTTACACATCCACAAACGATGTGAAATTATATTATCACCAATATGTAATGTATATATGATGCTTTTACTTTGTGTTTAGTTAGTGAGACTAATGAGTTTCTCTCTCAGGATTTTTTTATCGTCTTTCTTTAGCTGAATTCGGCAACCATGTTATTACATATTTCTCTCTCTCTCTCTCTCTCTCTCTCTCTCTCGCGCACACACACACACACACAAACACAAACACAGACTATATTGCACGTTCCATGATGCATAGCTAGCTAGTTCTTTTCTTTTTCTTTCTCTTTTTTTTTTTTATTTCAATAGGTAAGATGATATTGATTTTCCACATGACAGGATGTTGCAAAACTCTCTCTCTCTCACACACACAAAATAATAGACAGCCAGCTATATATATGGTCAATTGGAAGCCATTACTATGAACTAAGTTGTGTTGGCAGGTGTATAAAATTGAAGGAAACTTTGTATATGGCTTAAATTAAGAAGAGCATGAAACAATTTCCTTCTGGTTGAGCCAATCATGATGAGAGAGAGAGAGAGAGACCACGGGGTTGATTTTGCTGGTTGGTGGAACCATACGTATCAAATTGGACTACCTTCTAGTTGTGGTTGGTTTGGAGTTGTCAGCTATGTAGTTGCACTTCAAATGATAGAACTCATCTCTGAGATCACACGATGTAACCCTCTATTTGTTCATGTAGGGATAATGATATAAGATACGTATATAATACGATACGGATATAGTGATACGATAAAACTTAAAAACATATGATATGATACGAGTACGACTGGTATAAGTTTATGATAAAATATATTTTTTATTTTATCATTATTGAACAACTTAAAAATTATAATTTTTAGTAATTCTTTAATAATAATAAACAAAATTAGTAATTTTTATCTTGAAAAAAGTGTAATATTGTCTTATTATGATACGCGACTAGTTAAAAGAATTAGAACTAATATTTAATTAGTTAATTTATTTACAAGTATTTGTTTCTAAGGTCATAGTGTAACTAATCCATTTTTTTATACTCTTTTGATATGTTATAGTAGATAATACTTAAAAAACACTCGCACTTTTCTTGTCGAGTTTACATACAATACAAAAATAAAAATTAGGAAAAATTTCATCAACAACCCCTCTAATTAGGCATAAATTCGAAGACACCCCCTCCCATTTCTGAATCTTCACTACACTCCCTTATGGTTTATATGTCCTCTTCACCTAAACCCCCTACCGACCGTTAATGAGCATAAAAAAAGTGCTGATGTCATACCAAATTTTTTATGAAATGCCAATTTTACCCTTCTTATTATACATGAAACCCTTGTTCCCCCCTTTCTCTCTCTCTCTCATGTCTCAAGAATAATATAAAAAATATACATAAAAATAAAAAAATTAGTGCTAGAAATCGGTGACACCATAATACAAGGAAAAAATTCAAAATAATTTTTTTTGAAAAAAAAACTAGTAACACCGTACGCTTAAACATAATACAAGAAAAAAATTTAAAATAATTTTTTTAGATTTTTAAAAAAAAAAACGGTGACATCGTACGATTAAACATAATACAAGAAAAAAATTTAAAATAATTTTTAAAAATAAAAAATAAAAAAATGGTGACACCGTACGTTTAAACATAATATGAGAAAAAAATTCAAAAACAACGTGGCAATAAACCCAAGCCACTGGTCCTAGCATGAATCGGTGAAGAATAATATAAAAAATTCACATAAAAAATAAAATATTTAGTGTTATGAATAGATGACACCGTAAAAAAAATTAAAAAAAAAATCGGTGACACCGTACGCTTAAACATAATACAAGTAAAAATTCAAAATGAATTAAAATAAAAAATAAAAAAAATGGTAACACCGTACGCTTAAACATAATTCAAAGAAAAAAAATTAAAATATTTTTTTTTAGATTTCTTTTTTAAAAAAAAAACCGGTGACATCATACGCTTAAACATAATATAAAGAAAAAATTCAAAATAATTTAAAAGAAAAAATTGAAAAAGATTGGTAACGCCGTACGCTTAAACATTATACAAAGAAAAAATTCAAAAATAATTTTTTAGAAATTTTTTTTTAAAAAAAAAAAACCAGTGATGTCGTACACTTAAACATAATACAACGAAAAAATTCAAAATGATTTTAAAAAAAAATGGTGACACCTTACGTTTGAACATAATACAAGAAAAAAAATTCAAAATAATTTTTTTAGAATTTTTTTAAAAAAAAAATCAGTGAAATCGTACGCTTAAACATAATACAAGAAAAAACATTCAAAATAATTTTTTTAAATTTTTTTTTAAAAAATCGATGCTATCATATTTATATACAGTTTAATGAAAAAAAATTGGTGAATGTGTATTTATATATAGTTTAATGAAAAATAATTGGTGAATATGTAAATTTTTATAAAATTCAAGGGTAAAATGGTAAAACATCTATTTTTGTTACGTTCGTTAGCCGACCAACACTGACAGGGGAGATTAGTGAAATTTCAGAAAAAACAAGGGGTGTCGTTGAAGATAGACTTATTTAGAGGGAGTGTAGGTGAAAGTTTTCCCAAAAATTATATATCTTGTACCATGTATAAAAGTATCTACAAAATATCCATATATTTTATTAATTGTCGAATATGTATAATGTGTATCTAATACGTATCATCGAATATCCAATATAGTTTCTGATAGAAGACTACGTCAAACAGGAGACCTCTTCTCCTAGGGATGTCAATGGATCGAAGCGGGGGCGGGGGGTGTAGTCTTCATCCTCGTACTCGTTTAAAAAAATTCCGTCCATCCCCGGTCCACCCCCGTTAGCGGGTATAATTTTCATCCCGTCCCCGTCCGCGGGTAAATTTTTAATCCCCGTCCCCGCTTCCCCCGTACCCGCCGAAGCCCAAGCTAATTAAATCCAATATTTTAAATAATTCAACGACATTTTAAATAATCTAACACAACATAATATAACATAACATATTTGAATAAAACACAAACAAAAAATGTCCAAAATACTATTTCAAAATATTATACATTTGAACAAAACACAAACAAATGTCCAAAACAGCATAATGGTGGTAAAATCATCTCAATTAAGTCAATATACATTTATATTTTTTTTTTTTGCGGGTAACGGGGACGGAGCGGGGAGGGGCGGGTACGAGGCGGAGGTAAGGATAAGTCCATCCCCGCACGGGTTTATACGGGTATCCCCATATACGTCCACCGTCCAATACGTATAGTCCATCCCCGGTCCAAACGGGGCGGGTTTGGACGAATATCCATTTTTTTCCGGTCCATTGACATCCCTATCTTCTCCTAATGAATATAAGGATGATAATGGATCTTCAACATCTATATAATAAAATAGCTTATAATTCAAATTTCAAAAGATAAACAAAATGACTTTTGCTATTCGCGGTTGAGATCGCTTTAAATTTTACTTTAAAGTTAATCTAATTGTTAATATTAACACTCTAAATTTAATAAGAAAAATAGGCCTGTAAGGTTGTGTTTAGTGTGATTTTTTAAAATTATTTCTCATAAGTACTTTAAAAAAATAATAATATTTAAAACCGTCTTACCACCACCGTCGCCACGACCACTATCTTTATCACCACCACCGCTGCCACCACCATTGTCACCCCCGCCGCCTCCCCCCACGGCCACCATCACTGTCGTCGCCACCGCCACCACTCCCACAACCACCACGACCACCACCGTCACCATCACCACCACCACTGTCACCACCACCATCGCCGCCGCCCTTGCCGCCACTACGGTCATTACTACCTACCACAATCATCACCGTCTCCTACCACCGCCACTTCTCACCCCCACTATAAACCGATATTTAAATTCTTTTATCTCTTCTCTATATTTATGATTTGATTTTGGATATAAATATAAATATGTTTATTGTTTACCATTTTTTATTACATATGCACAGACAATAACTAGTTATCTGATATAATATATTTTAACTATACAACTGGAGTCTTTTTTGATTTAGTCAAATTCATTGTAAATTGACTGTTACCAAATAGGACATTTAGTTAAACTAGAGTCCTATAAATACTTGTATCATATTATGTTTACAATTAATGAAAAGCATATAGAAAAATTTCCCACAAATTGGCTTTTCACTTTACATGGTATCAGTGAGCCACTAGACCAACGTTACACAAAACATTGTCTTCTCCAAGTTCCTTATCCACCACAGATAATAATTTCACTCTCCCATCTACCTTTGGGACCTTTCCCAAGGCCCCAACCTAATCACTATTAAGCTCAACTATCAAAACTATCATGTCTTGAAAGATCAAGCCACCCCTTATTTCCGCGGCCAAGATGTCTCTGGTTACCTTGATGGTACTATCACCAAGTCACCTACTATCGTAGAGGCTCCTCACCTCTTGGTACTGTTACACACATTCCTAATCTTGCACTTGCTGGCAGTCTGGATCAAGCAAAATGCTCTCATACTTAGCACTCTTATGGCAACTCTCAAAAGTGTTGTTGCACAAGTCATGACCTACACCGCATCCTATGAAGTTTGGCGTGCCCTGGAAAGGAATTTTTCCTTCTAGTCCCATGCTGGTGCAGTCCTATTGCGCACTCAACTGGCAACAGCTCGCAAGGACTCTCTCTGCCACTGATTACTTCATGTCAATTAAAAGAATTACTGATGAGCTTGCCATTACAAGTCAAGCACTCACTTGTGATGAGGTCATCACATATTTTTTGGCAAGTCTCGATCATGATTATAACTGTTGGTTACCCAGGGCCGAAAAATACACAACAAGCAAGATATAAACAAAGATGATATCTTTATTTCTATCTGAAAATTAGAATACAAGAATTTTACAAAAAACTCTCACCGAGATCTCTCCTGAATCTCTCTCTCTTTGTTTCTTCCTCACTAATTTTGGACACACATTTAGCCTTCACTAAGCTTCCTATTTGTAGGGAGTTTCTGGCCAAAATAGTCAAGAAGGACGGAACACAATTAAATGTCCGGCAAGTTTTGTCAAAGCTTCAGCCATCCAGCCTCTTAGCAGTCCATAGAAGTGGCTACTAGAGTGGGGTACTGGTAGAGTCAACTACTGGGTAGCCTTTTAATGGAGTTGGAATGAGCTGGAACCTTCAAATCTCCCCCTCTAGAACCATCAAAAGAGAATGTAATCAGACATTCATTCTAGCTATGTCTCTGCACAGCTCAAGCTTATCCCGAGTAACAACCTTTGTCAACATGTCTACTGGATTCTCCTTTGTGTGGATCTTTACTAGTTTTAATAACTATTGTTCCATCACTTCACGTATCCAATGATAGCGAATATCAATATGCTTCGTCCGGGATTGGTACATTGAATTCTTGCTCAAATCCAAAGCACTTTGACTATCACAATGCAACTTGTATTCCTTCTGTTGAATACCTAGTTCTTGAAAAAATCACTTTAACCATAACATTTCCTTACCAGCTTCCGCTGCTACAATATACTCTGCCTCTGTCGTGGATAAAGCTATGCACTTCTGCAACCTTGACTGCCATGACACAACTGCCCTTGCAAAAGTGTAAATAAATCCTGATGTAGATTTTCTACCATCAAGATCTCCTGCCATATCTGAATCTGTATAGCCTTCCAAAATTGGTTCAACTTCCCCGTAACATAAGCATATCTTCGATGTACCCTTAAGGTATCTGAGAATCCACTTGACCGCCTCCTAGTGTTCTTTCCCTGGATTGGAAAGAAATCTGCTCACCATGCCCACTGCATGGGCAATATCTGGCCTTGTACATGCCATTGCATACATTAGACTCCCAACTGCTGAAGAGTAAGGAATCATTGACATATCTTTTTATCTCCTTCTTTGATGTGGGACATGAATTTTTGCTCAACTTGAAATGATTAGCCAGTGGGATGCTGACTGGCTTGGCAGTATCCATGTTGAACCTTTGGATCATGCGTTCAACGTATTTCTCCTGTGATAACCATAATTTCCTGAGCTGGGCCTAAGTCCTTCATATCGAAGGACTTGGACAGTTCCTTCTTCAATTGGTTAATCTTTATTGCATCTTTTCCGACAGTCAACATGTCGTCAACATAAAGTAGAAGTGCAATGAAATTGTCATCTGAGAATCTCTGAACATAAACACACTGATCTGCAGCAGTCCTCTTGTAGCCTTGACCCACCATGAATGAGTCAAATTTCTTATACCACTGTTTGGGTGCTTGCTTGAGGCCGTACAGACTCTTCTTCAACTTACAAACCAGATTTTCCTTTCTTGGAACTTCGAAACCTTCCGGCTGTTCCATATAGATTTCTTCATTTATATCTCCATGAAGAAATGCGGTTTTCACGCCCATTTGTTCAAGCTCCAAGTTTAAACTTGCTACTAATCCGAGAATGACTCGAATTGAAGTCATCTTAACAACTGGTGGGAAAATCTCGTCAAAGTCAATTCCTTTCTTCTGTTGGAATCCTTTAACAACCAATCAAGCCTTATACTTCACCAATTTTCCATTGCCATTTTTCTTCAGCTTGAACACCTATTTATTTCTCAATGCTTTCTTGCCTTTTGGAAGTTTCATAAGCCCATAGGTTTGATTTTTCTGTAGGGAATGCATCCATTTGTCTTTATCCGTATAAGCTTGTACCTCTTGGAAACTCTCTGGCTCCCCCTCATCAGTAAGCAGAATATAGTCTGACTCCGGATATCTACTCGACGGAATGCGTCCTATTTCGGATCTTCATGACTGAGACTCATTAGCTATATGAGGTACACCATCCTCTGGTTGTTGTGATGGTCCTGCAGCATCTGGTGAAGGGGTTGTTGCTCCCCCTGCTCAATACCTTCTTCATCATCTGTAGCTTCATCCTGCACTTCATAATTATCTGTGGCGAACTATAATGGTGCAGGGTTTGGAATTATATCCTGTGCACTGGAACTAGAACTGCTGGACTCTGTGGGATTTTTAAAGTCCTCATATGCCTGGTTTTCATGGAACACCACGTCTCTACTCCTGATAATCCTTTTAGCCTTTGGATCCCACAACCTGTATCCAAATTCTTCATCTCCATAGCCTATAAAGATGCACTGAGCAATTTTGACATCAAGTTTCTGTCTTTGTTCCTTGGATACATGTGCAAATGCTTTGCACCCAAATATTCTTAAGTGAGAATAGAAGGGATTTTTACCAGACCACACCTTCTCTGGAATATCAAAATTCAACGGTACTGACGGTGATCTGTTTATCAGATAACAGGCGGCACGAACAGCTTCACCCCAGAATGGCTTCGGCAGTTTTGCCATACTGAGCATGCATCGGGCTCTTTCCACAATGGTTCGATTCATCATCTCTGCTACTCCATTGTGTTGTGGGGTACGTGGAATAGTCTTCTCATGTCTGATACCATAATTTTTACAATATGCTTCAAACTCTTTGGAAGTATATTCGCCTCCATTGTCTGTTCGGAGACACTTTAGCTTTGCTCATGTTTCCTGCTCTACCATGGCATGGAATCTTTTGAAGCATTCGAGTACTTGGTCTTTTGTCTTTAGGAAGTACACCTATAACTTCCGTGAAGCATCATCAGTAAAGGTAAAAAAATATATGTTGTCGCCCAATGATTCCACCTCCAGGGGCCCGTAAACATCAGAGTGTACCAAACTTAACAACTCTGATTTTTTTCTCTTAGAGGAACTAAACGAGACTCGATGTTGTTTACCAAACAAGCAATGATCACAAGGATTTAGTGCACCATCCTTGGCAACTGTGATGAGATTCTTTTTTGCCAAGGTAAACAATCCCTTATCCCCCATGTGACCGAGTCTCTGGTGCCACAGATTTGGTGAAGCCTCATTTTCAACTGCATTAAGACTTTCTGAGAAAACCTTCACATGGGTCTTGTAAAGTATGCTACAAATATGTCCTCGGGCGATAACCATAGTACCTTTAGTGAGCTTCCAATTGCCATTGTTGAAGTGGTTATCGTAGCCCTGTCTGTTGAGGGCTATCCCCGAAAGTAAATTAAGCCGAAGGTCGGGCACGTGTCGGACATCCTTCAATACCAATGTACAACCAACATTTATTTTTATTTGAATATCACCAATTCCCACGATCTTGGAAGAACTGATGTTTCCCATCGTCACTGTACCAAAGTTTTCAACTTTGTACGTCGAGAAGAATTCGCTTTGAGAAGTGGTATGATAAGAAGCTGCAGTATCTACCACCCACTCAGCGTCATGATTTGAAAAATGAAGGCATGTCTCCTCATTGACAGAAAAAATGGCCACGTCCTCTGAGAAAGTGACTAGTGTCTCTCCGTCTTGTTTCTTCGGTTGAGTGCTGCCTTGGCCTTGTTCTCGTAGCAACTTGTGGCAGTTTTTCTTCATGTAGCCTTGTATGCCACAATGGTAACACTTGTATGTAGGTCTTCCTCTGTCATTTGATCTCCGTGGATCTTGTGACCTTCCTCTACTCTGACTTCTTCCTCTTCCCCTGCCTCTGTTACCTCCTTGTTGTTTGCCTCTGCTTTCAGTGACGAGGGCATTTGATTGGTCAATGCCAATATTCTTTCTCCTAGCCTCCTCGTTGAACAAGGCATCCTTAACCATTGACATGGTAAGTTTGCCTCCTGGAACCAAATTGCTGAGAAAGACTACCAGCGTCTTCCAGCTGTCTGGTAGAGAACTGAGAAACAAGAGAGCTTGTACTTTATCTCCTAGATTCAACTCTATCGATAATAATTGATTTACCAGACTCTAGAACTCACTAGTGTGTTTGACAATTGAAGTTCCACTTTTTAACTTCAGATTCACAAATCGCCTCATCCAAAGGGCTTTATTCTGAGCAGTCTTAGCCTGGTACATGTCTTCCAGCTTCTTCCAAAGGACATGTGCATCAGTCTCTTGTGCAACATGGTGGAATACACTGTGGTCGATCCATTGCCTGATTTGACCGATGATTTTTCTATTTAGTTTCTTCCACTCTGTTTCTTTTGTCGGATCTGGATTTACACCTTCTGTCTCTAAGGGATCGTACAAGTCTTTACAGCTTAGGAGATCTTCCATCCGAGGTCTCTAAAGTGTATAATTAGAGGCAATGAGTTTGATCATGGCTCCCGACGTTGAATCCTCCGTGGATATATTGAGTTTTAGGCTCTAAATATCTCGATCAAAAATTTTGAGGCTGAATTTTGCAAAACAGAGTGCACCGTTGCGTCCGGAACGGTTGAAATAGCTGAAAAAGAGTCCTGGTTCACCAAAAAAAAGAGCTAAAATGAGCTCAGAGCTGACTCGAAAAGTTTTTGGTAACTTAACGAAATATTCCGCTAAACTTGACGAAATATGCTAACGGTGACAGAATATTCCTTGGACGGAATATGCTCTGAGAATATTCTTTGGATGGAATATGCTTTGAGAATATTCCTTAAGTGAGATGGAATATTCTTTGACAGAATGGAATATTCCGTCGTCTTCAACCTTCCTCCGGTGACCGACCGACAAACTTTTCCGGCAAAATATCCAGCAAACTCCGGCGAGCTCCGACAGCAACTCCAGTGGCCGATGAACTTCCCGACAAACTTCCGACGAGGACCGTGAGGGAGCGTCTGACGTCGAATTGATGCGAGGCCAATGGGGTTCGACTCGTTTCGACGAGAGGAATCCAATGGTGCACTCAGAATTTGATTTCGAGTTCGTTTAGAACCTGTTCGAACAAAAAACAGTGAGCTAAAAATTTTTCGGCGACACCAACCAAAGCTCTGATACCATTTGTTGGTTACCCAGGGCCGAAAAATACACAACAAGCAAGATATAAACAAAGAGGATATCTCTATTTCTCTCTGAAAATTAGAATACACGAATTTTACAAAAAACTCTCACCGAGATCTCTCCTGAATCTCTCTCTCTTTGTTTCTTCCTCACTAATCTTGGACACACCTTTAGCTTTCACTAAGCTTCCTATTTGTAGGGAGTTTCTGGCCAAAATAGTCAAGAAGGAGGGAACACAATTAAATGTCCGGCAAGCTTTGTCAAAACTTCAGCCGTCCAGCCTCCTAGTAGTCCATAGAAGTGGCTACTAAAGTGGGCTACTGGTAGAGTCAGCTACTGGGTAGCTTTTTAATGGAGCTGGAACCTTCAATAACTCCTTCGTAGCCTCCATTACTACTCATGCATATCCTATTACCTTGGGAGAAGTTTATTCCCACCTCCTAACTAGCTAGTGAATATCATATTCGATATAATAATTAGTCACTACACGCCTCTGGTTCTGCCAATATTGCTACTCGGTAATCACAGCCTATGCAACGATTGCAGCCCCAACAAAATTACTAGAATGCTGTAAGAGATCGCAAAAATAATAAAGGCCAGGGACATGGCAACCATGGTGGAGGTGGAGGTAGAGGTGGAGGTGGAGGCCGAAACCAACCAACCTCCACTTATGTCATTTGTCAAGTAAGTGGAAAACTAGGACATTTAGCTCACTGCTATTTCCATCATTTTAATCTTCAGTATCAGGGCCCCTCCCAACCAAGCCTATCAACCACAAGCTATGGTAACTACTAACCTGCAACATGGAGGAGATGACTGGCATCCCGACATTGGAGCAACACATCATTTGACTAATGATGTGAATAATCTTCATCTGAAAAATGATGACTACGAAGGATTTGATTAAATCCAAGCTGAAAACGATGTAGGTTTGATAATTACAAAAATTGGGGACGTGTTAGGTTTGTGTTTTGAAAACAGTTTTTTGTTCTCAAAACACAAAATTTTGTGAGATGATGTTTGGATAGCAATTTTCAAAAACAATATTTCAACACAAATGGGAATTGTGAACAAAAACTAGAGAACATCATTTAGATGTTTTCTGAGTTTTCAAACCAAAAATAGAAAATAAGGGAAACAATCCCACACTTTAATGAGGTCTCCCATTCGTATCCCCTTAGCAGCAAAATTAGCCATAGTAGGTTTTTTTTTGCCTTCCTCTCTCCCTGACTTTCTCTCTCTCCACTCGGCGAAACCAACTGGTGTCTTCTACGTCACTCCCTTCGGCAACTGGAGAGCTCCGACGACTGAGATTCAAACAAATCATAGGCGTGACTGAACGTGCAAGATTCTTCGGCGAATCACCGGCGTAGCTCCAGCAAATCACAAGCATAGCTCCGGAGTCCTATAGCCTTCTATCTCTCTCATGCAAACCGCCTCCTTTCTCTCTCTTTGCAACATATCTATATAGATTTGTGTATATACACAGATCTATGTGTATATATACATATATATACATACATGTGTGTGTTTATTATGCAATGTGTGTGTGTGTTTGTTGTACGTGTGGGTGTGTGTGTATGTTTGCGTTGTGTAAGAAGACAACGGAGAAAGAGATGTTGTGAGAAGAGAATGGAGAGAGAACTGTTGTGTGAGAAGATAATGGAGAGAGGAGAGAGGAGAGAGAAAGCTGTTGTGTGATTCCAGAAGCTAGTAATTAGCTGACTGGAGGGAGAAAGATTTTATGGCAATAATTTTTTATTGGGATCAGAAGTGAAAGGTTAAAAATTAGTTTTATGGATCACTGTCCGAACATGTTTTTATTGTTTTATGTACTTCAAAACTATTTTCAAAACCATATAACTAAATAAGTTTTGTAATACAAAAATATCAAAAAATATTTTTTTAAAACTCATCAAAAAAATTATTTTCAAATACTGTTTTTAGAGATACAAACCAAACAGGCCGAACTTCCACTCTTTCTTTTTCCTCCTCTAAAACTTTTGTCCTGTCTCAAGTACTTCTTGCACATGAAATTCAAAAAAAAAAAAAAAATCTTTCTGGCCACAAATTCTGTCAAGATAATAATAAATATTTTGAATTTCATGCTTCTTACTTCCTTTTGAAGGACTATTTGAGGAGCGTCCTGCATCATGGGCATCTCAGGGAAGGACACTACATTTTTTTAGCTTCCTTCGAAAACTCCAAACCGAGAGCTTACTCTAGTGTTCAATTTTCACTCACGGATTGGCATGGTTGGTTGGTCCATGACTCCATTGATGTTGCGAAGAAAGTTATTCCTATTTTCCTTTCAGTTTCGAATAACACGCACTTCATCAACCTTAACGACGATGCTTCATTGTAATGAGATGCCAAGGCTTGCCCATCTTTTCTACCAAAAATAGGTAAATTTTGAGGGTAAGAGTTGACAAATTAAGAAAAGAAAATTAACTAATGCTATTGAATTTAATTTATAAACACAATGCATTGTCATTATAGAAATGGAGTCTCAATTGAATATTACAATAAATCTTAATGATCATAATGTGTTAGACCCTCAACTAAATAAAAAAATTATGATTGAAAAAAAATTAGATACTTAAATGGAGGAACAAAATGACATGGATTGGTAGAAAATATCATTCCGTCTCAATATGAGACCTTTTAGTTTCTTTCACTATTTGGGATAATTTTCTATATAAAGAAATCTTTTAACCCGATAACAATGAAGAATTAATTGACTTAACTTTTTTTTTTTAAATTTAATGGTTAGGGGTGTCTAGGTCAATTTATGTGCACCTCAATTAATCTTTCACCTTGGCTTGATCAAAAATAGGTTATCCATACTGGGACTAGAATATTCATGAGGAATACATCACTCATATTTGACCTCAATTTTTTTAAAAAAATTCTAACTCAAGACTCTGAATTTATAACTCGTTATATTAACACCCACAAAGGATGAAATGATGCCCCCAAGATGGCACATAGAATCTCAAGAGAGAAAGGTGACGAGCCCTGAATTTAACTGGGGCAAGCCCAATGTAAGTAAACCGAGAAGTCCAAGAGAAAGTCCATATCGAAAATGTTTCAGTCCGTTGGAAAGGCAGGCACCAAGAGGTCAACGCCGAAGGCCCTGAGACCAACCTAGGAACCCTTGGGCGCCGGCTTGGGAGTGGCCCCTTAGGCACCCTCCTTCTTCGACCTCTTCACTCAAATTCAAGACGACCAAGTCCAATTCACGTTGATCCAAGACACGTCCGAGCTCAAGACGAAGAGTCATTCTCCGAAAGAATAGGAGCACGAGGGAGAGAATGACAAGATTCAGAGATCTATTCCTACCTTAAGTGTGCTTACCAAAGAAGTCTACTCCTACCAAAATTGTACTTACCAAAATAGTGGAAGACCCCTTCCTCACGTCACCGCCTCACCGCCTTGGTGAGCCTATATAATGTAAGCCCCTCTTCAAATGGGGAGGAGAAAGATCATCACCTTCTTGAGACCTCTACACCTTGAGCTAGACACACACTACACTTTCCTACACACATTACTTTCTCTCTCTAAGCACTGTAAACTCTCCGGAGTACCTTGATACATTAATAAAGATCGTCGGCCATCGCTATCATTCAAGAAAGTGGACGTAGGTCACCCGGACCGAACCACTATAAAATCTCGGTGTTAACTCTATATTTACTGTTTTGCCATTAACTGTCATTGATTGCTTATTTATTACTCATTAATCACACACTTGACTGTTGATCTTGTACGAAGATAATTTTGTGCATCATCAAGAGGCATAAATAATCAAGCCTTGTATCAACTATTTTTCTCTAGACAATAAAGAAACCTAAAATTTAAAAGGACAAAGTAATCCGTGGTGAAAGTAAATGTGCAACTCAACTAGGTTGGAAAATCGAAAGACCAACTTGGAGTTAGAGTCTAACTCAAATTATAAATCCCTCAACAAGAGTTTAACCCAAACTGTTAATACCCAAGTACCATTTCCACTTAAATTTTTTGAATTCAAGTAATACAACTCGGGGTGAAATTCATGCGATTACCAATTCATAATGCTCACACGAAACCAATAACTCCGACACTCTTTAAAAACAGAATCAAAAAACTCGTTTTTGTTTGAAAACATAATCATTAACTTCACTTTTAAATAAATAATATGATCAACATTTTCAATAATCGTAGATGAAAAACGTGAAACTAATTGTCCATAATATTTAGTTGTAGTCATAATGAAAAACGTAAAAAATGTGTTTACTAAACATTTTTTTGGTTTTACTTTTGCTCAGTAAACACGCTTTTCATTTGTTGCACACAATTTTTTTGTACTTAGATCACCTTTTTTTATTTAAAAGAGGGGTTGTTAAATTAGCTTTTAAAAAAGACTATAATTTAATAAATAAGTTTAAAATACTATAAATCAATAATAATATTTGAAATTTACCTAGTTGTCGTAAATAACCCATCTCCTACATGTGAGGGAGATTGCTGCAATATTGAATTTTGTTGTAGATCGTGGATTTTGTATTAGTTTATTTGTGATTGTTAATCTTAAAAATAATAAAATATAAAAATTATATATATGGTATATTGAAATAGGAGGTAAGATAATAAAAAAAATAATTAAAAAAACATTTTTTCCACATAATCAATGGCTAACGCCTCCTTATCAATACGCTCATTCAAACCACACTCTCCAACTCCCCTCCCAAAATACAGTGTAGCACACTGTGAACACCACATATCTCTCTCTCTTATCTTCATCATCGAATTTTTCTCGACACAATGGCGATTCCGACAACTTCAGTACTCGCTCTCACTCTCTCGATACTGGTTTGTTTTGCTGAATCGGGTAGTGACACGAACCGGGTTTTCTCGCCATGTGCCGATGCGACGGTGCAGAGGGACGATGGGTTCACTTTCGGAATGGCTTTTGCTGCGAGGACTGCCTTATTCTTCAACAGCTCACTCCAGTTATCGCCATGTGATAGGAGGCTTTCTTTAAGTTCAGCCAACGCTGAGCTCGCTGTGTTCCGACCCAAGGTCGATGAAATCTCTCTTCTCACCATCAACACCACAAACTTCTCGCCGGTACCAACCCAATCCCTCTCTCTCTCTCTCTCTCTCTCTTCAGTTTTCAATCATTACGTATACGTATGTGTATTAATAAAAGTTTATGTATGTGGGTAGGTGTGTGCTTTAATCTGGGGGTTTTGGTTTTGTTTCTTAGTATGTATGCTGAAAAATGGGCTTAGATCTGAATGAGGGTTGTTTGGTTTGGTTGCTGAGAAGAAAACATTACGTGTATATTTATGGTGTTTAGGTTGTTTTTGCTTGAATGTATCCTGGAATTCAACCTAGATCTTCAATGGGTTTGCTTGATTGTTGAAAAAAGAAGCGGGAAAAAGAAGAGATATAGGAGGTAAATTTTGAATTTTGTGCTTTACGCTGGCTTGGTTTAGGTAAATGTTCGAAAAAATTGGAGCAGCCCGGTAATTGTGGAATTGATTTGAGGTTTTATGTAGTTATTTACCAGGCGTTTTGGTCAGCATTCTGGTTTTCAGCTTCATATCTTTGTTGCTTGATTCGATACCATTGCCAAATAAATTGTTTGTTGGCCGAAGGGTACTATGACACTCTTGGTTTCGACAGTTGAATTACCTTTTGTTTCATGTGTATCTGTATGTTAGAATGAGAGTATCTGAGAGATGATTGCATTATAAGAGTTATAACCCCTCAAACCTGTCCATATACCATGCCTGCGGCTACAGTGTTGATATCGGCAATTGGTGGATGAGATGGGCAAACCAGCATGGCCAGGATATCTTTAGGATGATTGAATGCCTCATTCTCTCTTTTGTAAGATGCTTAGAACTTGCCCGTGCTTTAAGTGACAGGTCTCTTGATTGATAATTCAGTTGTGGGTTTTGATTCTATTCGGTATGCAATATTTGTTCATTGAATCCTTGCCACAAAGGTACTCTTTTTTTTTTATCCTGGGAGTTCTGTTTCTAGTTTTCTCTTGTGAGAAGAAGTGTATGGTGGACATATTTAATAACATGATACAATGTGATGATACCTGGAAAAGATTCTTGATCAGAGATGAGCTCGGCAAGGGAGGTCAGACTAGGAGGTCAGCAAAAACATCTAGAGCTCAGAGGTCTAGAGCTCACAATCAGGGAAACAAGAAGGAGACAGCTGTATAATAGAAGGCACCCCCGAAACAATAGCCAAGTTATATTTAAGGCGCAAAACTTTCAATTGATCAAAATCTTCTTCCAAAATCAAAGAGATCCTACGATTGCAAGGCAAGGATCTCGCCGTAGATCCCTTAGTAGTAAGAATTTCATTATAAATACGGTTCAGAGCCTCCATCGAGGGAGAGGACCAATTGTACCAGAAAAATATACTGTCAACAATATTTGTCATTGAAATAGATCCCCGGAGCAAGAGACTCCATTAGAGAGTGGATTAGCCGAGCTCGGTGAACCACTAAATGTTCTTTGTGTAATCATCTCTTATCCCCTTGAATCGCCACTTTCATGCTTATGAGCCCAATAGCTCAGATCTAGTCTTACTTACATATTCATACATTCTGCTTATCCACGTAAAATCAACACCATCGCCATCACAATGTTTGGTGTCTATATACCTGCTGAGATTCTGTGTGATATCTGTCAGCTGATTAATTATTGAAGGAACACAATGTAATGTTATCCACTCTAGTACATTCATCTTGGGTTATAATTTCTGATTATTTCCCTCATAGAGGTTTAGCATTCCAAATATGATAAAAAATCTAATCTCCGGAAATATTTTGGGCTTTCTAAGGATTCATATGGAGGGTATATGGTGGCGTTTGCTGGCAGAAAATATGCGGCAAGGTCTGTCCCTGCTTTCATTGCAAACAGTACATATATTGTGACCAGCTTTACTCTGGTAAGAGAAACTGTTACCCTTTCCAAGTTTTGATTCAAAAATGAACTTACACATGCATCTAGCAAGATCAATATGATTTTGTCAATATAGGTTCTTGAATTCAAGAAGGGTAGGCTACAAAACTTGTATTGGAAGAGAGATGGCTGTGCTTCATGCTCAGGCAACTCTAATTTTGTCTGCCTCAACAATCAGGACTGTGCAATCAGAATGAGTCATTGTAAGAACCGAGGGGGTTCTGTAGATTGTAGCCTTGGGATACAACTGGCATTTTCTGGCACAGATAAGCACGATTCTGTTTTCAACTCGTGGTATGAAGTGAAGAACCTTCGCCAGTACTCTCTTTATGGGCTTTATTCCAATCTCAGGGACTCTCTCACTAGCCAATACAACAAGTTCTTCTAATTGTGATTCAGATGGTTTGTACATTTATCCAAAGGTGTATTTTGTAATTTTCTGTTTTCATGTCTTTTCGGGTTGTTCCTCTCTTTTTCTTTCCTTTTGGTGGCAGTATCATCTTCTCTTACTCTCTTTTTATATATTGCTAT
Source organism: Ilex asprella (assembly GCA_023539305.1). Taxonomy (NCBI): domain Eukaryota; kingdom Viridiplantae; phylum Streptophyta; class Magnoliopsida; order Aquifoliales; family Aquifoliaceae; genus Ilex; species Ilex asprella. The sequence continues at coordinate 5,798,367 of CM042196.1, forward strand.
GTTCTTGAAAGAGTTTTGTGATTCTCTGTATCGTTAACAGATATATATTGTATCTGAATATTTCTTCGTCGATCATTTTTTGAATGGACCCAATTAAGGAGTTCAACTTGGCTGTTATGTGTGGATGGAGTCATGAGCTCTTGATGCAGTGGAGCTAAATTTGTTTGGTGAATATAGATAATGTGATGTGTCGGAGTAGAGTCATGTGAATACTTCTTACTGACTCTGAGAGTTTTAAGAGGTATCTGGTGGGTATCCGAATCCTTCTTATCTCTTGCTTCTGTCCTATCCTTCTTCTCACTGACTCTGTTCAGTCGTGTTAATTTTCAGCTCTATTCGAGCCCAGGGAAACAAGCAGGCAAATTGGCTTGAAGTTATCAGGTTGGACCTTGGTTGGACATAATACTTTCACCTTTTCAGACCTTAAGATAAGTTCGAGTTAAGTTTAAGCTTTGGGGAGATGTATCACTTCAACTGTTAATATCAATCCTGATATTGTTTCAGGATTGTTGCTTGGAGACTTCAGAAGTAAAATTTGAGTTAGGCTCTCCTACCCCGCTTCTACTTGGGTTGGAGTTAGGTACATGCTCAAGTTCATGTCAAACCATTCACTCAATTTATATGCTATTTCCCTGAATGTGTACTTGCCTTCCTCTTGGTGCTTATCTTCCCATAGCAAATCACAATCTGAGCTGCTTAAATTTTCTCTGTTCATGTCTGATCATGAATCCTAAAAGAATTACTGTTTCGTTTGTGGTTCATATTTGTTTCCTTTACTGCGTTTACTTATTTATCATCTTTGTCAATTGCCTCATTGTTTGACGCCAACTATACAAAGAAACCTTCTATACTTAAAACTACAGGAATTTGCTCTTGTTTTACAACTTACGTAGTTTTCCAGGAGCAGGGATGACATTTTGCAGGTTGTACAATGAACGAAAAGCTGTTCAGGAAACTTATTACCTAGGGATGGCATTTTTCATCTTTGATATTTCTCTGTTTCTTCTCCTTCACTGATCTACAATCATAAAAAACGAAGATAAAAGTAAAAAAGGAACTGTATGGAAAAAGCCAAACTATTGGACTGATGATCTTAAAAGCATTAAAAAGTAAAAACACTCGGATCTCCTTCAACTACAGCTATAAGATAAGTTTTAAATAGGAAGAATTCTACTTCTGCAGAGGTCTACTCTCAAAGTTCAATGCTCCAGGTCACGAAAGCAAGATCCAGGTAAGCTATTGATTTTTATTTGGGTGAAATACTTGCACGTACATAGAAACAAGCAGATGAGATTGGAGATAGGATGTTGGATCCAACTTTCACTTTGGTCTTAGGGAATACAAAAGAAACCGAAATCTTAAGAAAAGAATATTGGCAGCCAAAAATTTTAAATTTCTAAATCACTGCAATCTGGAAAATGAAATTTAACAGTAAAAGCAAAGGCGGTTAAAGGTGTTTATAGGCAGAGATACTCGGTATGCATTTGGCAGAGTAACTAATAATTCACCTTTCATAAAAGAAACAATCAACAAGTTCTGATAGAAGCCACTAAAGTGAAAATGATTGCCAAAGAGAGGGAAAAAAGAGCGGAAAAAAAATCCAAGAAAATGAAAGGAAATATTGGAAAAGTTGTTACACAAGAACCAAAAGAGAAACACCATTACTTCAGGTAATAATCCTCTCGTCCCCTAACCATATGATATATTAAACTGAAAGATGCATAAAATACATGTAGGAGTGCATAATAGAATAAAATTCGACATTAAGGAGAGAAAATGAGGCAAAAAGCGAACGAGATCATCAGGCAGCTGATCATCTTTTTCAAGAGCACCACTGCTGTTGGCAATGTCCTTCAGTCATAGCCCCATGTCTTTCCCTCTAGTTGGACAGGTGATGCCATTTACTTGATCTGCTGGATCTAAGACGTGCTGGTCATTCATTGATTTTTTCACCAAACCATGAATGGAGGTCCTTAGGTCTCCGCTGAGGCTATGAATTTGACCAACCTCTTCAGATGCTGCCATTGGAGGAGCTACCTGAGGAAGGGGATGAAGAGGAAGGCTATCTATCTGTGGAAGCTGAGGGCTAGGAAGTGCAGAAGGGCCCTGCCTATCAAGTTCTTGGTTCCTTTGCTCAAGTTGCTTTAGCTTCTCAGCTGATAACCAATACAAACCATTTAACTGCGTTACTTCAAGTTCATTTAGGTCTTTACCTCGAATGAGTTGGTTCATGATTTCTTCCAATTCTTTATCGCTGTTTTTCCTTTCATCCCTTGAAATTTTATCAATCTCTTTCTTCACCCATTCCTTAAGGTAGCTTTCTTGGGTCACCATTTTTTTGCTTCTTTCCATATCTGGTACAATCATCAATCTTTTGAACATTTGTTCCATCTCTTGGTGAGATGGAAAAATTACAGGATCATCCTTTTTTTTATTAATGATGACACCTGCTTCTACTCCACACAGGACAGAAAGCTCTCTTGCCTTCTTAAACAAGCCAGCCATCCTTCTCTTAAGGGTGGACATCCTTTGTCTCTCATTTTCAATTCTTTGGATTTTAATCTTCCTTCTTGTCATTTCTAATGTCTTCACTGGTTCTTCTTCTATACCTCCGGCCTCATATATACTGAAACAAATCAACATCAAGAGACGTTACTTATTCAAAATTTGAAATAAAAAAACATAATGTACTGGTGAAACAAATGGCAGGAAAATTTATGTGAATTTGGTTGTCTAATAAAAGAGATAAACTTTAGAGGCTTAAAATGGTAGGACAATGTATTAACTTTGAATTATAGGTTTCAAGATTATATACTGCCCATTGGATTTTGACATACTACATACTTATCTCTTTCCACATTGAATCCAATGACCTTTAACAAATAATGGTGTGAAAGGAAGACCGGCAATTTAATATTTTTCCAGGCTGGATCCTCAAATTAAAGGAGCATCTTAGAAATTCAAATTTGGTCAAATCATTTCATTCCCTCCTTCGAAAATTGGAGGCTATTTTCCTTTTTCACAAGCTGTGGAATGATTTCTTTTGCTCAAAAGTTAGCATGTGGTTATTCAGTCTTCCACCTACCATATTTTACCAAGGCAATTACTACTTAACCAAAAATTATGCCGTGTCAAACAAAGACAAAAAGAACAATTGAGAGCATATCCAGTAGTTGCTTTTCATTGAAAAACTATATTATTAGCTTAGTTGTGTTTGAGAGTATATCCCCTTATTGATTCCCTTAGGCAACGTAATTTCCCAACCTTGTACCACCTCATGCACTGTAATTCAAAAGATAAACAAAGTAGATGACTTAACCAAACCTTAGTTTTGCCACAGTTAAATAGTAAAACCATAATGTCCGTGCCTACCGTGATGATTTTTTACTGAGGGAATTAATTCAATCAGACCTTTATAAACCAATAACTTTGATGTTGTTGCCATGAAACTGATGGCCCTCATGAACTCGTTCATTTTGTTCTGACTCAACCTTCTCTCTTCTCATCTTCCTCGCTGTCACTCCTCATTATATTGCTTACTTTTCCACCTACAAGTGTAACAAAGATGTAAACCATCCAGGATTATTTGCATTTAAGCTAGTGTAGGCACAGAATAAATCAATTTGAATTCAACTTTTACAGCGAGTCCTGAACCGATGAATGCACGTAGTATAAGAAAACAGCATGCAATATCTTGATTTATGTTTTAATCCCATAGCATGCATTTTGACATGGCTAAATCTTTTAGATGAAGCAAAAAAAAAAAAAATTCAGAACGAATATATATCTAGGCTGCATTACAACCGCATCTTATACAATAATGTTATCATTGACAGAGAAAATGAAAACAGAATATGAATGGAAATGTTGTTATAGACCCTGCGATTTGATTTTGGATTTTGGTATCCCTAGGAACCAGCTACTGGCATGAGATAAATGTTATGGACTCGCAAACTCTGGCCTCAGATTTAAATAACAGCTGAAAGTACCCTTTTAGTCTTTAGTTTTGGACGAAGTTTACATTTTGTCTCCTTCTTTAGTTTTTGTGGAAATCTAGTTGTAAGCTATTGCAGCAACCTTTCCTTATCTTCCATTCCTTCAATGTTTAGTATTTTTGGATCGAATTTGTTCTCTCCATACATCACACATGATAAAAGAGGCTAGATTGTGGTAAACACCAATTTTGAGATAAAATTCAAAACATTATGTTCAACAAGCTTTCCAAGTAACATTCTGATTGTGATGATATATGTTTGCTCTGTTCTAGAAACTATTGCAAATGGCTGATCATGATCCAAAAGTAGTGCTTGAAGAGCATGGAAAAGCTCTCCAGAACTCCAAATGGCTCACCATAGCTACAACTTGCGAGAAAACATAGAATGGCAGTGTCTGTGGATTTTGGAGGCCTGTGATTAATGGGTAAGGGATCAAGGAAATGCTGCAGATTCCTTTTCACGAGATCAAAGAGCCCATTTCATGTTTTGGCACTCAGACAAGTGAGATTTTTTCGACGCTCACTACAGGGTACATGTCTTATCTGTTACCTGTTTGTTATTGCGAGCTGAAAAGAAAAGGAAGCAAGTAGTTTGATGTTACAGATGTTCTGACTGGAAGTTTGTGATCATCATAAGGCTATTTTCCTTAATGGTTGCATTAACTTTATGTAATGATGTTGTGTTAGCCATTTCCCATCATTTTGTATTCTAGTTTATCTACTTTGTTTTTACCTGAAACTGACTTGTAGGACTTGTCCTAAATAAAAAAGTTAACAGCTACTAAATCACAACTCAACAAAGCTTTTATCCCAACTATTTTGGGCCGGCTACATGAATCCTGATAGTCTATTGTTAATTGAAAAATTAACAACATTAACAAAAAAATAGTAATTTGAGTTAGGGCGTATATAGCACTATAATTGTTTGATTGAGGACATATTATGAAACACTGAATGTGGTGGAGATATTGTGGCTGACATTTTATTTTTTTTTTGCATGAAACTGAGGTTTAATTTATTACCTAAATTGTGCATGTCATTTTAGAGATTGATTTGATTAAGAATATGCTCGCCCCCTTAAAGATGGGCACAGTAGCTTAATGTTGCATTCAGGCTAGCTAGGGTCAATAGTTCAACCAACCATTGTAGCCTCATCATCGAGGAAGATAAATTCTGAATTGGATATGCGGATACCTAAGGGTTAAAGTTTGTTCAATAAAAAACAAAGGACATGGTTAGATCAAAAGGTTTCATTATTTTCATATCAAGGGCAGTGTGCTCACCTGTCCAACATAGAAATCTCTAGTTTAGGAGTATGTGATGGGCCCAGCCCAAGGCCCAACTCAGATCAAACCTAATTCAGATAATGGACCCAGCCCAAACAAGGCCTGGTGGGTCTAGCACAAAAGATACTTGGACCTAGCCAGACTCGCCAAGAACCCAGTCAACTACGCTATCATGAGGCCACACTATCTTGGAACCACGCCATCCAGAAGTGAGAAAGTCAGCCACGCCATCTTGAGACCTGATCTTAAGAAGACCTTCACGCCTTCTCCGCAACTGCCTCATCTATTGCGAGCATAGCTCCAACTCCACCAAATCAACATTTCTTACTGGTAAGACGCCTCAATCTGTTAGGAGACACTTATAAATTGTAAGCCCCGCCTATACATGGGGAGCATCTCTCATATCTTGTATATCGCCTATTACTCAAACCTGAGCACCCAACACTCCTTTGAAGTAATAAAACATCCAGGTCATTCTAGCCCTTCACAGTGGAGTAGGTCATCTTTACCGGATCACTTAAATTGTGTTTTGCTTGTATTGATTCTCTCCTTATTTATTTATTGTATTTTATTAACCATATTAATCACTTGACAGGTGGTGCATAAAATCGATTTGTGCATCATCAGTATGGAAAGTTGAGAATTTGTTTAGAACTTTGGGTAGTGATGAAAACTATTATTGGCAATGTATGTTTTGGTAAAAAAAAAAATTGGTAATTGAACTGGCTTGAGAGTACAAATGCTCCCTGTTACCATATACAATTTTAGGAATTTATATAATTTAGGACCTTGTCAATATTAGTTGTAAAAATTATCTTACCATGTATAGATGCTGAATATTAGTAATTAGTTAGATGCCGTGTATAGAATATATTTTTATGCATAGATGGAACTAATATATAATGAAAGGGGAGAACTCATAGAGGCAAGTTTTTCCAAAGAATTTCTCTATTTTCTTAAATTTGACATGTTATCAGAGCAAGGTTTAAAATTCTTGCCTGTTTTTGAATTTTTTATCTCGGGGTGGTTCCTGTGTTGATTTCGGCACTGCTATTGGTCTTTTCTGGTTCCTGTGTTTCTGTCGGCACCTTTTGTGGTTGTTTCTTGGTTCTGTTCTTACTTTCAGCAACTTTTGTTGCGTTTTCTGGGTTGTGGGCATTCGGCGTCTTTTGGGCAAGGAGAACTTTCGATGTTTTGTGTTTTTATTGGGTTGCTTCTGGTTTTCGGCGAGTATTTTCTGTTCCATCATGTCATCTGAAAAGTTAGATTTGTTCCCTATTCGTTTTACTGGTAAAATTTTTTTGGCTCGGGAGTTCCAATTTCAATTATTTGTCAAAGGGAAAGAATTATGGGGTCAAATTGATGGGAGTAATTCCACACCAAAAGATGTTGCGGATTTGTCTGAATGGGAAATCATGGATGCTCGGGTTATGACCTGGATTCTTAGTTCAGTAGAGGCTCACCTTGTTCTCAATTTGAGGCCTTATAAAACTGCTGTTGCCAAGGTTTACAATCAAGACAACACGGTTCGACGTTTTCAATTGGAGTATGAGATGGCTAATTTCAAACAGGGAAGTCTCTCAATTGAGGAATATTTTTCTGGTTTTCAAAATCTTTGCACTAATTATTTAGATATTGTTTATGCTACTGTTCCCGCTGAAGCTCTCTCTGCTGTTCAAGCAGTGCATGAAACAAGCAAGAGAGATTAATTCTTGATGAAGCTCCGTTCTAATTTTGAAATTGCACGCTCTAATATGATGAATCATCATCCTGTACCATCTTTGGATGCGTGTTTGAGTGAACTTCTTCGTGAGGAGCAGAGTCTTGTAACTCAGGCTGCCATGGAACATCGGGCTAATGTTAGTGCACCTGTTTCTGTGGCTTATGCAGCACAGGGGAGGAATAAGGGTAGAGACATGCGTGCTTTCTAGTGCTTTAGTTGTAAAGCTTTTGGTCATATTGGTCAGGATTGCCCCAAGAAGTTCTGTAACTATTATAAGAAACATGGTCATATCATCTTTGCTTGTCCTATTCGACCTAAAAGGAAGCAGGGTATTGCTTATCATGCCTCCATTGGTGCCTCTAGTTCTGCTGTATTGCCTGCTGCCTCGCCAGTTGTTCCTATTCCTACTCCTACAGCAAACCTGAACACATTCACTCCTGAAACGGTACAACAAATGATCATTTCTGCTTTTTCTACTTTTGGGCTCTCAGGTAATCATAAAGTTTCTTCTAAGCCATGGTATTTTGACTCTGGAGCCTCTAACCACATGACCAATACTGTTGTTCCTCTTTCCAATGTCAGAACTTATGATGGAAATCTGAAAATTAACACCGTTGCTGGTAATTCTCTGTCTATCAATGCTGTTGATGATCTTTCTTCTTCCTTAACTGATGTTTTTGTGTCTCCTGACCTCTCCACAAACTTTATTTCTGTTGTTCAATTGGTTGATAATAATTGTAATGTCCATTTCTCCCGTTCTAGTTGTGTTGTGCTTGATCTAAGTGCCAGGGAAGATGATCGCGAAGGGGCCTAAAGTGGGACGACTTTTTCCTCTTCACGTTTCTCCTTCCACTATTATTCCTAGTTTTCCTTTACTTTCTTTTGCATGTAATGTTACTGGTTTTGAAAATAAGATGTGGCATAGACGTCTAAGCCACCCAAACTTTGATGTACTTCGCACTTTGTTTAATTCTGGATTATTGGAAAATAAAACATGTTCTTCTCTTGATCTATCTTTTGATTGTACATCATGCAAACTTGACAAAAGTAAAGTTCTACCTTTTTCTCAGCATGCATCCCGTGCCTCACAATGTTTCGATATTATTCATAGTAATGTTTGGGGGATTGCATTTGTTGTTTCTCATGCGCATTACAAGTACTTTGTTACTTTCATTGATGACTTTAGTCGCTTTACTTGGTGGGTTTACTTCCTCCAGGCTAAGGCCGAAGTTTTTTCAGTCTTTAAGCGATTTCTTGCACTTCTTGAGACTCAATTCTCTGCCAGCATTAAGGTCTTGCATTCTGATTCTGGCGGCGAATATATGTCTAATGAGTTTCAGAACTTTCTTCAAAGCAAAGGGATCATCTCTCAGCGTTCTTGTCCTTCGACATCACAACAAAACAATGTTGCTGAGAGGAAAAATCATCACCTTCTTGATATGGTAAGAACTCTTTTACTTGAATCATCTGTTCCTCCTCATTTTTGGTGTGAAGCATTTTCTACTTCAGTTCATTTGATCAATCGCTTACCCTCTCCTACGTTAAATCACGTTTCTCTTTTCTATAAGTTGTTTGGTCATTCTCCTTTATATTCTGATCTTCGTACATTTGGTTGTGTTTGTTTTGTGCATCTTCCTACTCATGAACGACATAAACTTACTGCCCAGTCTGTTAAGTGTGTTTTTCTTAGTTATGCTATCCCTCAAAAGGGTTATGTTTGTTATGATCCCCATGCTCGTCGTATACGGGTTTCTAGGAATGTGATTTTCTTTGAAAATCAATATTTCTTTCCTTCTCATATTGAGTTGCCATATGCATCTTTATCTTTTCTGCTTAGTTTTTTTGATTCCCCAACAATTGTGGAAATGTTCAAACCTGGTTTTGTGTATGAAAGACATCGTCGACATGAGTCTGGTTCCACTTCCTCTGTGCCCCCTTTCGATCTTGACCCGACACCTGATCTTGCTCCTACTTCCACCACTCTTCGTCGGTCTACTTGAATTTCTCGACCCCCTGATTGGTATGGATTCTTCTCCCCTGTCTCTCTTGTTGCTACTTTATTCATTATTTCCATTCCCTCTTGCTACAAACAGGCCATAAAACATGAGTGTTGGTAAAATGCAATGCAAGCAGAACTTCAAGCACTTGAGAAAAATCACACTTGGGATATTGTTCCTTCTCCTCCTATAATCAAACCTATTGGGAGTAAATGGATTTTCTCTGTAAAGCTTCGTTCTGATGGCTCTTTGGACCGGTACAAGGCTCGCCTCGTAGCTCTGGGTAACAAGTAGGAATATGGGGTTGATTATGAGGAGACATTTGCTCATGTTGCCAAAATTACCACGGTTCGAACCATCTTAGCTATTGCCACTTCACAGTCGTGGGAACTGCATCATATGAATGTGAATAATGTATTTCTTCATGGTGATCTCTAGGAAGAGATTTACATGAAGCTTCCCTCTGGTATGACTACTTGTTCTCCTTTTGATGTCTGTAAGCTAAGACGTTCTTTGTATGGGTTCAAGCAGGTGCCTCGGGTTTCATTTGAGAAGTTTTGCAGTACACTTCTTTCCTTCAGTTTTATACGAAGTCAGTATGATTCTTCTCTCTTTTTCCACACGTCTGCGTCGGGTATAGTCCTTCTCTTGGTTTATGTGGATGATATTATTATTAATGGCACCGACTGTGGTTTGATTACTAAGCTTCAACAGTTGTTACATGCAACTTTCCATATGAAAGATCTTGGCCAGCTCACATACTTCTTAGGATTGGAAGTTCATCGTCAGGCCAATGGTATTTTCGTGAACCAGCATAAGTATATTCAAGATCTTATCACTTTGGCTAGTTTGGAGGACATTTCTTCTGTTGATACTCCTATGGAGGTAAATGTCAAATACGGGAAAGATGAAGGGGACCTTCTAGATGATCCTACTCACTATCAGTGCTTGGTTGGGAGTCTTATCTACTTGACCACTACTCGACCTGATATCTCCTATGTTGTTCATCAAGTTAGTCGGCTTATGTCTTCTCCTTGGCATCTCCATCTTGCTGCAGTTCGACGTATCATCCGCTATCTTCAAGGTTCACCTACTCGTGGGTTGTTCTTTCCTACTGACTCCTCTCTTTAACTTGTTGCTCATAGTGATGCTGATTGAGCTGGTTGTCCGGATACCCGTTGATCTACTACGAGTTGGTGTATGTTTTTAGGTGATGCCTTAATTTCTTGGAGATGTAAGAAACAAGATCGTGTTTCTAAATCCTCTACTAAGGCTGAGTATCGTGCCATGTCTACTGCTTGTTCTGAAATTGTATGGCTACGCGGTCTTCTTGAGGAGCTTGGGTTTCCTCAGACCACTCCTATCTCTCTTCATGCTGATAACATTAGTGCTATTCAGATTGCCACCAATCCTGTTTTTTCATGAACGCACCAAACATATTGAGGTTGATTATCATTCTAGTCGAGACACCTTGGAAAGTCGGGTGATCTCTCTTCCTCACATAGTCGGGTGATATTTCATGAACGCACCAAGTGGTTGATGTCTTCACCAAAGCTATGACTTAACAATGGCATCAATTTCTTGTTGGCAAATTGTTGCTGGTTGACTTACCAGCATCAATTTGAGGGGGGATGTTACCGTATACAATTTTAAGAATTTATATAATTTAGGACTCTGTCAATATTAGTTGTAAAAATTATCTTACCATGTATAGATGCTGAATATTATGAATCAGTTAGATGCTGTGTATAGAATATGTTTCTGTGTATAGATGAAACTGATATATAATGAAAGGGGAGAACTCATAGAGACAAGTTTTTCCAAAGAATTTCTCTGTTTTCTTAAGTTTGACACTCCCACCCTCGTTTATAGCTTTCTTCATGCTATCTAAAATTTACACTGAGAATATTGTACTTACAATGCCAAAGATAAACAGAATGGGAAGCAGCTAAAGATGGCACAAGCCATTTTTATGTACTGGAGTATGAAATATTGGAAAAAGCCTATAAAACAATGGGTTTAGTACACAAGGCATTTGTGCATGGTATGAGCAGTGTGTAAAAATGAGGGGGTTGCTTTGAAGATATAGCCATTGATTTTTCTTTTTCTTTTTTTGGTTCAGGTATATGAGGACTGTTTGGCAAACCAAATATGATGTCCGTCAGAAAGCGCTTGCCTTGTTTAGGGGCTGGAAGATTGATTGAAAAGGGCCAACAACAGTGCTCCTCCTTCAAAGCACAGACTATTATAATCGCCGTACAACATTCTGACACATACAGTTGACGCCAAACCATGAAGCCAGCAAAGTGAAGGTGATTTTGTTCAGTTTACTACACTGAATATCATTTGACAATCTTATTACACACACTTGAATAGTTTGACCAGCGAACCGCCTTTACCAATAGACAATTCTCAGGTTTTTTTCTTGTTAAGCGATGGTAATGGGATTTGAATGTTACCATCCACTCAGTCCGACCTTAACCACTAGGATAAAACACTGGTTGAGAATTTTGTGAAAGAGCATATAGATTCAACAAAACAAAACTATACTCCATGTTATTCTGGCTCTGATGGGCTGACAGCAACAGAAGCCATTACTGAGGACAAAACATGTTAAGCAAGTGATCATTGATGGGAAATTTAAGAGAGTTACATATTGGCATGATTATTATCAAAAGTGATATGGGTTTTTGAGGCTTCTAGGAAGATAAACACAGGCACAACACTTTTATGGCCTGACTTTGTAATCTGTCACAGAGATAACCAATGAAGGAAACCTCAGTGAACGACGCATAGGAAGATTAGATGTATGCAATTATACCCTCGAAGAATCAATTGGGACCAATTTGATGCTTTGGATCATCTTCAAGCTCTACACTTGAGAGGGATTTAAGGGCCAACCCGAGAAGGTTGAGGTCAAACCCTTTGCGGGACTTCTTTTGAATGGCTTATCAAATGATGATTAAAGATGCAGCTGTTTGGGATGAACAAACTGAGGTGACTTGGGTTCCAAATTAATTCCTCCAAAAAAGAATAAAAAAAAATGCCACAAAGAAAGAGAGAAAAAGAATGTTTGGGTTTCCATGTGATAGGGGATTGGATTAATACCACAAAGAAAGAGAGAAAAAAAGAATGTTTGGGTGTCCACATAATAGGGGGATTGGATTGGATTGGATTGAATTTGCTCTCCTCATCCAATGCCCACTGGTGGGCTTGTTCAACTGGATAGTTGGTGAAAAACTATCTCAACCCATGTGTTCATGCAATTAGCTAAAATGTCCATGAGGTAGAATGTCAATCCAATGAGTTCAAGGCTAATTTAGTCATTTGGTTCACAAATCGTATTTGGGCGGTTTTCCAAAGCCGTGAAATCCATCTCCCCTTGAGTTTGCTTAAGCTGTGTATATGGGCCTAAATCACTGTACATTTTGGGCTTTTTAACAAGAAGGCTTTTGAATTTCGATTCTCAAAACTGTACCCAGACATGCTGGAAAAATCTCATTTGGACTGTTCAATTTAACACAATCCTCCTAATTCCACTCAAACCCACAAAGCGAAGCATAACCTTGGTGTGGTGGACATTACAACTAAGGATCAAATTTTTGTTTTTGTGTATTGTTTTAGTCACTTAGGAAATGAAAATAGTTTGACATGATTCGGAAACGTTTCCACTCGTTTTGAAAATAAAATGAAAAATTTAAGAATTATTTTTTAAAATATTGGTTAAAATATATTAAAGTATCTTAAAATACCTTAAAATTTTTCAAAACAATTGTGTAAATGCATTGAAACATTGTAAAACACCTTGAAACATTATGAAACATCTTGAAAAATTAGAATTTCAATTCAAGCATTAATTTGTTTTAGTCTATTAGGAAATGAAAACGTCCGTCGAAACGAAATTATGATACTTGATTGTGATGGATTGAATGGTTCCTGAGGATTGTTGTGGCATGACCTTTTTAATTTGTTATAATCTATCAGCTTATAATCTAGCCCTAATTCACATGCTTCGTGTATAATACTCTACCTTCTATCTGTTTTAGCGTGAATTTACGCTTTGGACAATTCACATGTTAAGAGTATTTATTAACGGATCATTTGTATATTTATGTATATATTATGACGCTCTTGTTCTACTTTTTTTTTGAATTTTATCCGTCTCACATTGCTTTCGCTCTAGCTTTGTCTAATCCATAACCAGGCTCGTGGTATTTTGTCATATATAGAGAATATTAGCCCAAATTTTTCAATGTCAATCTTTTTCTTGTCCCTCGTTGGCTGTTCCATTTGCTCGTCGTATATATCCGATGTATTACATGGTAATAGTGCATACATCAATGAGTGTTGTGTGGATGACCTTACAATTCTACTACAAAACCTCTGATTTATTAGTCAAAAATTTTTGGCCTCTTTTCCTGGGATTGATTTTAAGGCATGAAAAAACGGTCTTTTTGACATCCTTAGTCCCTTTGCTTTCTCTTTTTCGATTTTTGTCTAGGACATAAAAATAGAATAAATTGAGAATAGTTGAAGAGTTAGCGAGCGAGAGTTCTTTTTTAAACAAATGAATTTTTCAAGAAGTGTAGAAAGAATTGTCATACAAGCTGGAGGTTCTTCTAAACTTTTTCATTATATCGCATGTAAGTCGAGAAGATCAAGACAGGTTCTTAGTGTTGGAATAGTCAGGCCACCTTGCAAAACCCCATAACTATTATAGGCAGATATTGCGGCCCAACTGCGCTGCATCGTGTTCGTGTGTGTTTATTGAGCTTTCGCTATATAAAAGAGAGAGACCCTTGTCGTGAGAGTGAAAAGCAAGGGCAAGCGATAGAAAGGATAGTCTTTCGCGCGAACTACTATAAAATGGTGAGATCATTAGTGAAAGAAGGACCAACGACAATCCTATTACTTTGCTTTGGGCACCCCGTCACGATAAGGGTTGCTTGTCCTTGGGGTCTTCAAGAGACTTCGAAAGCACAACTCAAAAATGAATCTCCAGAACTGTTTTTTAGCAGTAAAATCAGGTGGGCAGCCCAATAAACTTGCCCTACACCTAAATATACCAATAACATCTTGGTGCTGCTGACCAGCTGAGCTTGAAGTAGACTAGCCCAGATTACTAGACTTGTTAAGGAGGGTGTTCAAAGTAGGATCGACACTCCTTAATACGATCTGTCTACACAAATCAACATAAAATTAATAGGTACGTGTTTGTCTTTAACTGATTTTGATAATAAAATCGATCTAGTCTCTAGACTCTTTAGTAAATAAATCGACACAAACTCAAGTAAATACAAGTCATACAGATTATATACTCAACGTGATACGAATTTGATTATAACAATTATAAATGGATTGGATATAAATAAAATAATTTTAAAATGATATGATTTATTCGATTAATTGACTCCACTATCGAAGGTTAGTTGTCATAGAGTTGTCTCATCCACCTATGGTGAATAAAATAACTGTCAATTGTACTATTATAACTCAATAATATTAAGCCAACTCCCCCACTTCCTTGTTGGTCCCTCCATCACCGAGGATTTTTTTTGTAGTGTTTTAGAAGATTCTATTAAAAATTATGAACCTTTTAAAGTAACCACCATATTGGACAACAGCACAAAGATCATATCATCACCACTTTAGAAAAAAAAAAAAAGAATCAAATATATATGGGCGAAATGCATCGAGGTGTGCACTTAGTGACAATTTCAATTCATATTTTCTTATAAACAAAAGTAAAATGTTAATATATAGGTTTTGTTTGATTAGACAGGTGGTACCACCTAAGTTGGTTGTCTAATAATAAACTACTTGTTTAGGGTCGTTTTTTATTCTCGTGTGGTTAACAAACAGGATTTGACTCACGGAAACAATGCGATTTACTGTTTGATTTTAGTGGTGCTGTGGTGACAAATTTTCCTTTTGAGTAAATAATTATGGCTCAACCTAGACATTTCACAGTAGGGAGACCCTCATTGTCACGCCTAAATGGGTGTTACTATCTACTACTAGTCATCCTTCTTTTTTTTTTTTGCGAAATTAAATGTTTATTTATCCAAAAATAAAAATTGACATGTATCTAATTAAGAATTTTAATCATGTTCAAAAAAAAATTAAGGATTTTAATAATGATAAAATATTCTTTCGAAACTCAAAGGGTTTTACACGTGAATCACCTGATTCCTATACCTCCACTGAGTATATTTTCCACTAAATAATTAGACTTAATAAATCGATCATGTTACATGGCGCGGTCAAAAGACCTCATGGTCGAATCAATCGGTTAGGGTCTATTGAGGTGGTCTTGGAGTGTTCTTCTTTGTACCCATCTTTTTTTAACCTAATAAAAAAAAAGGTCGAATCAAACGAAAAATACATAATCCAGTCGGATAATTATACGAGGTTAGTAGCTACCCTGATGGCCACTGTCCTGTTGTTGGATTTTAAGTCACGAGTTGAAACCTCATTGTCCACCTCCCTTGTAATAGTGCCGAACTATAAATAAATAAAATCGGGCAATTATTATTTTTTAGTTGAGTTAATTACAAAATACCTGCTCCAACTTTGGTTAGTTTGTTATTCACCACTTTAGGTTTTAATTTTAACTAATAACCCCATTTGAGTTTGAATATTTTACAATTAATTCCAACAGTTAATTTTAAACCATAAAAAATGGCGTAAGCTAGACCTGAGAAATTAATGTGATCTCTATTTTGTTGAAAAGGCACAATTACTCCTAAAAAAAATGTGTATGTGCATATGTGCACGTGTTAGTGTTGGGTAGAGGTGAAGGCGAAGGCGAACATAGCGTTATGCAGTGTGTTGGCATTGTGCTAAAAAGATGTATTTTTTTCTCAGCTTTTCCGTTCCCTTATTTTTTAGTGATAGAAAGAAAAAAATATGAAAAATAATGTAAAAATGTAGGTTATAATGGTGTTTTTATGTCCCAACCATTATTGTCAGTCAATTTAATCTGTTTGAAATTTAAAGGGGACAAATTACAGTATTTAAAATCATAAAGAACTAATTACAACAAGAGGCATAGTTTAGAAGGATAAATTATAAATAACCTTTTATAGTTATATCCAAGAAACAATTGGCGGTGACAGGTTCTTTTTACTACCATCCAACAGGAAGCTAACTCACCAAAACGACAAGAACAACGCAATATCAGTAACGTTTATTCTTGGAGTCTGGCCATGGTGTATATGCTCCACTATTAATCTACACATAATCACAAAAAATAAAGGACAAATTGTACAATATATCTTTAATAACAAATGAAATAACCAAGTTCCACAATATTAGACCATATTCACTTCAGTACTTATGTATAAATACTTTAAGCAATTATAATGAAAAAACGTCACGTACCCACGTTACATAATTATTGGTATTGAATCTTTTTTTTTTTTGAACAATTATTGAATTTAAATATGGAAGAAATGAGCCTAGGGCCCAAACTAGCTCTAATGTTGCAGACATCGATTTTAATGTGCGATATATATAGGTTTGTCAATCGTGTCGAGTGAGGTGGGTTTGTGTTGAATCTCAGTAGGTTCGTGTTAAAATACACTCAACACATACTCAATAAATGATGAATCGTGTCATATCGGATTCGTGTCGTATATGAACTGTGTATAATTAGTATATAAACGAGTCATGTCGTATATTTCTTTTGATTGACTTCACTCATACTCAATTCATTTATTAATCGTATCATATTGAATTCACTCGTTTACTAAACAAATGGTTCAAAGAAGACTCAAATTCTCTAATTTTGTGTCGTGATCATGTCATGTTAGCGGGATATGTCATATTTTGACACTCTTAATTATATGTAACCATTGATCATGAAAACAATAAAATAAGATAAAAGGAAGAAGGAAAAAACAAAGACTTCTCCTTATCCCATTCTCACTAGTTAAAAATAAGGGAAAATCCTATTTTGCCGCCTAAAAGACACAAAAATTTTTAGTTATCCCCCAAATAATTAATTTTCTCATATTGTCTATCAAAGAAACAAAAAATGTTGAAATGTGGTATGCCATCTTATTTCCGTTTATTTTTCTGTCTGTCTTGTGTTAAATCAACTAATCATAAATCACAAAACAGACAAAAAAACAAACAAAAATAAGACGGTAGACTACATTGCAATATATATATATTTTTAGAGGACAAAGTGAAAAAATTAATCATTTGAGGGAGTAAACTAAAAATCTTTGTATCTTTTAGGGGATACAAATGAGATTTACACTAAAAATAATGTATGGAAGGTGGGGAAAAGTAAATTTTCGACATTGCATATCCAATTCAGATCATTGCAGATGTAGGCTAGCTTTAGAGATTTGCAACTCTCTTTCTCTCTCTCAAAAAGTTTGATCAAGTCCACATGAGTACAATGGTGGTGTGTTTGCTAGTTATAAAGACGAACAAAAAGCTAGGTAGATCTGATGTGGATTGCAAAATCTAAGAGCTGGCTAAGATAAAAACAGATCCCCCTTTTTTTTTCTACATGCACTTGTGCACTTACGGGAGAATTCCACTTGGAGAGACCTGGTGCTTGACAACCGTCATCGTCATCGTCGTGGCTGTGGTCGTGCAATGACACGTGGAATGCATCACCCCCCATATTAGTGTTGTGACACTTTTCCATATTCAACATGAAACAGCTACCCAAAAGAGGGCATAAAGAATGAGCATTAGAGCCAAAAGAAAAAGAAATATATATATATATATATATATATATATTTATATATATATCTTGTTGGACCACCTCAGTTAGCTTAAGGATGACGAACCATTTTGGTCCCCGCCAATTTTTTTAAAGACCGAAAATCGCTATCTCAACCTAAAATAATGCATCTATACTATAAAAAAATCAAGCATTCAAAGAGAGTGGAGAAAAACCCGAAAGAATCATAGAATAAACCATGCGGAGCAGAAAGAAATGAGAAATGAATTTAATGATTAACTTTGACAAAAATTAACCAGGACTCGTAATTATAAAAATCTTCAGAGAAGCCACATTGCTGACACACTGAATGATGGAGGAAAAAAGAGGGCCAAAAGCCAACTAGCTAGTCTGTCAGGACCTTTAATGCCTATTTGGGAAACTTGTGGGACATGATCAATGGGCATATAGGGTAGAGAATGAAAGCAGTGCATGTTTGTGTGGACAATCTGATGTTCACGCAATTATAAGTGTGGCGGAGGATTCCACATCACACTCCCTTGTCCTGTCAGAAAAGCTGATATGCGAGTGTCTCAAAATAGCAGTTCATACAGCTAATGTAGGGCCTATCTGTTTCGATGTTCATTGACGGTGTTTGATTAATATAAAGTTTATGTTCTAATCACGAGTTTAAAAACTAAAAATAAAAAAACTTGTTTGTGAATAAATATCCTAAAAACTTGAGTTTAGACTGTTTCCTTTCTACCAACCATTCTCTTGGAGACTTGGCGCATCTCTAAAACTTAAGTAAAAATTACAACTCATTGTAAAGGATAATGTGAAAACCTAATTTTGTGATTAGATATCTTTGAGGGATAAGTACAATAAATATAAGGGTAAACTACACTCACACCCCCTAACATTTGACTAAATAACACCTCCCTTCCTGACATTTTTAAAATTACACAGAGACTCCTTGTTGGCGCCAATAGATGACCGGCGTTAACATAAGTAGTAAATGACTATTTTAACCCTTTAATTTAATTTAAAATAAATATATAATAAATAAAATGTATTACAAAAAAATAAATTAATAAGTCAAAAAAAATCTCTCTCCTTTTCACTCATCCCTTATCCCCCCGATTGTCGCCGCCACCATTCTCCTTTCCTCTCTATCTTTCTACCAAATTGTAACCATTCTCTCTCTCTCTCTCTCTCACACACACACACACAAACACACACAGAAAGAGATCCCCCAGGCCCCCAATCGTATTTCTCACTCATCCCTTATCCCTCCTCGATTGCCGCCGCCACTCTCCTATTCTCCTATCCTCTTCTCTCTCTACCAACTTACAACTCCTCCTCATCTCTCTCTCCTTTTCTCTCACAAATCCCTATTCTCTATCTCTATGTCATTTTCCTCTGCCTCCTGCCCTAACCCACCCAACCCAGCTACCATCACTCCCAACCCCCTCTCTCTCTCATATCCCGCTAAAACCCTGCCCCTCCTTGCAACCCTCCCAACCTACCCAACCCAGATGCCACCACCACTCCCAACCCCTTGCTCCTCTATTCAACAAACATCATTGCACCTAATCCTAGCTGCCACCACCACTCCCAACCCCTTACTCCTCTATTCAACAAACATCATTACACCCAACCCTAGCTGTCACCACCACTCCTAACCTCTTTCTTTCTCTCTCTACCTCTCTTTTATCTCTTTCTCTCAGATCCCATAGGCCCCTGCCCCGCCCCTGCAACAAATCTTACCACACGCAACCCAACTGTCACCATCACTACTCTCAACCCCTTTATTTCTCTCTCTACCTCTCTTCCTCTCAGATCCCCCATGCCCTTACCCTCTTCCTGCAACAAACCCCACCACACCTAACCTAGCTGCCACCATCACCACCACTCCCAACCTCCTTCTTTCTTTTTCTACCTCTCTCTTCCCTCTCCCTCTTAGATCCCCAAGCCCCTGCCCTTTCCCTGCAAGTTGCCACTGTATCACCACTCCTAGTTGATGTTATTTTTGATTAAATTTAATCAAAATGTAATGGTTTCATGCTAATCTTTGATTAATTTTTATAATTGCATAATTATTGCTGTTAAAATGGTAAATTATTAATAATTAGTGGGACAATATTGTCTTAGAAAATGTTGGTCATGTTATAAAGGGGTAATTTTGAAATTAGCTAAATTTGTTCCTTGACATCACTATTTTCTATTAGTCAAACTAATGGCAAGAAGACAGATGGGATGTTCGTATCATGAGTTTTAAATCTCAGGGGGTTGTCGTGCAATTTTAGAAATGTTAGGGGGTCTTCGTATTATTTGATCAAATGTCAAGAGGTGTGAATGTAATTTATCCTAAATATAAATATATATATACGCACACCAACTAACACCAACATTTATATTCAAACATTAATTATTGTGTGGTTTTCTATTTCATTTGGATATTTTCGTGTGACAACGTGAATATATAACACCAAATCAAGCTTTTAAGTTCCAATCAATTAGGATTGACTATATGAATCCGCCTTTGTAACACCACACTTGGAATTTCCTAAGTAATACCATGAAAAAAAAGGGTTTGATTAGGAGGACTTGACTACAGTAAAGAAAATCGTTATTGTACCTCTAAAATTTATTATTTCAATGGGTATTTTTATAATTTTTGTGGGTCATTTTATGACAAATTTTTAATAATTTTTGTGAATAATTTACCAATGTTATGGGTGTTTTTATCATTGCTTTTGTAAGTATTTTTATCACTTTTTTTAGTATAAAAAAATTATTATATTTGTGAATTCTTTTATCACTATTGTGGATATTTTTCCATTGTAATGATAATATTTTTTTTAATTTTTTTTTGGCACCACTACACAAGGGCGAAGCCACTTTATGCCCGGGGGACACGTGTCCCACCTTCACAATTTTTTTTCTTTGTAAAGTAACTTATATATTAACCATTTTTTGAATTTTTAAAAATTGTGCCCACTGTATTTTTTAGTCAAGACTAGAAAAAACATAATATATCCATGAGTTTACTTGTAATTTTGATATTTATTTTAGTAATTTTCACAGACATGATAGAGAACGTATTTGATTGCATAATTGAGTGAATGATAAATAGTTAAGTTATAACATGATTGTGAATATAAAGAATAATAAAATTAATGCAAAACTTTCAAAGTATAAAAATTCATCAGAGTCAATTCTGAATATTTTTAATTAAGCCTTTGTTTCATAAAAAGATATAATTATTCTCTATGTTTTTTGGTCATTTGTATCTATAGCATGCTTACAAATTTTAGTCTTTTAAATAATTTTGAAGTATTAAATAGAATGTAATTAAATATAAATACATTATCTTATTTTTATCAATTACAAGAAAAAAATTAAGTTGTTAAAATATTAAGTGCCCACCAAAAAATAATTTTTTGGCTCCTTCCTATCACTACAATAATAAAAATATTTACAATAATAATAAAAAATATCTATAAATATAATAATAAAAGTATTATGACGCCAAAATTTTATTTTTAAGCACCATAGACAACTCCTTGAATGGGGACTACATAATGATTGGCATACGATAGAATCCCATCACTTTCTTCTCTATTTCCTCATCCATATAGTATATATACATACTAGGCATAACTCGTGCCTGAAGGAACGATAAGATATAAAATTCGAGCATTTAAAAAATCGATCTCACTATATTAAATTTTTTCAAAATATATTAACTACAAATTAATCAAATATTAAATAAATAAATATATGATATACATGAGTGATGCGATATTTTTAAGGAGAAAATATATAAATGATTAAACATGTGACAAAAAATAAGTGATGTGATTTGACGTTTGAGTATGAGAAAAGAATGATGAGTAAGGTAAGTGATTTGTAATGGTTTCGAAAAGAAAAATATGATTAAAATAAAATTCAAACACACTTTTATTTTATTATATAAATGTTATACCTAAACCCTACTTTTCAACTTCCTATTCTATACATCTGGACGTATAAGGAAAGTAAACAACCTTAAAACTATCGAAAATAGGAAACTATGTCAGGATGAAAATGCCATCAGTTGCATAATAGCTAATTGATGTGTTAGCTGGCATAATATATTTACTGTAATTGATCACTTCAAATATCTTGATTTGCCGTCTAAGCGGATCTATGACTAATGTTATAAGGATTTAATTTAAAAATATAATCAGATATCTAATTCAATACAACTATTAGATTAGTTATATGTTTAAATAACATTTTTCTTAACATATATACGTTTATGCCACGGAAAAAATTGGTAAGAAAAATAATTTATATTTGTTCAAACCAAACTTTTGTATATAAAAAATGTTATTCGGACCAAATTTTAAGATCTAATTTAAGAACCTAATCAATTATGTGTTTTAGTCGTACGGTCAATGACCATTAGGGTCAAAGGTTACATCCATCACTATGTGTTTGGTGAAACAACACAATCATAACTACATAAAATCAAACCAAACTATATGGAAAATATTTCAAGAATCAACATATAGAAAATGGAGTCTTTATTCTTAAACTCTATAATTACCAAATGCATTACTCCTTCACTTCATGTGGAAGAAAATGAAATTGACAAGACACAAATAACCAAAATAGTCTCCGTTTTTGTCATAATTAATGATCATTCCTTAAAATAGAATGACTACTTAAAAACTTTACCACAAGATAATAGAAAGCAAAGATTGCATGGTCTATAATTAGCATGACATTTTTTTTAGAACACCATATAAACTTCGTTGACTTTATCATAAACCTTGATTTCGATACACTCTATAAGAACCCGAAATAATGGAAATTAGTTCGTGTTCTGATAAGTCGTCTTTGCCCAAGTTTTTGATTATAAGGGTGGTTTACATGATTTGTTCGACTTTGTTACCCATATACTCATCCTGAACAATCTCTTTCTGTTTAGCAGTGTTCAAATTTGGCATCTTTATCTCTTCTTATTTAGGGTCCTCTGAAACAGTAAAATAGTTGGGGCTGACTAGATCAAGTTGGGTCATTCCACTAGCACAACTAGTGTCCAGCTCTCCCTTTTGCCATTGTCAATATTGTATACGTGTTACGATTTCAATTGATGTTTTTCAATCAAATTGTACTAATAAAAAATATTGAAAAATACAATTTATGGAAATAATATTAAATTAATGGTTTAAAATTATTAATTAATTTTAAATTGCTCCCACTATAAAAAAAATCTGCGTTTGCCCCGATGAAGATCATATAAATATAAAACGGGAGTCCATTTCAAACGTTTCCTATCAACCCAATCTAATATAATTTTAAAAACACAAAAAAAAAAAAATCGTTCAAGCCAAGGGAGAAGAGAGCAAAGCAAAGTACATAAACAATTCCATGGTTTGGCCATACCGCCTATGTCCACACCACAAAAGGCTCAAAGGCCTACATCTTGATTTCTCAGTTATGTTTGTCTTACCATCATCGACAGTTAAAAGATTTACACAACAATTAAAATAACCTAAAGTGTTTTAATTTAGTAGATAAGTCATTCTTTCCGTAGTGTAGTAGTTAAGTTTGTCTTTTTATAAATAAGAAATCTTAAATTCGATATTTTTCACATCTCCAAAGGTCAGTCACCCTTGCTCTTTAAGGGACATATTCTTAAACTAGCTCGAATTACGATAGTAAGTTCAGAGCTCGAAGAAATAGTCGACTCAAACCCAAACACTTTATAGCAAAAAAAATCATTCTTTTTGTGATTTGACTACAAAGAGTCACAATTTATCCTGCATTTATTCAATTGCGTACTCAATATTAGGTCGTCATAAACTCTTTCCCCTAAATATGGCAGAATGACATGGATTGAGTTTATATAAAAACATCTAACCTCGGCGACAGATTGTGGTCGCCAAATAGTTTGGCAATCCTCCCGGACAAACCGAGACATATTTTGGTAGATTCTATCGGCTGCCAGTTGACAATCCTAAGACGCAGTCCACACCTGACTAGAGAAGTCCAGGCATAGTTCTAGAAAACTCTTCTGGCGAACGAATCAAGCCGATAACTTGTTCGACGGATTGACAAGGAAAGGTTTTTGTCCCAAGCTATCCTATTTGCCGACCAAACAAGAATGAGATACTTCAGGCCTCGTTTGGTGACGTTTAAGTTTTTTATTTTTTGTTTTTATTTTAATATTTAGAGAAAACAAGAAAAAAAAAACTCGTTTGATAACCATTTATGTTTTTCGTTTCAGTCATCTTTTGATAAACGAGGGACGATTTTCAAAAACAAAAAAATCGTTATCAAACGGGGCCTTAGTTTTTACAAAAAGAAAAGAAAAAGGTAGAATAAAAATATTCCTTTTGTTTTTACTTTTGAAAAATGTTACATAATTTAAATAAAACCCAAAAATTCAAATTGACATACATATTATCCCTTAAATGAGTGTGAGATGAGTGAGTCCTACTAAAAAAATTAATGAGACTCATTCATCCAATGACTCTCATCACCACAACCACAATCCCTTGCACTCCCGTCCCTTGGTTGTGGCCACCCCTGATTGATACTTCCCCACTCTGCAGCAACCTTTTCTTCTTATTCCATTCCGCCTGTCAGTCTAAACAAAAACAAATTATTCACGTTGGAACTATAGAATTAATGAAAGATAAATCTCTGACAATTTGAGCCAAGGGAGTTACTAATACTCCGTTTGGTATGATGAAAAGTTGGAAGAATTAAAAGCTAAAGGGATAAATAAAACATCATGTTTGATAAGGAAGGATGAAAAAGTGGATGGATTAACTTTCCTTCTAACTCACCAAATTCAATCCCTCAAAATGAGACAGAAAGTGGATGAAAAGTTAATTATTTGTGTTGAAATGTATCTTATTTGTCTATATATCATTTTATATATACATATATTATGTATACATTAATTTTATATAAAAATATAATAATAAA